>JARHVA010000948.1:2470000-3075000 GCA_037957365.1 Torreya grandis
CTCTTATTATAAATTATGGTTAAGAGAGGTGTCTAAAGGAGTAGGGGATTTGGGCTCTACTATTTTAGAATTGGTATAGTCTTCCTCTTCTTCACTATATGCATATTCATAATCAAAATTATAATTATCACCTTCAAAATCATATTTATCATATACATAATTAGAATTATGAATCATAAAATGATCACCATAAATATATTAATTAGAGTAATCATAGGGTATAAAATCCAAGGGATGAGCAATATTAGGGTCTAGAATAGAGGTAGACATTTTAGTAAATTCATTAAATTAATCATAGGGTATAAAGTTTCTATAAAATAGATTATCCAAGGTATGAGGACTATTAGGATTTTAATAGAGGTAGACATTTTAGTAATTATACACCCTAATATGACAATAAATAAGGAATAATATTCCTAAAATATAATCCCACATAAAAACCCCAAGTTAGAAAAATGTAAGTGAAGTTCAAACAAGATGTGGGTTCACCAATATCTTTGATATAAAATTGGATAAATGAAATAATAAACCTTTAATTAGATTAAAAATAATAGAATATACTTTTTCTATGAATTAGTAGAATAATCATAGTATACGACTCAACAACTTTGATTTTGATAATCAAATTCAACAAGTGTAATAAAGAAATGAAAGAGGTGTAGAGAAAGTCTTAGCTTATTTATCACACTTCATTGATATATGAAAACTAAATTATTGACTTGAAGCTATGTGGAGTGATTGTATTTTATTCATATTTATATTTGGTGACTATTTTTGGTCTGGGATAATATTGTTAGAATAAGGACAAGGACAACAGTCGATTGTGACCCCTATTGGTCAATACAATCATTGTAACAGGTGTTTTCTTACAATTGATTATTATTTTTAGTTTGGGATAATATCAAAATAATCATGATATAATCATAAGTTCATCTTGAACCCTATGGGTTTATCCTTTCCTTGTAATATGTAGTTTCTTAGTAATAAATTGTTATTTTTGGCTTGGGCAAGATCAATAAAAGTAGGAAGGATCAATAGTCGATATTGAGCCCTATGAGTCTATCCCATCCTTATGAAAGTGAGATTACAAATATTTCATACATGATATGGATAATTTAGTAGTGTATTTTCTATTCTTTTTATCTTTTTCAACACACACACATGTACTTGAAATATCAATCCCTAGTTTCCTACACAAACACTTGAGATATCAAATAGGGGGAGTCAAGTGAAAGAGATTGTGTTGGATTGACCTTGGTCAATTCCCATTGAGATTATAAGAATTAAACTATATTTATAATGCTCTAAATAGGGATCAAACTCAAATTTAGTTCTACCACTTATGTGTGTATGTGAAATGGTGAATACAGTTCTAGATGTGAGAGTGCTTGTCTTATATGCCTTGTATCAACTTTTTTATATAGGACTATTTTTATAATTCAAATTAAAAACCTAGTGGCATATCAAATTGACTCAAATACATTAAATGAGACTCAAATGTGATAACTAAAAAAGGTAAAACGTGTATAAAAATAAATTAAAAGACCAAGGGAAAAGATCACTACGAAGGGGACAATATATAGTGATGATATTTATTAGTTTTTATATATCCTATCCCAGGATGAAAATAACCTCGAAACAACAAAATGGTTTTGATATATCTAGTTTCAAATGCATTTTAAGTAAGGTAAATGGGAAAAAGGGGTCAAAAAGACATATACAATCACAAATTAAAATGGAAAACATAAAATACAAGAACCAATAGACATTTAAGTCTTGGCTAAGACCCATATAAACAAAGTGGATACAAGACATTATAAAACAAGGATTGTGCCAAATCTTGGTGTCTACACTTTCATGTTTATCTTGATAAGCTTGTTCATTGTGATCATATTCTATAAAATGTTCATGAGAAAATTGTTCATCATAAGAAGAGGAACATTTGTTTACATTATAGGATTTAAATTTAAAAATGGTCAAAGGTATTTGAGTATGTTCAATATGGGTCCCACTTAACCTATCACTATGCCTTAAATGAATGAGGTAGGTAGGTTATTTAGATTACATATAAAAATAACATGGAAATGATATTATAAAAAATAATTGAAAATGGAATGCTATCAAAATAAGAAAGAAACTATTTGTGTATAGATATTATTAAATTCTCATAAAATCTAGGGTTAAAAGGAAGTGATCTCAATGTCATATATCATATCCAAGTTTAAAATAAAGTGATTTCAGTGTTAGCTATTAAATTTGAGGTCAAAAAATTATAGAATATTGAAAGTGATAATATTTTTAGTATCCTTAAAGGTGATCATGATGGAATCAAAATAATTAGGTTATGTATCACTAGAAATAATATTATATCACAATTTAGCCTATAAAATGTCCTTATAAACTTATGAAATCTTTAGCATCTCTAAAACAGAAATTTTAGCCTAGGTATTTTTTATTTGATACATGATATCATATTCTTTAGTTTGATATGATTGTCTCTTAGTAGGTGAAGGGGATTGAGGAGGAACATGTTGACTTCCTCCACGATGTGGTGGCCTACCTCATCATTTATTTACAACATGGACTACACAATTTAATATAAGTCATGGGTGAATATTAGGAGCATGATTATAGCTATTAAAGTGTTGACATCTAGGATGAGGGGCAAGGAAAGGAGTCATACATTCCATTTGTCATATAGTAATAACCTATAAAAGTTATGATTGAATGTTCAAACAATAATAATTGAGAGATATTTGAGGTTATTCATAAGTAAGCCTTATATCATCATAAATGTATAAATGTTCTTATTTCCATGTTATACTTGACTTTACAAAAAAATGTAGTAATGGTTTTTGTGTCTTGGTATATGATTTAATTCATTTTATTGCATGACAATTAATGATATTATTTATTAAGGGAAGATAACATGTAATGATAAATATAAAATACTAAAGCAAAAAATGCTCATCTAGTATAGCCATAAATTTATTGAAATTTAAAAAGTAACAAAAAATTGAAATTTATATCTTTAAAAAAGGATTTTTTTGTGTATGGATATTAGTAAATTCCCCTAAAATCAAATGTTAAAATAAAGTGATTTAAATGTTATATATCATATCCAAGGTTTAAATAAATTGATTTAAGTGTCAAGTATTAAATCTAAGGTTGAAATCAAGTTCTTTTAGTGTCAGATATTTGATCTAAGGTTAAAATAAATTTATTTTAGTGTCAGATGCTCAGGAATTTATTTAAACCCTAAGATAATTTTTTTGAGATAATTCTCAAATAAAATGTACACTTTCATAAATATATTTTATCATAGTTTTAAATTAATTGGTTTATTAACTCTAATTAAGATGAAATGAATATAAAGATAAAAAATGTTGTAAAATAACTTGTAACTAATATAATGAAAGTAAAGTACTAAAATGAAAGAAGCATAAATGAATGAAAGGAAGATAAGTATAAAAAATAAAAGAGAAATTAGCTATTTTATACCTATATGGTGACTGTAACTAATTGAAAGACAACTATAAATGATCAACTAAGATTGATCATGCACATGTAATAAGGAATGTGATTATAACTACTCAGGGTCAAAATTGACCATAAGGGGATATGATAAAATAACACTACTTTAATCTATGGGTAGATATTTAACTATATAAAAAATCAATGAAATTAATGAACAAACACCTGTGCATTCTTGAAACACACATTTGTGTATAAATTTTTCCTTTAGATACACGTAGAAGACATGTAAATGACTTATTAAATTTTGAAACCTAAATAAGACTTGTAATAGTTGAAAAATTGTAAAGGGAAAGGGGGGAGTGTAATGGGCCAAGTTTACCATAATCACCTCTATTATGATTGATGAATACCTATGTATCCAATAGTCCAAAGAGGTAAATAAAGCCCACATAGTTTTCCCACTTAGAGTTCTTAGTGTGATTGTATTCATTTTGATACATGTATCATCTATAGATGGATTGAGTACTTGTTAATGCTTTAATTTAATTGGATATAATATCTCTTGACTTTGATAAGGGATACTTCCAATATTTATAATCTAATTTGGAAATAATAGAGAAGCTTTTATCAGTGTGAAATAGTACAAGTAAGCCTCAATGGTGAAATTTACAAGTGATAAAATAAGTGACTTAGATGTACCTTTAAAACAATCCAAAAGGGAAAAATTATTCCTAAATGTCCTAAAAATATAAACCATTTTGTAAGGGAGGCTCTAAATTCAAAAAATAGTTGTGAATGTGGAAAAATATAGGATTAGCCCATAGGACATTATCAACAAGCTAGTCCCATCCCATTCTAGTGAATTTTGTCCTAGAAGGGTAAAAATTAAAATTAAGGATCTAAGATGTTTGCATATGGGATTAAAGATTATTTTAGTTTTTAATAATATTTATATATGTAAAAAACAACTTAGAAATGGATAGGTCCATATAGATACTTAGGATAAAGTGAGGTGAAAAAATAAGTCTAGATTAAGTGTTTAAGTTAACTAAAGTAAAAATAAGAAAAAACTAACATTATCAAGTATTCATGACCAAATTTGAGTGATTAAAACCTATATTCCCTATAAATAGACGGATATTATTCTTCCCTATTGAATCGTTAGATAAGGTTTCCTCTTGTTGAACCCTTATAGAGAATTGGGGATAATCAATCCCTAATTTGTGTAACTAAGGCAAGTGCCATGGATTGAGAAGGCATATGTTACTAACCCTCATTAAAAAAAATGGTATGGTGATAGGTTTTTGAGCATCACAAAAAATAAAACATACTAACCCATGTAGCTAATCTTGCACTAATATTTTAACCTTTAGATGGAAGGTGGGAGCCACATATTAGGCTCATAGAGTAATGCCAAGTCATTGAGTGTCATAGAATCTCAACCAAACTACTCATTTAAAAATGAACCAACTGTTGTAAATAAAAATAAATATTCAAGGTTGGTTACTAATATTTACCATAGAATGTGCTTGGAAAATATAAATTTTCATAGTGTAAATGTGCATGAAAAAATTCATGCCCCATATTTTAAATTGCTTGGTGCTACTATTTTTAAATTCTGATAATACGTATGAATGAACTAGATTCATGTTCCATACTTTGAAATAATCAGTGCTAATATGATATATAATGAAATTCACCACTATGATATGTATGTCTCATATCATAAAAATCTTGGAATATGTTACTCATGTCATGTGAAATAAGTGCATACATGCCAAAATATATTTGAAATTTGTATATAATTGTCCCAATTTGATATTTGAACCACTATGAAATATTTATATATTTTTTAAAAATATATAATATGTTCTCATAGATACTTAATTATCTATGAAAATCCCACTAATATGAACCCATTTTGAGGTGAGGGATGTAGCCTGCAAGTCACTCAACTCAAAAGAACAAGTTAACTGTATCATGTTATGTATAAATATAAAATTGTGTATAATCATGTCAACATGTAGACAATATGTCATCAAAGCATGTGAAAAACATATGTAATTCAAGAGAACATTAGTGTCATGTCAATTTGTATATCAAAATTATGTACATATCATGAGTAATAATTGATAAATGTACTCAATAATACTACATGGGAAAGATCCATGATATGGATCATGACACCACACACAAGGGGGAGGTGTGTGATATGGATCATGACACTCAAAGACTCAACAAACATAACAAGAACAATAATAAATGTCACATAATAATAATTACATGCTATAGAACACAATGTCAGACATAAAGCCAAGAGCCACATACAAGGGATAAAAACTATTGCATAATCAAGGCCAAGGGGCCATAAAAAAGTTAACATAAATTTCAAACACAAAAGGATAAGGATCCACAAGAAAGGGTCAATAAATACCACACACATAAGGATAATGATCCATAAATAAGGCAAAGTGGAGACATATAATATACAATCAATGACTATCCTATTATATAATTAAACAACATTAAATAATTATAGAACATGTATAATAGTTTACACCATCCAATTATGTAAATTTCACATCATAGTAAAGTAGTATATTCATGTAACAAAAGATAAAGAATGAGAAATATCATGTGTAAGCAATCAAATTATCTCAACATGGTAAATGGGGAGCTCATATAATTTATAACCTATAATAGTGTAATATGTGGAATAAGATATGCCTAACATTGATATGGCCCCTAGGTAAAGGAAAGGTCCAATATCTATGCAAGCATTTATCAAATATGTTTATATGCCCTGCATATCACTCATGTATCTTATGAAGTGCATTTTTATATAAAAAAGGATATGTAATATATTTATCATGTAATAAATAACACATATAAATGATGTAAACTAGATATCATATCATAATAAGGCCTTAACTTCTAATTTTTTGGATTATTTCAATATTTTTTGTATTTTTGAAAAGTTCATTTTATTTTTGTAGTTTTAGAATATGTGCTCAATGGAGATGATAAAAAATCAACCAATCTAAGGGATAGTCATGGAAAGTTTTGGGTATCAAATATGGGAAGGGTCATCTTACAAAAACAAGGGATTTGATGCATAATTGGATACAAATTTGAATCTGAATTTAAAAAATTATCTCATGTTGTGCTATAATCCTCATCATCACAACTCATTGATATCTTTTATATGATGAGTAAATTAAGGATGTAACATATCTAGTGAGAACTACTATATCATATAAAAATCATGTACTTATGTTTATTTTGGATCATGTTAAACTATCATTAAATATAGTCTAAGATATGAAGTGAATATTAGCTATCACGAACCCTAAATAACCCTATAATGGGCACTATAATATTATTCATCTATGAAATTCCACTAATATCATATAAACGATGTGTTCAGAATGAACTTGAGTAGACTATATAATTTATTATGTATAAATAATAAAGATGTGTTAGATAACTACCTTAATAACATAATTTTGAATAGTTTTTATAACTAACTTTGTAGAGTGATTGTGAATAAGTGTAGAAACTATATCTAAATAATATTATTGAATAGGTGTAAAAAAACCTAGTATGGTGGTAGGGGTGGATGAATAAATTCCTTTGGCATAAGAGGTTACTCATATAGAATACCTAGAACTATCACCTTCCTATTGTAATGTATATACTTAACACATCAATGCTCTAGTGATTTAACCTTTTAGGTTTTTACAAGTGTAATTACCTATGTTTGGTTAAGGGGATGAGATGTTGAAATTAGTCAAATAAATTAAAATAATTAACCTAATTATTTGTAAATGAATTTTACCTTGATTTAATTTCTAATAATATCAATAAATAGGGATAAATATAGACATAGTTGAAAATAGACTATTGTAGATGATTTGGGTTCTAAAATTGGAAATATGAGTAGCTCTGAGTGTTGCAAGTAGGTTTTTGATATTTGAGTGTTTATTGAATAGTAGAACTCAACTTAGATAGTAGCACCATCTATGTGTAGTGTCCAAGATGTGGTGCTAATATCCCATTTTTGAGACTATTCCTATTTTTAGGGAGCACTTGTGCCTATGTTTTTGTGTTTTGTTCTATTGAGATTGAATCTTATCACTATATACTATACCTATAAAGTTTGATTTGATGTGAAAACACTAGTTATCTTTGCAAGTGTGATATGAGTAAGATTTGAGTTTGTTAGTAAGATGGACTAGATATCCTCAATTCCCTATTATGTAGAGAGTTTCCTACATACTAATACTTCGAAGAGGGATCAAGTACAATGTAGTTCTCCCACATAGTGCTTGATGTATGTGTAAGTGAATGCTAGAATGAGAATGGCCTTGGATGCCTGAAATGTGATTAAGCTTTGGAATGCTTGAAAAATGGACTTAGGTTTATTATAGATGGTAGTATGCTAAAAGTAGGGAAAAATAGGGATAATATACCTTGATTTTGCATAACTTTATCTTTGGTTTAAATATATTTTTGCATCTATTTTCCATCTATTGAATAGAGGTGATTAAATTTGTAATTATAGGGTTTTATTTCTTGTGAAAATAATAAAATGAGCTTAGGTTGACCTTAGAAGGGGCACATTTGAAAAAGTATCCATTGGTAAGAGTTGTAGCTAAGGACAGTACTGCCTAATTGGGGACATTATCAACATGTGGTTGTAGTGTCCCAAATGTGGTATTAATGTCATTTTAGTAGACTACTAAGAATGTTGGATTGGGATCAAAGGTGATATTTTAGGGACTATGTCTTGATTAGGTATAAGTGAATAAGTTTTACTGAATGGATGGAAATGTAAGTCTAAGGATCTATAATAGGTTTATGTTAAGCCTAGGGATAGGATAACTCAAGCAACATTATTAGCATCCAATTACCACTTTTAGGTGATGACATTCACCCCTATTTATATTAGTAATGCAACAAAGTGAAATAATTAGTATAAATGAAAAAGAAGCCTACCTAGGCTTACTTTGGAAGTGAATCCTATGTAACTAAGTTTAAATATATGATTTTGGTGTTAGGATTGTGGAGCTAAAAGCTTCACTGATGCAAACAGGAGAGGAGGTTGCTGAAGGTTGCTGAGTTGCAGAAGAAGTTGGGGTCGGTCTGATCAGCCGACGTCGGCGGGATATCACAGAGAAGCAACCGACGTCGGTCATATATCGGACGACGTCGGTCACCTCCAGGCGAACAGGGACCGGCGTCGGTCACCTGTGTGGTTCGACTGCGAGCTATTTACAGGCAGTTAGCTAACGAACCAAGTGTTTGCATGATGAGTGCTAATTTTAGACTCATAGCTGCGGATCTAATTATTGTAATTAGATGTCTAATCATTGTTTGGATGAGATCTATATAATAGACTCATGGTTGTATTGTAAAAGTGTGCTAGGGAGTAAGAGAGCATAATTATAAGCTCCTTCTGTGTGTGAGGTAGAGCTATGGTGCGTTCCTCCTAGTGCCACAGTACCAGGTGTGTTGGTGCTAGATTGGAGAGCCAGCTGGGTTCTTCAAGAGTGTAGGATCTTGGTCACAGTTGCATGGCCTACATAGGAGATCTACATGGTAAGTAAGATCGTTGATCTGCAGGTGTATGTGTGTGCAAGGTCGAGGTTCACAGGTGAATAGAACCATTGCTTGATTTGCAGGTGTGCAAGGTCATACAGACAGCAACACAATAGGGAGCAGTATCAGGCAGGATCTACTTGGAGTACAGGTGTGTACTCGGATAGAGCAAGAGGAAGGCAAGGGAGTTCCTTCCATAAGTATGGTCTATTGAATTGCAGGTTGTTGCAGATTCATGGGAGATCTACTTGAAGTACCTTGAGTACTTGTGGAGCACGTGGAGTGCTTGTGGAGTGCGTGGAGCACTTGTGGTGTGCGTGGAGCACGGGAGGTGAACACCAACTCTGTATTTGAGTTGGGTGTTGGGACCTGTGAGAGGGAGAGCTTTGGGGAGAAGAATTACTGTTCACTTGAGGCGTGGGAAACCTCTGTAAGGTGGTGGAGAAGAAGTGGCATCTTCTTTATTGTATTCTTTTCTGTATAAAGTGTTAATACAATTTGGTATTGTCTCTCATATCATGTGTTATTCTGAATTCTAGTTACTTGGTGAATCTGGTTAATTTCCGCATATTAAGTTGCTTGGTTTAGTAATCAAATTGTGTGCTTCCGGTGTACATCCTCCCAACATTTGGGTCTGTGTATGTGAAACATGATCCAAATCAATGTCCTATAAAGAAACATGAAAAAATAAATCCTTACTAGTGAGATAATCAAAAGCAAAAGACTGTTGAAATGAAATAACTGAGTAAAGAGATATGAAAGGAATGAATACACCTCATTGGGTATGCTAACTAATGCATGAACCAGGTGATAACCTATGTGTGTGAAATTTCATAGTGATCATATCATTGAATAACTTGGATTGAGATGATCACTTTCTCAATCCACATATGGGTAGCTCAAGAAATCAATCTAGTTTTGACTCCATAATTTCCCACCCTTGCTTGGTGGATATTTATATTTGTGAATAGCTTGGATATGATTCTATTTATGTCAAAACCTCTCATGTAGGTGTCTCAAAAACTCAAGTAGGCCATGACTCCATCATTACACCCTATGTGGAGTAGATGCATCTATAGCTATATTATAAAAAGTGATGAAAGTATCTAATTGAGTAATATAACTATGTATTCAGATCTATGGCCACTTGGGTATATTATGTGGCTTTGGGCCACTCAAGAATCCCAACCACTATAGATGGAGTAAGGCATGATTCTATAAATAACATATAATTTGATAATAAGTGTATATGACATAGAGAATGACATGGATTTTGTTATTCCATCTGATCAACCTATTTGAGGCTGAGTATATGGAAATTGTGTGCTACGTACATGCCCCCAATCAAGTATCTAATTATACTAAATATGAATCAAGTATGTAATAGCTAAATCTTTATACTGATCTAAATGTATTAGTGATCATGTAATACATTATGCCCCCAGATATAAATAACTAATATGAATTTGGATTGAAATGACTAATTCTAACCTAAATATAAACATAACTACCAAACTTATGACTGTATATATGAAAACTTATATTGTACCTAGTGTACTAGTTTGAATGATTTGGACTATCTTGAAGATGGGTCTATTAGACAGTAGCACCCTATAGTGGATAGTAGAGCCCTATGCCACTAGTGTCCCAATCTAGGTGTTAATGTTTACCTAGTCTGATATCTATGTGGTCTAAATTGACTATTGATCCTCTATTATATTTTATGTTTGCCCTAATTTTGATATTTGTAATTGAGTATGTGTTAAAATGTATATGTGAAAATAAAAATAGGAGATTGATCTCTATAACAACCCCTATAAATACCCCATCTTTTGAGGGTAGTTGTAAAATATGTGGAAGAATTATCCTCTAAATAATTAGCTCTATAAAATGTGTTAGGTAGAGCATGATATTATAATATAATTTACAAAAATAACATTAAAATGTAAATGTATTTGAGCAATAGTAGAAAATGTAAAATGCATGGTATAATCTAGCATTATACAAAGGTGTCAAGATATATGTAAGCAATGTATAATAACATTAAAATATGAGAAACTACCTAGGGGGTGGGGCATGATGTCCATCAAGGCTCCCATGATGGACAAGTAGATGCATGAGGGATCTCATGGCATCAAAAGCTGGTGTGTGTATGTGTGTAACAAACAAATATAAGTGTCATGGTGTAGAAGCATACAAAGAAGCAAACATACAAGCACACAAAGCATGAAATAATCAGGCCAAGGGGCCAAAACACAAGGTACATGGGTACATGTCACTAAATATAAGAATGAAAACATACAAGGATATGTTCAAATGTCCACATATGCAAACAACTAGTTTTGGCATAGAGCCACAAATAAGGATATGTTCAAATGCCCACATATAAAATCATGAAAGAGCATAAAAAAGGACATGGGCACATGTCTAAGGCATAAAAATAGAGAAGTGGCATAGAACCTAAAGAACATTGGCATATTCAAATGCCCTCAAAGATGTAATAAGCATAGTAACATAATTAAGTCTAATCTAGGCACTAGAAATGAAAGCATGTATAACTATGTAATACAAATCTATGTAGATGCTAAGGTTCATATATACTAAAAATAACTAGTGATAGTCGATAAAAAATATGATAAATGAATATTAATGATCAATATCAAGATAAATCAATGTATAATATGTACATATAAAACATGGTTGTAGCAATTATGTAGAAGATGCCCCTAAGTGGGTAGATGTAATAATGTATAAAATTGGATTATTATAAATGCCCCATATGCGTAGATGATAGTTGGTCTGGATATATGTAGTGGAATAGATTCCTATTTGGAATCTACAAGCACTTTACAAGAACAAGTGAAGCATGTGTATGATAAAACCAACTACACTACAAAAACTAACAATATGCAATATCTGGCAAGTAGTAGAAATTTAAACAAATCAATGCATACAATCTATAAAAAATTTAGATTTTTGAAATATTTGATTTTTTTTTTATTTTGATAATATTATATTATTTTTATGTTTTTTTTAGGATAAACTATGTACAAGCATATGAAATTAAACAATGTACAAGGAGCGAGAGAGATAAGGAAGTATGTAAAATTCAATTGAAAATGAAAAAGTTCATATTTTTATATGTAGAATTTCCTTAGATGCATAATGTTTAATGGATTTTTGATTGGATTTATGTCATTTATGATTTATGGTCCAATCTAATTGGGTTTAAATTTTCCTTTATTTTCTTCCTTGGCATTGAGATTTCTAATATTTTTTTGATACCAGATCATTGATTTCAAATTCCTAGTTATGAACTTTGTTATTATAGGTTTGTTGGATGCACTTATGATAATATTTGATATGATATATGGCTTGAATACATGTATGATCCAATTATTCTAGTTAATAGAGATGTTTTTCTCTATAATGGTCATATGTGATGAGTCTTTTTAAAGAGACTCATAGATATGGGATTTCTAATTCCAAGGAGATAATAGATTTTGTGCCATATATAATTAAAAAAGGAGTAGATATTATTGGTATATGTTTTTAGAAGCACAATTACTGAGAGGGGGGTAAATCAATCTTCAAAACATTCATTTTATTACACTTAACATTCATGATCCATTCATACAAACGTATAGATCAATCAAAACACATGCAACCATATATATGAAATACAAGAACACATATTACATATGGGAAACCCTCAAGGCAAATAAAACTCAATAATATCTAAAAATGGACTATAATAATATAATATAAAAACCAATTTTAGTTAATCACCAACTCCACATGGAACACCAACCCCAACTAGCCAATAACCCACTTGACCTGGATTTAGCAAACAACCACTTAAAACAGGGAACCAACCCTCTAGATGACTCAAAAACAACTTAGTAACCTGATTTTTTTAATCACCTTTAGAACACTATGTTTCTCAACCAACAAATTATGACCACCTTTTTATCTCTTCACACTCCTGTTCCTCTCAAACTGTCTTCTAGGCCTCTTCACTCAACTAGGTCTCTTCAATACTTATTCGGTCATATGACCTTGATATTCATATGTAGACACACTATAATATATTCATTATACATCCTAAACACTCCTATGATGGTCTACATTACTTCCTTCAACTCAAGGATCATATATTTCATTCACTCCTCAATTCAATTCACTAACTCTCCAATAAGGCCTAAATGACCTTTTTATATAAGCCTCTTACTCATACACCTCTTAGTCAGCCACACACGCTTGCATAATTATATTAGAAACATGATAGGCCTTTGAAATGATAAAATTAATAATAAATCATTACATTAGGTCAGCCATTAATCAAATATACCAAATCCTTCTTCAGGTCTCATGGAGACCTAATACCATTATGCTTGCTTTAGAAGATGTTACCTTATGACCCCTTAAAACACTCTACACATCTATACATAGCACAAAATTTTCATAAAACATTCAAATATGACTTATCCGACATCCTTTGATCACCATGACACCTTTTAGGTCTAACCACCACTTGAAGCACTTCATTATCACTATTCACATTAGGCCTTTGAACACATAAAAAAGTTTGTCTTGAAAAACTAAAGATAACACATAATTTAGCCACAAAAACATGATAATAAATAACTTATACATAACCTACATGACCTCATAAATATCACATATGCATTAGACACATCCACTCAGGAGATAAGGCTTAAAGAACACCTATGAAACTCACTCACTTAGAACTACCAGATTACCTCAAAACACAGTCCTGGTGACTTAGACCTCCATCACCTATATATACAATTTAAATGAATTATGATGCATTTAGATGATATTTTGATATCATTAAAACATTATCTAATATAAATATCATATGGTCAACTAAAAGTATTGGTCTTGTAGACCAATCTCATGACCTTATATCTCACTATCTCATCTGAACTAGATAGGTAAACTTCTAAGCAAAATTTTCACTATATTCACTAACCTCTAAAACATATACCAATAATTAACATGTCTTAAAAATCTTGAACAACATCTCTATATACTTGATTTCATCATTCTATCATAAAAACACATTCCTAATCATCTTTTCACTATTGCCTAGGTTTTTAATTATTTACACCGTTAGGATTATTAGTGACTAGCTAACTTGGATGATCATTTTAGAAACTTGAGGAATATAACCTATCCATATACCTTCATGGACATAAAACATGATTTTATACCTTCTTCTCCATCCATTTTCTTACTATGTCTAATGCAATTTTTTATTTTTACAACTTATTTACAAACAAGCCTATAACTCAACATATTTTATCTCCTCTCTCTAACAAATTCCACATAGAGGTACTTGGGAGAGTCAAGTACAAGATATAATATCTTACCTAATCATACCAATCCATTCTGGGAGTTTTTTTATCAATATTTTCAACATCAAGTCCTTATTAGGGTTCTATGAGAGTTTAATCCTTTTTCCACTCTTAACGACCATTCATAAATTATATCCCCTCAATCCAAAAACTAATTCCTAAAATTTAGAGATAGGACCATTCCCCATATACCATAAACTACTTAGGTTCCCATGAATTTTTTTGATGAGATGATGATCATAAGAAAATACTTCTCAAGTTGAGAACCCTTTATTCTAAACACTTGAGAGACCTCTAAACAACTTTTCATGCCTTGTTATTCACACTATGACCTCAATGCATGAACATATTTGAAATAACATACCTCATTTTTGAAAATGTTTACATGAGCTCAAACACCTTGAAATCTGATCATGACCCCTCATTAGGCCACTCTCTCTCTTTTTTCTCTCTAAACCTTGACCTGTAAATGACATTAGGCCTTAACACTAACCTTCATGCCTATTTCCATGTACTCTCCACCTCACTCACATACTCAATCAACCTCTCTCATGTTTAAATAATGCCATATATCCTTCTCATGCCTTGACAATAGATCATGATAACTCATTAGGCTAGGTAGGGTTTAGGAGTGGTCTAGGTGCAGACTTGGTATGAAGGTCTTACCCCTATAGGATCACCTTCAAACTCTCATGAGTGATCCAATACCTCACATACATACAAAAACTCATGCCTATGTGCACTCATATCACTAATCCACCATTCTCATACCTTATTATAAGGTCTCTTCATTCCATGACTAAGATTAGGTTACTCAAAGACCTGTACCTTCATACAACCATATGGCATTAATTGCCTTCAAATTATCTCTTTTCCCTTCAAATTCTCTTTATTTAAAACACCCTTAAAATAAAACACTCCATCATTTCCCCTTGCCACATCAATAAAATACCAACTAAGCACACTATCTCAATGACATCAATCTCATGTAAGATACACCTTTGACATCAATGACAATACTCAATAATCTACCCCTTTGTCATTTAGGGAAACCACTCTTAGAAACTTCTCTCAACAAGAAAATTATCCCTTATTTTGAACTTTCTCCCCCTTTAACATGAATTACAAATTGATGTCTATAAATCCTTGGATCACACTCCTTATAACTAAAACACTCAACACATAGGACTATGAGTTTATGAGTCATAATATAAACATGCTCCCCCTATTTCCATGCATAGCTTTTTAGAAATACCCACCTACTCTTGGTGCTAATGAACTACCTAATTATCACCCCCCTAAGTACTTGGCTTCCTCAATGACTGCTAGGGGTAGGAATTACACCCAATTCCTAGCTTAGGTGTTCAAATATTGCCTTTGGAAGTGGTTTGGTAAAAATGTCTACAATTTGATCCTATGTAGAAACATATTAAAGTCTAACACTTTGCTCACTTACCTTCTCTCTTAGAAGATGATACCTAATGGGAATGTGCTTAATTCCTAATTGCATGATAGGGTTATTTGAGACACTCATATCACTTGTATTATTATAATAAATAGGTGAGGACCATCATACTCCACCTTGTGGTATTTTAAGGTCTATCTCATCCATAAGAGCTGAGTACAACATGAAGTTATTTTAATGTACTCAGATTCAAAAATGGATAGTTCTAATGATGGTTTAGTTTTGCTTATCCATGAAAATAGGCATGTACCTAAGAAGAAAGATATTCCACTAGTACTCTTCCTATCATCTAAACTTCCTTCTCAGTCTACATCTGTATAGTCTATCAAATTTAAATCTTTGATCCTTGTATACCATAACCCAAAATCCATAGTACCCTTGAGATATTTGAGTATCCTTTTTATTACTTGTTGATGATTTTATTTTGGATCTACTTGAAACCTTGCCACAAGAACTATTGTTTTCATGATGTCAGATCTAGAGGTAGTGGTGTATAGATAACTTTTAATAATTGAATTATATGATGTCTAATTGACCTTTGGAGACTCATCTTCCTTGCTCAAATTACATCTTTTGATCATAGGTGTACTAATTATCTTGTAATATTCCATCTCAAACTTCTTTTACATCGCTCTTATGTACTTGGCTTGTGAAATGAATATACCTTTTTTTATTGAGTGATTTAAAACCCAAAAAAGAATGATAGTTTTCCTAGTATGGGCATCTCAAACTCTTTCTTCATCACCTCTGAAAAGGCCTTGGTCATGTTCTCATTTTTCCCACCAAAAATGATGTGATCCACATAAACAAATAATATCAATTTATGGTCATATTCAATCTTTATGTATAGATTACTATCTACAACTCTTATTTTGAATCATTGATCCAAAAAATACATGTCCAACCTGGTATACCAAGATCTAAGAACTTGATTTAGACCATAAATATATTTTTTCAATCTACAAATGTAGTCCTTATCACCTAATAGTGAGAACCCCTCACGTTTATTTATGTACACCTCTTCCAAATTCCCATTTAAAAAGGTAGATTTGATATCCATCTAGTATACCTTGAACCCTTTGAATCCTACATATTCTAGAAATAATATGATGGCCTCCAATCTTACTACTAGTTCAAATATATCCTCAAAGTCTACCCCTTCAAATTATTCATATCCCTTGCATACCAATCTATCCTTGTTCCTAGTGACTTCCCCATCTTCATTCAACCTGATTCTAACCACCCATTTTTTGCCAATGACATTATTTTCCTTAGGCCTAAGAACTAGTTCTCAAGTCTCATTCTTATCTATTTGGTCTAACTCCTCATTGATAGTACCTATCCAAAATTTGTCTTTTCTTACTTTTATAATATTTTAAGGTTAAATCTTAGAAAATAGAGAAACATTCTCTTGATTTAGACTACTTACTAGTCTTTTCCTTGTTTGCATACATGCATTCTTGTTGATAATGATTTAAGATTTAGGATGATCTCTTTAAATCTATGTTGAGGGGCCTTTTGAGTATTGTCTCTCCTCAACTTCTTATTCTCTCTCATCAACCTCTATAATTTCCTCTTTATTCTTGAAATCTAGATTCTCTAAAGTATCCTTTAACTTTGAGTGTGATTTCCTTGTCTCATTAATCTTCACATTGGTGTTCTCCATTATCTTCTATAATATATTGTTATAGCACTAAATACTGAGCTCATTGATGAGTATCCTAAAAATATACCTTCATCAGATCTAGAATAATACTTTCCTAAGTATTCATCATCTATTTTAATGAAGCATTTGCTCCCAAACACTCTAAAGTGTTTTGCATTAGCAGGTCTACCTTTCCATAGTTAATAAGGAGTCTTATTTCCATTAGTTTCCTCTATTCAAAATGTAGACTAAAATGCTTACTAACTCTCTCTAATATACATCAGATAATATAGACTCATTTATCATAGTTATTTCCATCTCTTGAATTGTCTTATTCTTTCTTTCCACTATTACATTCTATTGAGGTATCCTAGCTACTGAGAACTATCGCCTTATTCCATGAACCTCATAGAAGTCATCAAACTCATTAGAAAAAAACTATCCTCCTCTATCAGATCATAGGCACTTAATCTTCCTATTCTTCTCATTCTCAATAAGAGCTTTGAATGACTTGGAATTTTTAAGAGCTTCTAACTTTTATTTCAAGAATGCTACCCAAGCCATTCTTGTGTAGTCATCTATGAGTAACATGAAGTAGATATCTCATTGAATGATTTGAATTATTGTAGGCCCATAGAGATCAATGTGTATTAACTCTAAGGGTATTGTCGTAGATTAATCTTTATAATTGAACCTTCTTCTAGTATGCTTACCATGTTGACATGCCTTCCAAAGTATCTTTGTAGGTTTTGTGATCTTAGTCATGCTATTCATAGAATTTTTAGTGCTTATCTTGATTATATTGTCAAATTTTAGGTGGCCTAACCTTTTATTCCATATCCAAATTTGGTCCATATTTCTCATAATCATCTCTCCTTTTTGATCTCATTCAAGACATATAGATTGTTCTCAGTCCTCTTAGCATTGGCAATTACCCTTCTTGATTTGGATCTCCTTATCTCACACCCTTTGTCATGAAAGGTTAGTGTGTGTCCTTGATTAAACATTTGAATTAAACTAAGTAGGTTATGTTTCAAACCTTCCACATATAACACATTTTATGTCTTAGTCTTCCCATTTTCAAAACTCAAGATACCCTTGCTAACTATATTGGTAGTTGTGTTGTCTCCAAATCTCATTGTTCCTACAATATTCTTCTTTAATGATATGAACTTATTTTTGTCTCATGTCATGTGGCTTGAGAAAAAACTATCTATAAACCATTTCATGCCTTCATCTTGAATGTGAAAGGAAGTCTGAGCTAGCATAGAATCTTCTTTAGTCTTTTATTCCTCCTTATCAAATAATCCATCTTGACTCTTAGGCTCAATATGATCAGTCATAACTTTTTTTGGATTCCAAACCAATGTTTGACCCTTCTCATGTAATCTAGAAGATCCATATACCTTTTAAAGTCCTCTTGACATATCACTCCTCCCATGGTCCCATGATAACTCATCACTTGGGGCCATTCTATAATCACTTGCTCTATGACCAAAGATATGACAAAAAAAACAAAAACCATTGAAAAAATTTTAATACCTCATTACATTGGGCTGCCTGATCGGTTTCTTTACATTAATTTTTATGTTGGTTCTCTTAACTTGTTTTGACTTCTCATATTCTTTCTCAAACTTATTCATCTTGTCTATGAGTTGATCATGTTCAACCTTCAAAGAATCTATCTCTATCTTCAACTGATCATACTCAACTTATTTTGATTTGAGTTTTATATTGACACATTCTAATTGATTCTTGAGATCCTTGATGATCTTATCATCCCTTTTGGACTCTTTTACCAAGTCATTATTCAAGGCATAAATCTATTCCTTAAGATCCTTGACCATAGATCTAAACTCATTCTTCCTCTTATTTTGATGTTTTAAATCATATATGGCACTTATGATCTCAGCTTCAAGGTTAACTTCAGCTTCTCCTTCTTCACTGTCATAGTACATTTCTTCATCATACATGTTTTCTTGATCAATAGACATCTTGTGCTTATTAGGATCACCTTCAAGCTATTGGACCTGATTTAAAGGACTAATATTTGATGCCAATTATTGGAAGAATAATTAATAAGATGGGAGGGGTGTGAAACAATCTTAAAAACATTCATTCTATTCTACTCAACATTCATGAGCCATTCATACAAACATATAGATCAATCAAAGCACATGCAACCATACATATGAAATATAAGAACACATCATATATATGTAAAATCCTTAAAGGGAATAAAAAACACTGATATAAACAAATGGTATATATTACTATAAGATAAAAACCAAATTTAGTGAAGCACCAACTCCATATGGAACACCAACCCCAACTAGCCAAGAACCCACTTGACTAGGCTTTAGCAATCACCCACTTGCAAAGAGGCACCAAACCCTTAGATGACTCAACACCAACTCAGTCACCTAATTGTTTTGATCACCTTTATAACACTATGTTTCTCAAAAAAAAAATTATGACCACCTTTTTATCTCTTCACACTCTTATCCCTCTCAAACTTCCTTCTAGGCCTCTTCGCTCAACTAAGTCTCTTCAAGACTGCTTAGGTCATATGACCTTGATATTCATAAGAAGACACACTATGATATATTAATTACATATCCTATACAATAATTTTATGGTCTATAATAACTCATTTTACTCAAGGATCTCCTATTGCATTTGCTCCTCACTTGAATTCACTCTCTCTCTAATTAGGCATAAAAGACCTTATTCTTATAAAATCCTCTTGCTCATACACCTCTTGGTTATCCACACAAACTTGCTTAATTAGATTGAACACATAATATGAATTAGGAAATTTTAAAATTAAGAATCAATCATTACATTAGGTGGGCCATTAATCAAATAAACCAAATCTTTCTTTAGGTCTCATGGAGACCTAATTCCATTGGGCCTGCTTTAGGACATGTTACTTTATGACCCCTTGGAACACTATACACATATATAAACAACATAAAATTTCCATAAAATAGTCAAATAGGAATTATCCAACATCCCTTGATCACCATGATACCTTTTAGGTCTAACCACCACTTGAAATACTTCATTAGCACTGTTCACATTAGGCCTTTGAACACACAAAAAAGTTTGTCTTAAATAAATAAAGATAACACACCATTTATCCAAAAAAACATGATAATAAATATATTATATATAACCTACATGACCTCAAAAACATCACCATATGAATTATACACTTTCACTCAAGAGACAAGGCTTCAAGAACACCTCTATAACTCACTCATTCAGAATTGCCAAATTACCTCAAAACATAGTCATGGTGATTTAGATCTCCATCACCTGTATAGATAATTTAAATTAATTATGACAAATTTATATGATCATATGGGATTATTATAAAATTATATGATATAAATATAATATATTCAAATGGAAAATATTGGTCTTGCAAACCAATCTCATGACCTTATAACTCATTGTCTCATTTGAACCAGATGCATCAGCTTGTAAGCAAATTTTTCACTATATTAACTAACTTCCAAAACTTATACCAAATATTAAAATGTATTAAAAGTTTTTAAAAACATATAGATATAATTGGTTTCATCATTCTATCATGAAAACACATTCATAATCATCTTCTCAGTACTACATGGGTTTTTTACTATTTATACCATTAAGCATGTTAGTAATTGGCTAACTTGGATGATAAATTTAGCACACTTGAGAACTATAAAATATATATAAACCTTCATTTACATAAAACATGAGTTTATACCTTCTTCCTCCATCAATTTTTCTACTGTCTATTGCAATTTTTGACTTCTATAATAACTTCTTCAAAAACAAGCCTATAACTCAACATTTTCTCTCTCCTATCTCTAACCAATACAACCTAGAGGGATCTGGGAGAGTCTAATAAAATATATAATATATTAAATGAGAATACCAATACATTATATTCAATTTTAATCAACATCTTCAACATTGGGTCCTTATTAGGGTTCTAAGAGGGTTTAAACCTATTCCCCCTCATAATTATCATTCATAAAACATAACCCTTCAATCCAAAAACTAATGCCTATAATTTTAATCTAGGAACCTTACCCATATACCATTAAATAATTATGTTCCTATTCAAAGTTTTGATTAGTTGATAAGCACAAAATTTTCCTTTTCAAGTTGAGAACCCTTTGTTCTAAGCACTTGAGAGACCTCTAAACAACTTTTCATGCCTTATCCTTCAAACTATGACCTCAAATTGCATAAAAATACTTAAAAAAATATAAATAACTTATTAAAATTATCAAATAAGCTCAATAACCTATTATTATGACCCCTCATTAGGTCACATTATCTTTCTGTGCTCTTTAGACCTTGACTTACAAATCACATTAGGCCTTAAAACTGACCTTCATGCCTCTTTCCATACACTCTCCACCTTAATCACTACTCAAAAAAACTACCTCATGATTAAAAACTTTCATATATCCTTCTCATGCCTTGAAAATATATCATGATACCTCATTAGGTTAGGTAGGGTTTATAAGTAGTCTAGCTGTAGACTTGGTATGAAGGTCCTACCCCTTATAGGCTCACCTTAAGACTCTCATGAGTGATAAAATGATTCATATACATGATATAAAAACCTCATACAACCACTCATAACTATGTTCACTCATCTCACTTATCAACCATGTTCATACCTTCTTACAAGGACTCTTCATGCCATGACTAAGCTTGTACTGCTCAAAGACATGTACCTTCATGCAACCATAAGGCATTGATTACCTTCAAATTATTTATTTTACCTTCACATTATCTTTCATGACAACATCCTTCAGTGAAAAAACTCCATCAATGCCTCTTGTCACATCAACACTCTACCAACTAGGCACACTCTCTTAATGACATCAATCTCATGCAAGATACACCTTTGACATTAATGATAATATTGAACATACATGTACTGGTGAGATAATCCCAAATTGTATATATGAGTTGATTATGTTAGTCATCACCAAACTTGGTGATGATTTTTTTGATAATTCTATTGATCATCTTATTCATTGCCTCTATTTGACCATTACCATGTGGGTAGTACGGTGTGGAGAATGTATGTTAAATTTTGTATTTGGCATATAACTATTTCAGTATCTTATTCTTGAAATAAGTTCCATTATCTATTATGATGGATGCTAAAAGATTAAATCAAGATATAATATTGGTTATGAAAAACCAACAAATATCCTCCCCTTTTATTGACTATAATGGGATTGATTCTACCTATTTTATATAATATTCTATTGTTTTGATAATGAATTTGTGGCTGCCTATTGATTTTGGGTTGATTTTATTGATGAGATTGAAGCCCCATTACATTAATGGCCATGGTGATAGGATATGTTGAAGATGTTATGAATGTACATGTTGTAAGTTACCATGATGTTAAAATTAATCACATAATTTTGCATATTATTGGAATTTTTGTTCCATATTTGGCTAGTAGTAACTCTATCTCAGTAATTTGTGTGACATTGCTTTATCACTTAAATGACCACCAAATTTACTATTATGTATCTTTTAAATACATAATTTGGCTTCTTATACTTTTAAACATCTGATTAAGTGTTTGTCAAAATATATTTTGTATAAATCACTACCAATTATGACATTTCATAGAGAGTTTCATTGTAATTTATGATTTTCATTCTTTATAAAGGTATCTAGTGTGATAGATTTATTCAAAAAGTTTTATATATTGGAGAACCATTTGGATGGTGTTGAGATGCATGTGGTTGAGTAATTTTAGAGTGATAAGGTCCACATGAGACACTGACAGAGATTGTATTCATTTAATTATGAATAGATCTTGTTCTACATCCATCTCAATAAGGATCAATGAGGTAATGCTTACCATTACATCGATGTGATGGTTATATTTGCAAAGGATGTTCTCAATAGATAAATTATCAAACTAAGCATGTAGACACTAAACCATGTCTTTTTAAGGAATAAGGTGCTCTTATTTTGTTTGGTAAACATCTTTGACTTAGTTAAAAATTAATTTGGAGTCTCATAAAATCTAATTGATTTTATCTTGAGAGTTTGAGATGTTTTAAGGATTAAAATGAGATCTTCATATTTGAAAATGTTATTTGTGCATGAGAAACTAAGTTATTATGTAAGAGGTACTATGTGTCCCAAAGGATTGATGGAAATAATTCTAGCACCAACACTAGATGCACATTGAGATATTTCAAAAAACATTATCCAAGTATTAGGAGTAATGTTGTATGATATGAAATCATCTCTGAAATCATCATTAATAAAATGTGTATCCAATAATGGGGTCATTTCTAGTAGGTCTATGATGATTTGTCCTTTAAAAAAATTTTATAATATGATTTTATGTCAAATTTAGTGACATAATCCATTTGGTAATATGACCTAAGAGATGTAGTTTTGACTTGAAGAATTTTAACGGATCTACCTTGGTAATAATCTATGTTTCATTATTAATAATGTAGTGATGAAGTTTATATGTAGTGAAAAATAGTGCTAAGCAAAGCTTTTCTATTGCTAGATAATTTTGCTCATAGTTGACTCATATAACTAATATAATAGATTTCTCTTTATTTATGTTGGTCGTCATGTTGTTTAACGAGTGAACCTAATGCATGATCTAGCATAGAAAGGTAAAGTAGGAGTGGTTTACCAAGTATAGGTAGAACCAAGATAGGAGGGTTAAGCAGGTATTATTTAAGTGTATCAAAACTCTCTTGACATGTAATATCACATTCAAATTCTACATCCTTCTTAATAATTCATGTGAATGATTGGGTTTTGTCAGTGATTTATACCATGAATCAATGAATTACTTAAATTTTCCCTTAGAGGGATTGGAGCTTCTTAAAAATGGTAGGAGGAAACATATCCATAATTGTTTTAACCTTCTTGGGGTTGAATTCTATGGATCATTGAGATATAATGAAGCCCAAAAGTTTCCTGAAGGAAAATCTAAAGACACATTTATTAAGGTTAAGTTAAACATTATATTGTCTTAATATTTCAGAGATCTATCATAAATCGATAGCATGATGTTGTCATTATTTTGACTTGGATAACAAATCATCAACTATATTATGAATGAGGTCATAAAAGATGTGTGTCATAGTGCATTGGTAAGTTGCACCAATGTTATTTAATCCAAATAGAATTAATATATTACAAAAGCTGCCCCATGGTGTCATAAAATAAGTCTTTTCTTGATCTTATTTGTCTATTTTTATTTGATTATACCTGACAAAACCATCCACAAATGAGAGCATATCATAGCTAGTCATGGAGTCTTGATCCAAAACTTAGAAGCTTTGGTTGAAAGATAATTTAAGAAATAAGAACAACATAACTATATTAATGCTATCTCTAAGAAGAGATGTTTTATTGATCAAATTTGCAGATCTAAACATATGCCTGTCAAGAGATGTCTAATTTCCATTTCAGATTAAATATTAATTTATACACATTTTGAAGGTAGGAGGAGGATGTGTAAGGTCACCAATATCGAGGGAGATTAAGTGGTTTGATTTCCATGATTTACAACAATACAAAATTTGAGGAAGTACTATTTTTATAAACTTACTATATTTAGAATGTACTACTAAAATTGATATTTGGGGAACTTATATTTGGTTTTTTTGGGTCAAAACCCACCAAGAAAATATCATGACATCTCACAACATTTCCCTCATTCTTATCTTTCCAACAGTTCAAATAGTGAGTCAAACAGAGATATGGTGCAAAATTTATGGTTCTCAGAAGTTTTACCACCAATTGGGGTAGAACCATCACCCAAATTTTCACCTAAAATGTTACTCAGATAATTCCTCCCTCCTTTAGAATCAATAGTCCCAATTACATCAAGATTTTTCATCAAGTGTGGTTTTTGTGATTTGATTTGATTCATAATGCATACTTGGAATGGACTATGCTTTATGGAGCTATGCAAGCCCTGATTATTTACCATTTCTGTTTAACCATCAGTCTGTGGATGGAAGGCCATGAACTTCTTTATCTTGGTATCTATTTGATTTTGTTTTTATGTTTTTTATGTATTTAGGATTGTAACATCAACCCTTTTGGATTCATGTGTCTTGACCACTATGAGAATGAATTTCTTGGCACTAATCAAGGAGACAGATGTAGAAGGTGGTACCTCTAGTACCTTGTAGTGTCATTTTCTAAGAGTGAGGGTGATCCTTTGAGTTCTTGATTCATAGATGCCATGCCGATCATACATGAATGGATAACCAAAGTGTAAATTTCAAACATCTAGATTAAACAAATCACATAAGACCTCATCTTGGAAAGGTTTTATTTCATATGAGAGAAGACATTGGTGGGTGACACAAAGGTCTCTCCCTAGACTCAACCATCCAATACTGTATGGCTTTGGGTGAGGCTTCATGGACAAATTTAGTATTTTCACAACATTAGTAGATATTAAATTCTTTTTACTCCCACTATCAAGAATGAAATGTATAGGCTTACCTTTCACCCATAACTTAGAGTGAAACAACCTTTCCTTGTCATCTAGCCTCTCCTCATAGGTCCATGATGAAGCAATGATGGAATCAATCTTAGCATCTACAATATCTTCTTCATCCTCTTTGACTGTAGGGTATATATGAGGTAGAATAGTAGATATTGAGTATTGTGACTCATAAAGCAGGGATTTGATGGATTGACATTCATCTTTAGAGTGCATTCTAGATTTATGGTAATCACACCATTTACCAATCTTCCATTCCTTTTGCTTCCAATTTTACCCTCATGTTTGACCTTCTTTATCACTTTTCCATTTTTTACGCTAACTCTTCATATTCATTCTTCCATGCTTCTGCTCAATCTTTACCATAAACTTGTACACCTCATTGAGGGTTTCTAGATTGAAGAGTTCTAACTCCCCCTATATATACCATTATAATCCACCATGATATTTGAGAACCTTGTGTTTCTCACTTTCCTAGATGCCCAATCTCACAGATAGAGAATGAAAAATGTTAGTGTAATCTTGAACAAGCTATTCCTTACCTTGGTGAAGTTGTTACCACTCTATATACAGATCATCATATGCTCTAATGGGGTAGTATTCTTCCTTTACAACTTTTATGAAATCATCCCAGGTAGGTTCCACCTCAAAGCCAATATCATCCATAATGAATCTCTTCTTGTAAACTTCCCACCAATTTTTGACAGGCAATGATGCTTTCAAAAGAGCAAAAGTGATCTTCTCTTTATCAATGAATTTATTTATATAAAAATAGGAAGACAATTTATCCAACCAATTTTCTACTGCATCAACATTGATTTTGCCTTCAATTGTAGGGATATAAAAATTCACCTAAATCTTGAAGGGTGTTGGGGCACTGAAAGGATATGGGGGTTTAGATGAAGAGCTAGAATTTCTCATCAAGATTTGTTGGAGAATTTGGGTGAATTGTTGTAGCATCTATGCTTGCTATTATTAGAGGGATTCATTCACCATTTCCTTGAAAATATCAGATGTCTTGGTGTTGTCTACCCTTTGAGTTCATTTGGATTGAATAGGTGGATAGTTTGGAAGTTCTATTGTCTTCTACCCAAGCTTCTTGTAGCTTGACTTCATCCTTAGGATCTAACACTCTAAAGACAAACCACTCTGATACTAGTGATCCAACACTCAGAAGCTTTGGTTGAAAGATAATTCAAGAAATAAGAACAACATTATTGTAATAATTCTATCTCTGAGAAGATATGTTGTATTGATCTAGTCTACTATCATATCAATGTTTGTAAAATGGAAATCATCCTTAGGATATGCCTTGTTGATGTCTCTATAGTCACAACAATAACAAATTTATCCATTAGGTTTTACAATTGTAATGATATTTTCAACCCATTATGGATGGGAAACTAGTCGAATGAAACTTACATATATCAAATATTGTATTTCATCTTTAATAAGGAAAGCCACTTTAGGATAAATTTTGTGAATCTTTTACTTTACTAGTTTGGCATCTGGATATAAGGTGATTATGTGTATGATAATTTATGGATAAATGCTAAACATATCAGAGTAAGCGCATGAAAATACATTAGGAAAATCATTTAAAAATTTATGAATGTCTATGACTTATGATTTATGTAATGCAACTAAGAGTATGATGTGAGGATCAGTTTTAGTGCCATAATTTAATTCAACCATTTCTTCATTTAGAAATGTATATCAATCCAAAGTATTTGGTGATATGGGATTGTATCATCTGTATCAAGTAACATATGATTCAAATAATCTAAACACTCATATAAATATGATTAAGTGCTTGTGGAATGATTAAACCTATTCTTATGATAAAAGGAAGGTAGATCCTCATAGGAACCCAATAATTCTAAGAGAGCTTCATCATTAGCAAACTCATCAAGAACTGGTAGATCTAGTGAAGATGTATCATTGATGAGGTTGGGGTATATGATTTAAAGTGTATAAAATTGATTTAATGTATCAAATGCTCATGGGAAAAATGGACAAAATGTGATGTGTTGAGAGGCATTATGAGAATATTTGACATTAGATTTATCATTTAAATAACTAAGTCTTTGTTTTCCCTATTGATCATATGATTCAACAACATTTAGAATTACTTATTCATGTTTGTCAAGTCCATAACCTTTATAACCCATCTTTTAAAAGTAACATAATCCAAAAGGTGAAGTAAACTTATCACCCTATGTACTAGAAATATTTGGTGGAGTTGTATGTATCTCTTGATTTATAGCCCATGGTTGTGTAGTAGTTAAATCCATATGTGAAATGTAGTTATGTGAAGGCTCATTATACTGACCTTAATTAAATGGTTTTTTATCCATTGGGAATGTGTATATATGGCCTCTATATCTAAATTTGAAACATGTATGTAACGTTCATGGAACTACATGCATAACATGGATCCATGGTCTACCAAGTAAGAGATTATAATTAAGATCATATGGCATGACTTGTCATGTTTTAGGTAGTGTGTTGGGTCAAAGGATAAGGTTAAATATTATTTGACCCAAAAAAAATGTGGAATATTGTCAAAAACTTGGATTCTTATATCAAAAGGATCCAAATCTGCAACATGGATGTTAAGATAGTGTAGGAAAGAAATGTCACAGATGTTTAACCCTGATCCATTGTCAACTAGAAATAATTTGACACCTACCTCATTAATTTTTAAAGTAATATAAGGAGGTAGGTTTATATAAATGGTATACTATGGTGAAATATCCTCTCTCTCAAAATAAATTTATTCCTCTATCCATTTCATAGTGTTGATAATAGAAGCCACATAGGTGAGCTCAGATATTTGTGGTACCTGAGTATTTCAAAGTGCTGCACAAAAAATATATTTGTATGTAAAAAAGTGTTGTAAGAGATATAAAATGGATATCATACTCAAATAAAAACTACTCTAATCTATAAATATATAAGCATAGGTGTGGAAAACCTACCAAACTTTAAGATCACATGTGGATATCATAACTTGGACCACATGGTCTACCAAGAGTAAAGATCTAAAAGTAGATGCGGGATGTGAATTAGATGTGTGTGAATGATAAAAATGAGTGATAAGAAATAAAAATGATTCAAATATATGTATAGTAAAAATGATGGGGAAGGATTGAACTAGATAACAAAATGCATCTAGGGGGGTTTGAATGATTTTAGGGAACATAACTAGTATTTGATGTACCAAGTCATCTATTTATGGACAAAATATTATCTTAAATGTATTACACATAGAAGTAAGATAACATGATATGGAAAGAATTCAAAATGAAATATATTTTAGCTAATTTGAAACATGTATGCATATGTCTATGTGATAAAATAATAATGTCTTATATATTTTTCACATAAAATAAAGATAGCATGCTATGGAAAGAATGCAACATGAAATATATTTTAGTTAATTTTAAACATCATGTATGCATATGTACATGTGATAAAATAATAATGTCTTATATATTTTGTACATAGAATAAAGATAACATGATATGTAAAGAATTCAACATGAAAGATATTTTAGTTGATTAAAAACATCATGTATGCATATGTCTATGTTTTTTCCTAGCTCATTTCCAATTAAAGGGAATAAGCCTGCAAAATAAATTATGAGGGTTTGAAAAAAAAAATATTTTGCCTTTATAATCATGATGAGATGGGCTAGGTTATACACAAAAAACTATAAAAAGAGGAAATTCTAACCCTAATGTGTGTTGTCTAGGGTTAGGGGTTTTGAAACTAGGGTTTCTTTGAAACTATTTAAATTAGGTGTAAAATAAATTGATACCCTAATGCAAAATTATTTTTTATTTAGCTAGATTATCTAAAAAAAATTAAAAAATCATAAGTATGTAGGCTAAATTTATTACACAAAAATAGGAGTTAATGCAAGCTAGGGTTTTATGTAATGCTCAAAGTAAGATGGGTTCACCAAAATATTTAACCTTTTAGGGTTGTACAAGTGTAATTACCTATGTTTGGTTAAGGGATTGAGATGTCTAAATCAATCAAATAAATTGAAAAAATTAACCTAATAATTTGTAAATGAATTTGACCTTGATTAATTTCTAATAATAGAAATAAATAGGTATAAATATAGACTTAGCTGAAAATAGATTATCATAGACCATCTAGGTTATGAAATTAGAGATTTGAGTAGTTCTAAGTGTCACAAATAGGTTTAAGATATTTGTCTATTCACTAGATAGTAGCACTAGTTTTGAAAGTAGTGCCATCTATGTGTAGTGTCTAAGATGTGGCACTAATGTCCTCTTTCTTACTGACCTACAAAAGAGAGCTTTCAAACTACACAAGGCACTAGAAAGGATAACATGTCAAGGTAAGCAAAATACACTTGAATAAGACCAACAACCATAATATGAACTTGATGAAGTCATTAATAAGGTAAAAAAAACATTATTTATTAGTTCAAGGAAAAAATTGAGCATGGATTGACCATACTTAGGTGGAGAGATTTTGGGGAGATCAAGAGACACTTAATTCATGTTTTCACCTGAAGATGGACTTCCCAAGTTTGTACAAGTGCCATTAAGGCCTATTTTAAGGAAATATCCTTATTTTTGTGTATGAAACTACTTCTTGACTACCTATAACCACTTCTTAACATATTCTAACCTCATCCACATTATAATCTTGCTTGGTGACAAATATGCTTCTTTGACAAATCTGTATAAGTCATTTAATGAGCCAAAAATGTGACCAAAAGGCATTTTTTGCATATGAAGCATGGAAAAGGAAAAATTTATGACTTATGAACACTTTAAAATACTTAAATTACCTTATTAGTATATTTATAGAATAATTTGTGCCTTTGACCATGTTTGACTAGAGTTGACTTGGGTTCACTAGGCAAGTACAAGGAAGATGGGCTTACACCAAGATTAGATAAAGGATAGGTGAGATGTTTAGACACACATGAGACCATATTAGGTATATTGGAAACTTTGAAAAAATTTAATATGTAGAGGTTGACCCAATTTGACTAAAATTCAAATTTGGTCAACACTTTTGGCAATTCCTAGGGGTAACATGCTTGTCTCTGTTAAGGATAAGTAGACTTATCCTATCCGTTAGGAAAAGGGAGTAAAATTAAATTTAAAAGTATTAGGATCAAACCTTGAATTGACTAACAAGATAGTTTATTGACCTCAAAACACATAAAGGAAAGAAAACACACACCAATACCAAATAAACACATAAATCAAAGGCATGCATGTGATACTAAGAACTTATGGAACACAAGACACAACATAAAGAAAAATAATTATGTACATATAAAAAAACATAACTCCCTTCCTAGATCAAAAATAAAGTATCTTGAATCTCCTTCTTCATGAGATGAATGAGGATGTCAAGCATGCTTCTTTTTGGATGTAGTATTAGATGACTCATGCTTCTTTGTTGCTCCTTGGTTTGGCATGTTTTTTGATGGAGTTATCTCAAATAAGTATCCAAGTTGGATGATATTTTATTTACCTTGGAAAGATACCTCATACTATTGTTTTTTTTTCTCATCATGGCATATTTGCATTTCCATGAATGAAATAACTTCTTGAATGTCTTTGTCATCTTGAAAGGTTCCATTACTCTTCCCTTTTATTACAATCTCTTCAGACTATTAAATAAGTCTTATATAATGTAATTATAGGAGTTTTTTTTGTTAAAATTCCTTCTTTATGTTTGGAGGATTAGCTTCACATGTGGTTCTAGAATCAATCTTCAAACCATTTGTAAAAGACTCATATTCATCATAGATTGCTCCATCATGGTTTAGAGCCTCTTGATGATGATACCTCTCAACACATGCTTAATCAAGAATATCTTGGGATTAATTTCTTAGGAGTTTTTACTCCTCACAATATTCATATTCTTTAAACATTTGAATATAAGTATGCCCCATGTCTTCTTCTTGATGTAGTGGCAGATTTATCTCTTCAAGTTTTATTTATTCAACCTTAAGATTCACAAATACTTCATTTGAAACCTAATCTTATTTGTCTCCATATTAATCATAGATAGGATACTCAAAACAATAAAACACTTCTTCTTTAACACTTAGGATCTCTTGAAGAAATTCAACTTGTATCTCCCTTGCTTTAACCTCCTTGTTCTCTTCTTCTTTGGATTCCAAAATAACCTCTTCTAAGACTTCTTATTAAATAAAAGTAAGGTCCTCTTCCCCATCATCAAAATATAAATTATCTTCACGAGAGGTCAGATCCTCTTCATTATCAACCCAATTTGAAATTTCCATCTCCTTCTCTTTCTTAGTGGTACCAATACTAGGCATCTCAAAACCAAGAACTTTACCCCAAGAAGGCTTCCAAGGATTAATGTATTCCTCATGATTATAAGGGCATAATGTATCAGTTGGAGGAGGGGGAAAGATGGGTTTAATTACTTCATTACCTTTAAACTTCTCTAGGATAGATTAGAGCTTCTGCCTTTTGAGTTCTAACTCCTCAATTTGTTTAGCAAGGTTCTCTTGAAATAGCTTCTCTTAGGGGAAAATAGGATCTTCATTAGGAAAATAAGTAAAAGAAAGTTGAGATAAAGGAAAAATGGATTATTAATGAGGTGTGGGAGGGATTTGAGTAGGTTAAGATTTCTCTTCACTTCCAACTTCTCCACTTAGATATTCTTTTTCCTTCTTTCTACAAGCTACCACTACTTATTTCCATCTTGGGAAGCTAAGCTTATTGAGTTCTTCATGAGGTTGAGATGAAAATAGAGGAATGTCACACTTAGAAAATTCAATTTATGCTGCCATGATGGATTGTGTCAAATGTTGGTTTTCCAACTCAATCTCTTTGTCAAGATGAGTCTCCAATATTAACCTTCTTCTCTCAAAATCTTCTCCAATAGTGGTGTCCCTCTTCCTTTGGTTGCTCTCTTGGATGGACTTCAAAGAAGGGAAACTTTGGGGAATGCATGAAATACTTGGGCCATTTTTAAGCATGATTAGATTAGTCTTTTAAATAGGTATAGTTAACACACTTGAAGGTTGATGTGGGGTGTATTGGAACTACCAAGACTAAGTTGGTTCATGAGCTTTCAACCTCTCTTATATGTGAAAAATTAGACCACAAACATCAATTGTTTCATTACTAAGGCCTTGCCAATTAGTTATTTCAATGGGCATCCATTATCTCTTGAATTGATCTAAATCATCCTTCACACTCTTGATACAAACACTAGGGATAACTTGACCACAACCATTTCTAGTATCAATATCTAGCATATAATCTTTATAGCTAATGAGAGTCTTCTTGAAACTTGCAATGGATTGACTTGGAGAGGAACTAGGTGAAGCACAAGCTTGAGAGGGTTGATTATAGGACTGATGTAAATCATAGTGGGGATGAATATGGTCATATTGGGACTAGAAATATTGACCAAGGACTTGTTCATATTGATAAGGAATGGGACAAGATGGATATGCTTCACTAACTTGTGTAAGAAAAATTCAAACTCAAAATTATCCATGAATCATTCATGAAAAGAATATATAACAAGAAACAACCTCAAATAGATTACTTGGACTACTTTACTAGTAGATTTATGCTTGGATTCACCATCGGTGCCTAGTGGAATTACCTCCTAAGGTTGATATCTTGAGGAGAACACCAAAACTTCTCAAGGAATAGACTATCCAATTCCATTGGGTATGCTAAAAATTGTTGTCACTTGAACTTTCACCCCTAGAGGAGATGATTTATCTCTCCTCATTCAAGTGGCACAATGGAAACACCTCAGGGCTATGGGTGACCCAAATTTGAGGTGAGTCTCTAGATTAGGGCTAGTTCCCTTGATATACCACTTTCACAATTTCCTTTATGAGGAAAAGGGTAAAGAAGCCTAAACTAAACCTAGATATGGAGGTGATGCACTAAATAGATGGTCTACCACACCACTTACAATGCACTTGAAACCAAAATTAAAACTACACATACACTTCATCCATCAAACTAATTTTTTTCTTCTACATCAATGTTTCAAGCATGGGGCCTTGAAGAGAGTCTAGGTTAGAAAGAACTATACAATAGGTATTATAGAAAAACTAATGAATAGAATAATCAAGATACTTTAAATCCACATTATACATTTCTTTTTAACCTAAAAAAGAGAGCTTTCAAACTATATAAGGCACTAAGAAGGATAACATGCCAAGGTAAGAAAAATACACTTTCACAAGACCAACAACCATAATATGCACTTGATCATGTCATGAATGAGGTAAAAATAAAATTATTTATTAGGTTAAGGAAAAAATTGAGCATGGCTTCGCCATACTCAAGTAGAGAGATTTTGGGGAGATCAAGAGACACTTAACTCGTATTTTCACTTGAAGATGGACTTCCCAAGTCCGTACAAGATGGACTTCCCAAGTCTTTACAAGTGCCATTAAGGCCCATTTTAAGGAGATGTCCCTATTTTTGTGCATGAAACTACTTATTGACTACCTATAACCACTTATTGACATATTATAACCTTATACACATTATAATCTTGCTTGGTGACAAATATGCTTCTTTGATAAATCCGTACAAGTCATTTAATGAGCCAAAAATGTTACTAAAAGGCATTTTTTGCACATGAAGCATGGAAAAGGATAAATTTATGACTTAGGAACACTTTAAAACAATTTAATGACCATATTAGTACATGTATAGAATAATTTGAGCCTTTGACCATGTTTGACTAGTGTTGACTAGAGTTGACTTGGGTTGACTAGGTAAGTACAAGGAAGATAAGCTTACACCAAGATTAGAGCAAGGACAAGTGAGATTTTTTGAAACACATGAGACCTTATTAGACATATGGGAAAATTTTAAAAGTTTAAATATGTATGGTTTGACCCAATTTTACTTAAATTCAAATTTGGTCAATAGATATTGTGTGGAGGTCTCAATAACATATCAAATACCCCTATACTAAAAAAGACTAGGAATGACACAATAATTACTATAAGGAATACCTTAAGAGGTGGCATAATAATTAATACAAGGACTACCTTAAGAGGTAATATAATGTGTCCTAAAGTGTTTTGTTAGTCTTTGTTAAATATTTTGACTATTCTTGTTGTTTTTGTGATATATTTTAGTGTATATCCAAGAGAATGTAAGTATCATTGTGTAAGTATTCTCAATCAAACCATTATCTATCATGACATTATGAATGGGTTGTGTTGACCAATTTTTCCCCAGAGGCCAAAATGGATCAACCCCCTATAGTCAAAATCTTTAATAGGGTTTTTTATAATGTTATAGGGAATCTTATAATTCATTTGATGTCATTTCATATTCCAATCTAAGTTATGGTCATGGTATAGCTTAATCCTTATGTATTGTGATGTCTTAATGGTCATTTTTTAATCATATATGCAACTAGCATATTTTCATGGTGCTGATCAATTGCAATAACAAGTCCAAAAAAACCTAAGAATTCATATTTCTTTTTGGAGAATTGTCCACACAAAGCCCATAATAGAGGTACAAGGCATATTTCCCTTAGAGAAATTATTCAAAGTTGGATAAGTATCATTTATTTTGAGAGTTTTATTTTTTTTATTTTGAGCTAAGTGTCAAGAATTGTTTTGGACAATTTATTTGAAATAATAATCCCAAAGGGCATTTCTTTAGGAAGATGAACCTTACAAAAACCTTGAAAATTATTTCTTTGAGAAGTGGACATTTTTAAAAATACCAAATGGTATATTTTTCAAGCTAAGTGTTAGATTTATTTTGGTAAAATTATCCTCATAATTTTCCTAAAGGCATAAAGTCTTTCAGACAAAATGTTTGAAGAAAAAGATAAGGGTTATTTCTTTCAAAAAAATTATCTGAACAATTTTCTTGAAGGGTCATTGTATAGGACAGTGGTTTGATACACTTTTCTCAAAGGTCACTTTTTCAAGCAAAGTGTCTGATACACTTTTCTCTAAGGGCACTTTTTCAAGTAAAATGTCCCAAAAACTTTTATTGAAGGGTCATTTATCGATAAAATGATCCAGTTAAAGATTTATGAAGGGTCTTTTTATTTTAAAAAAGGGTTTAATACAAAAATTTTTAAGGGAATTTTCAAAGGGTAAAGGGATATTTTTAAAAGGTTGAAAGGTAATTCTAAGGACACAATTCTTTTGGGAAAATCATCTGGGACAATTTTCCTAAAGGCATGAATTCTTTCAGAGAATTTGTTTTGAGGCAAAAGACTAAGTACAAATTCCTTCGATGGAAGTGGCCAAAATAAATAGACCAAGGAAAATGGTCTACAGTAAAAGGCTAAAACATAAAGTCCAAAAGAATTATTGGGAAGCAAAGTGACATTCACACAAGTGTCAAAGTTTAGGCTCAATAATCATCCATTAGAGCTTAAATTTGATGTTCTATGGGAAATCAAATATGTTTATGTGGATCTCAAATGATAGTTGTATAGACATAAAATTCAAGCCCTGATAGATAACTATTAAAGTTTAAATATCCCCATGATATTCATGCAATTGTCAATGTTAGGTCTTAAAAAATAGCCATTATAATTCAAATGGTAGGATCCGATGGTATAGATTGATCAAACAAAAATCCAATGACATGAGCTCAACTAGAAAAAAATGGGCCCAAACAGATCAATGGCTCACATTCAATCATGGACTTAGATCTAATGGCACATGAGCAAGTCAATAAGTCAAGGGGTTCAAAAGGTCACCACATAGCATAAACACATCAAGTAGTATATTGACAACAAATCAACATGTGATTGACAAGTGTCATGTACACATTTAATCATGAAAATTAGGATAAATGGAGTGAGATGAATCAAGATATAAATGATCTAATCCATTTTTTGATAGCCAATCAAATGAAGGTGATCTTAGGTCAATGAAGTAAATTTTAACAAGGTAAAGTAAATAAAAGGCATGAATATTAGTTGGATAATGGTTCAATTTGAACCAAAGCCAACATTTTGAAGGATACCACCAAGTTAGAAATATATGCTTTGATGGTTTCATCTCCAAGAATAACTACTTGAAAGGGACCTCTTCTCTCCACTATACATGTAATGGTAAACCAACGAAGAATAGTTAGCACCAGGACAAGGCCCTAACAAATTAATTTAATTATTTTAACTATATTGATGCCAAAACCTAGCTTGAAAAAACTTGATCCCACCATTTTAACCATTAGGGAGGATTAAGGAGGGAATATTGTAACTGTGCAACCACTTCAGGTGACCCAGATCAATCAAATAGTTTGAAGGAGCATAGTTTGCAAAAATAATTATAAATATGGTTCAATCTTTTGGACTAATTGATTCCTTCACTTTTTAGTGCCAAGGATCCCTTCCTCTTATAGCCTCTCTTTTATAAATAAAGTTCTTCAAATATTATAAAAATAACCACACCATGTATTATGAATCCCTAGTTGATTGATGTTATATTCTACTTTTAAACATTAATAAAAGTATATTTATAAGTTTTTTGAATAATTGTCTGAGTCTAGGAGTGGTGTATGGTGATGAGAAGTGATAATTCCCTATCCTTCCTTATCCTTTCATGTTTGAGCAAGAGTCCCTAGTCTAACATTTCATAGAGAGTGTAGTCTAGAGTGTAAACCTCTTTAAGTGTGTAATTGTCCTTAGAGTGTGAAATTTTATCTCTAGTTCATTTACCTTGTGTTGCTACTAACATCTCACTTTTATATTGAAATACTCATGTTAGAATATATTAAAACTTAGTGACTCGTCTGTATCTTTTGTTTCATTATGGTAGAAATATGATAGTCATGTGGAAGACATTCTTGGTGCATCACCTCGTTTAGAGTAGGTTCAATTTATTCATTTTATAACTCTTTTCCCCTATAAATAAGCAATATAATAAGTAACAAACATTCCATGATATATTCAAGGAGTTATCCCTTAAACTAGAGGATAATTTATGATATAGGTACACTCACATACCTAGAAATGTTCCCATGTTGCCCAAATTGAAATAAGCCTGAATAACCTCTTATAGGATGCAATATTTGGTGATAATAGTTTTAACATCCCTGATGGGACCCCATTTTCTTCAAGATAACTTGTCAAGGTGAATGTTAGTCTTGACAAAATCAGCTACAAAGTGGTGTGCTACTAAGCATTTGGTGACTCCTCAAAGTAAATCTAGTTTCAGATCATTATTTTGTTATAAAATTGTCCCTATAATTCATGGTCCTCACTAGGTCATCCTTTTATAGACTATCCAATCTTATTAATCTACCCATAAACCTAAGATCCCTCTTAAAATTTAGTATCCATAGTCTAATACACCCTTTGAAGAATGAGTAGATTTTGCTAGAGAGGAATAAGAGGAAGAATTTGAAAATATTGAAGAAGAAGACATGGCTAGATCTCATGCTTTCCCTACCTTCAACACTGATAATCTAATCCAAATTCATGTTTATAATTCCATCCCTCATAATGCCACAAAAGATGTGCCCACATTCAATGGTGAGAGTCATATCACACCTAGTGAGCACATTAGAGATGTCTCTAATTTTTTTAGTTTCCACAATATTGTGTAAGAGAACATTGCTATTATAATCCTTATCATGTTCCTTAAAGAGAAGGCTCTTCACTAGTATAGGACTCTATAAGGTGGATGCATCACAACATGGGATGAGTTTGGAGTGTTGCAGAATTCTAGATTTGAGAATGAAAGTGGCCATGCTTCTCTCATACATCATATCAAAATGATAAATAGGGGACCCAAAGAAATAATGCATGACTTCAATGAAAAGTTTTAGAAGAATTGACATAAGTTTCCTCTTCCTATGAGACCCCTTGATATTTTTGTGTTCCATACTTAAGAGCCATTGGGATTGAAATTATTGTTATTCTTCAATCTATGGGAGGATCCACCCTCCATAAAGCATATGATATTTCCATCAAAGATAAAAATAATCTTATACAAGATGGAAGATTTCCACCTAAGGTGTTTATTCCTCTTTTATCTCATGCTTCTAATAGTACTCTAGATGTAGCCCAAGTTCCTAATTCCAATACTGAAACTAAGGGGGCTCCTAGGCAAGCAAAAAATAGTATTGATATAGAAAGCAAATTTCTTAGCCTTAGAGGCTCAAAATAGACCAGATAATGTGAAAAAAGGTGCTTATTAGAACCCTTAACCATATTAGTAATAATATGGTCAACAATATGGAATAGGGAGAGGTTAATGGCATCATAAGCCCAATAGGCCTGCTAATACATATAATCCTAACACTACCACCAATGCAAAAGAGATGGTACTAATTCATAGTAATTTGGTGCAGGGAGAAGATTGGTAGCAATAATAATTCATAGATTCTAATCAAAATGGGGAACAATCCCTGGTCTCTCAAGGGATAGTTACTCCCCTCTTATCAAATGAATATGAGGTGATGATGTAAGCTAATGAGGGTTGGCAACCTCAAGGATAAATCTTCACCAAATTTTTGATTGAAGACACTTTTGTGTTAAATCAAAGAGCCTTTATCATATACAATACAAGGGCTAAGAAGAGGAATATAAGAGGTGGAAACAACATGCCTACAGGCTCATCCAATCCTCTTACAAGTCAATAAGACATAGCTACAAATGTGATAGTTCTAAAGGCTTATGTGATAGTTCCAAAGGCTTCTACACATCTAACTAGTTAAAATATGGTAAGGTCTACCCCTATTCCTTAAGTTACAAGTATTTTTATGCCTAAAAAATGCCAAGAGAAAGTATGGCTTCTTTAAACATCATAGATTCTTTGAATAATACTAAGACATCCATTTCTCTTTGGGATGTCCTTCATATGCCTAATAAAAAAGAACTAAAAAAGTAGTTATCCATTATCCTTGCTATTGCCTCACCTTTAAATCAAATTCATGGCCATGTCATTCTTAAAAATTCTCCTAGTAACATTGTTAAACCATCCACTAGGGATAAGAAACCTCCACCATTTAACCTCACCCTCATTATAGGTGATAAATTAGTATATAATTACATAGTCAATAGTGAAGCTTATATTTCTATCATGCCCAAAATTATAGATGACAAGATGGGCCTAAAATATGAGCCACATAGAAAGGGGGTCCTTAAATTAGATGGTACACCTACTAATAAGGTAGGGAAGATAAAATGTTTGAAGGTTTTCTTGCATGGTTGTCCTAGTTTTCCTATCTTATAGGACATAATTGTGGTTGATCTCTCACCCACTTTGCAATCTACCTATCAAGGGACTTCACAGCCAATATAGGTGTCTATCTCTCAATTGAATGGTCTTTCTTATATTTCAGAACAAGATATGGGACTAGGGTGACAATTAGAACATAATCTCTTTTAAGGTTTCATATTGAACATTAAATTGAGATAAGTTTTAATTTGAATTATGTTATTCATGAAGAAAAATATTCTATTCTAGATGATGGCACTTCTTCCAAACTTGAGGGCATTGTAGATTTGTTTCTTGATGAATATGGTATTAATACTTATGTGAAGGATACTTACGCTCTCATGGAGAAAACTGATCTAGGAACATTGTATACATGAGGAAAGAATACTAACACCTCTACTTGCCAAGGAAGGGGTGAAGATGATAAACTATGGAAGATGTTTTTTGATGGTTCAAGAAGTAAAGTTGGTGCAGGGTTTGGTGTTATATTGATATCTCCATCCAAATAATAGTATTATTCTTCATACATTTTCATTTTAGATGCACTTATAATGTGGTTGAGTATGAAGGTTTGATCTAGGGCCTTCAATGGGCAAGAAGAAAAGGGATCAAGAACTTGCAAGTGTATGGAGATAGCAAGTTAGCTATACATTAGGTGAGGAATTTGATTAATACCAATAACCCTTTACTTAAGTCATATAGGCATAGGGTATGGGATCTACTTGAAGACTTCAATGCATTCAACATTCACTCAGTCCCAAGGGATTTGAATAGTCATGTTAATAGACTAGCTACTATAGGAGCCCAATTTGACACTCTAACCACCATAAAGGAGGAAGGAAAGTAGTCTCATATTAAGATAATTATCAAACCTTCTGTACCTAATAATGAAGTGTCTTGGTAAGTGTTTTATAGTGATAAACACATTTCATGATTTTTATAAAATGAGGTTGAGTTTTCTTCAAGAAATTAGAGGAGGCTCCAAGAATAGTTAGGTGTTTAGATTATACAAGTAAGGACCAATAAGATACATAAGGGTTTTGGTGACCCTATAAAGTATCTTTAATGATAATGATCAGAAGAGGAAGGAGAAGTGAGTCTATCTACAAAAGAGGATAATTATGAAAGGGTCTTGATCTTCAAATGGAAACTCCTCAAACTAGTCAAGGTATGTTTTACATTAGAAAATCAAGCATTCATTGAACTATGTAGAGAGTTTCATGATATATTTGCTTAGGAATATAAGGAACTCAAAGGATTTGATCCTATCCTAACACACCATACCATTGAGTTGGAACTAGGATTTAAATTGGTTGGATAAAAGCAAAAACCCATCAAACCCAAGGTTGAGCAACTCATGAGGATGGAGCTCACCAAGCTCCCTAAATCTGAGATAATATTTTGCATCAATCATTCAATATGGGTAATTAATATTATGCCTATTAGGAAGAAGAATGAGGAGATAAGGCTTCATGTATACTTTATAGATATTAATAGAGTGTCACTCAACGATCACTATCTTATACCCTCCATTATGCATATTCTACAGATGGGTTTAGTGTCTCAATATTTCTCCCTTATAGATGTCTATTCATACTACAATCAAATTTTATTCAATGAAGGTGATCAGTTCAAGACAACCTTAACTACCAAATGGGGGACCTTTTCTTATAGGAAGATGCATTTTAGTCTATCCAATGCTAGTGCCACTTTTTAGAGAGCAATGGACATGTATTTTAAAGGTTTGATCAATGAGATACTATTGGTTTGTCTAGATGATATAAAAATATTTTCTAAGGATACAAATGAACACATGCAACACTTAATTCAAGTGTTTGAAAGATGTAGGTAGTATGGGGTATCTCTTAACCCAAGAAGTGCATCATTTTTATTCAAGAAGGTAAGATCCTAGGACATATTGTTTCCAAGGATGGTATAACTATTTATCTTGAGAGAATAGAGGTTATCATATTCTTATCATTTCTATTGCATAATAATGGTCTTTAAAGTTTCTTGGGAAAGATAAATTTTGTAAGAAGATTCATATTTGGTTTTTCATCTTTAGTAAAACCTATCATAGCTATGCTTAGGAAGAATCGATTCCTTTCCTAGACCAAAGAGGGTAAGAGAAGTTTTGAAGCCATAAATAAAGTAATTACAAAAGCTCCTACACTTGTGAATCTAGATTTTACTAAATAATTCATGTTGTATTCATTTTCTAACCTTGATACTATCTCAACCATGTTGATGCAAAAGTATGATGAGGGCATGGAGCAACCAATTTCATTCTTCATCAAGGTTTATAAGATTATGAAGTCAAGTACACATTTTTGGAGAAACAAGTACTTACTATTGTAAGAGGACTAAAAAATTTTAGACATATGGTGTCAAATAACAAGATTCATGTTATGGTCTCTCATCCCAATACCAAGGAGTTTCTTTTGAGAAAATACCTCAATGAAAATAGGGTAGGGTAGATCACTAAGGTGGAGTATGATGTTGGTATCAAGTGAAAAAACTAGTAAGGGGTAAAGGCCTTTGTGAACCTCTAGGTTTAGATCTTCATGAATCAAAAGAAGAATCTCTAGTCAACCATGAGTGTCCCCAACTAGCTGGTCCATTGCCTCCACAAATTTGGACATAGGACATGATAAGATTTCTCCAAAATGGTGAGTACCTTGATAATATGAATAGATCACAAAGAAGGTATTTTAGATTTTAATATATTCCCTTTTGTCTTGTGGATGGTGTACTGTTTAGGAGGGACATCAATGGTGTGTTGTTGAGACACATTAACAATGACTAGTTTAGAGTGTTACTTGAGAAGTTCCTTGATGGGACAATAGGAGGTCATTTCTCTCCAAGGACCATAGCTACCTAGATCATAAGGGCTAGCTATTATTGGCCTATCCTCTTCAAGGATTGCCATGCTTAGGTGAGAAGGTATGTGCAATGTGCCTTCTTTGTAAGGAATCATAAGTTTGAAAATATTCCTTTGAATCCTATACAAGTGGACTAACTTTTCATATAATGGGGTCTTGATTTCATTGGCATGATAAACCCAACATTAAGTTCTAGTCACAAATGGATACTCATAATAACTGACTATTTTACCAAATAGGTTGAGGCAGTAGAATTGAAGGAGGCTAATGAAATTGTTATCTTGGAGTTTTATGAGAGTATCATAACAAGGTTTGACACCCCTTATACTATTATTTTAGATAATGTTCTTGCTTTATGAGTGCTAAAATAGTTTATTAGGAAAATAGAAATGGTGTATTCTTGAGCACTTCATCTAACTATTACCCTCAAGGTAATGGGTTGGCTGAATCTACCAATAAGAACCTGATCAGAATCATCAAGATAACCTTGGAGCATAACCAAAGAGCTTGGCACACCAAACTAAAGACAACCTTATGGGTGGATAGGATAACTCTCAAAAAGCCAATAGGGAATTCTCATTTTGTGCTTATCTATGGAAGGGAAGTTAGGTTGTTCATATCTTAAGAACTATCTACCTCAGAATTAGAACACCAAATACAGTTACTTGAGAACACTCCAATGGAAGTGAGATTGACATAATTGATGGAGTTGTAGGAGACCAAAGGTAAAGTTCATCAGGGCATGGAACATCACTAGGTACTAATGAAGAGGTATTTTAACAAGAAATAAATTCCAAAATCATTTCAAGAAGGTGACATAGTCTTGAAATGGGATGAAGATAGAGAAAAGTTAAGGAGGGATACCAAATTTGATTCCCTATGGAGTGAACCATATGTCATCACCAAGTGCAAATGAAACAACTCCTTTTAGCTAACAAGGATTAATGGAGAAGAACTACATATCCCTATGAATGGGATGTATTTAAAACTCACTATTGAGAGCTAAAGGTCTATCTTATAAATATTAGGTTAGGTGTGTGTTTCATTTCATGTTATTTTGTGTCCCAATAAGTGTTTTTGAAGCATAGTGTGTTTTTATTAGTTCCTTTCTTTATGTTTTATTCCTATTATTTTATGTGCTTCAAGTGTTGTTTAAGGCAATTTATATGTCTAACATGTATACTTTTAAGTCTATATCCCAATAGATAGGATTAAGAAACTAGTTATGGCATAATAAGCATGCCACCCTTGGGAAATTGCAAAAGATGTTGACCAATTTTTCCCCATAGGCCAAAATGGATCAACCCCCTATAGTAATAATCTTTTATAAGGGTTTTTAATAATGTTATAGGGCATGTTTCAGCTCATTTGATGTCATTTCATATGTCATTATAAGTTGTGGTCATGGTATAGCTTATTCCTTGTGTTTTTTGATGTCTTAAGGGTCATTTTTTTTATCATATTTACAAGTGACATATTTTCATGGTGTTGAGCATTTGCAAGAGAAGGTCTAGGAAAGCCTAAGCATTTAGATTTATTTTGGGAGAATTATCCACACAAAGTCCAAAAAACAAGTACAAGGCATATTTCCCTCAAAAAAAATTTCAAAGTTGGCTAAGTGTTAGTTTTTTTAGGATTTTTGTTTTGAGTCTTTTGAGCTAAGTGTCAAGAATTGTTTTGGATAATTTGTCTGAAACAATAATTGCAAAGGGAATTTATTCAAGAATATGAACTTAAATAAAACCTTGAAAGGTATTTCTTTGAGATATGGACCTTTGCAAAAAGCCTAAAGGTTATCTTTTTCAAGCTAAGTGTCAAATTTCTTTTAAAAAAATTGTCTACATAATTTTCCTGAAGTCATAAATTCTTTCAGACAAAATGTCTAAAGAAAAAGACAAGGATTATTTATTTTGGGAAAATTGTCTAGTTTCCTGAAGGGTCATTCTATAGGAAAGTGGTATGATATGCTATTCCCAAAGGGCACTTTTTCAAGAAAAATATCCAATACACTTTTCTTGAAGTGCACATTTTCAAGCAAAGTGTCCCAAACACTTTTCCTGAAGGGTCATTTCTTAGAAAAATGGTCCAGTTCAAGAATTATGAAGGGTCTTTTTCTTTCCAAAAAAGGTCCAATGCAAAAGTTACAAATAACATTTTCAAAGGGTAAAGGTCTATTTAAAAAAGGTCAAAAGGCAATTTTAAGGACACAATTTATTTGGGAAAATTATCCAAGACAATTTTCCTGAAGGCATGAATTCTTTCAAAGAATTTGTTTCAAGGAAAAACACTAATTACAAATTTCTTCAAAGGAAGTGGCTGAAAGAAATAGCCCAAGGAAAATGTTCCATAGCAAAAGGATGAAACACAAAGTCTGAAAGAATTATTGGGAAGTAGGGTGATGTTAGCACAAGTGTCAAAGTTAAGGCTCAACATTCATCCATTGGAGCTTAAATTTGATGGTCTATGAGATGTCAAATAAATCCACTCAGACATCAAATGATGGTCACATAGATGTCAAATTCAATCCCTGATAGATAACCATTGAAGTTAAAATATCCCCATGATGATCATGTAGATGTCAAATTTAGGTCCCAAAAAATATATATTAGAATTCAAAGGGTAGGATTTGATGATGTGGATCAACTAAGTAGAAATCCAACATCACAAGCTCGACTATTGGAAGATTGGGCCCAAGTAGATCAATGTCTTGAATTCAATCATAGATTTAGATCTAATGACATGAAATCAAGTCAATAAGTCAAGGGCCTCAAGAGGTTTCCATATGGCATGAGTGCATAAAGTGGTAGACTAATAGATGATCAACACACATTGATAGGTGGCATGTACACATTTAATTGTGAAAACATGATCAACGAAGTGATATTAATCAAGAGATTGATTATTCAAGCTAATTTATAATGGTTAATAAAATTAAGCCAAGCCTAGGTCAATAAAGTAAATTTCAATAGGGAAAATTAAACAAAAGGTATGAAGTTGTATTTGAGCATCATTCATTTTGAACTAGAGTCAATATTTCAAAGGATGCCACTAAGGTCGACACATATGCTCCAATAGTTTCATCTCCAAGACCAACTACCTAAAAGGGAACTTTTCTCTCCACTGTACATGTAATGATGAACTAACAAAGAATAGTTAGCACTAGGATAAAGCCCTAATAGATTGAACTGATTGTTCTAACTACATTGATGTCGAAACCTAGCTTAAAACAACTTGATCCCATCATTTCAACTATCAAGGAGGATCAAGGAGGAAATATTATAACTATGCAACCACTTGAGGTGAATATTAGAACCCAACTCAAAACAACTTGATCCCACCATTACAACCATCTGGGAGGATCAAGGAAGGAATATTGTAACTATGCAACCACTTGAGGTGACTTGGATCAATCAAATGGTTTGAAGGAGCATAGTTTGTAAAAATAGTTGTAACTACAATTCAAGCATTTTAATTGATTGATTATTTCCCTTTTTTATCATAAGGCTCCCTTTCTCTTGTATCCTTTCTTTTATAAATATAACTCTTTAGCTATTGTAAAAATAACCACACCATGTATGGTGAAGCCCTACTGAATTGATGTTATATTTTAGTTTTGAACATTAATACAAGTCTATTTTTGAGTTTTTTGAACAATTATCTAAGTTTTCAAGTGATGTATGGTGATGAGAAGTGATAATTACCAATCCTTCCTTTGCTTATCCTTTAATGTTTAAGCAAGATTTCCTAGTCTAACAGGTCATATAGAGTGTAGTCTAGTGTGTAAAGATCTTTAAGTGTATAATTATCCTTGGAGTGTGTAATCTACTCTCTGATTCATTTACCTTGTTTTACTACTCACATCTTGCCTTTACATTGAAATACTCATGTTAGAATATATTAAAACTTAGAGACTAGTCTGTATGATTTATTTCATTGTGGTAAAAATATGATGGTCATGTGAAAGACATTCTTGGTTCATCACCTCCTTTAGATTAGGTTCAATTTATGCATTTTCTAACTATTTTCCCCATAAATAAGTAGTAGATTAAGTGACAAACATTGCATGATATATTTATGATATAGGTATACCCACATACCTATAAATGTTTCCATGTTGCCCAAATTTGGAATAAGCCTGAACAACCTCTTCTAGGGTGCAAGATTTTGTGAAAAAAATTTGTAAATCCACATTGTCTCATACAAATAAAAAATTGAGATTATAATCTTCCTCTAAAATATCACTATCAAATAATGTAATCATGTTTATACATGTTATAACACATGTCATTGTACCAATAATATAATCCAAGGAATGACTATATGTAATAGGGGGAGGATGTGTATTATATTTCAAATGTACTTGATTAGTATCTTAGGATTTTTATATCATTTGATGATTCAAAAAGGGGTTTGGAATTTTTTGTAACTTTTAATTTACATTAAGTTTTGGTCTTGAATTCTTTGTGGGTGTGCTGATCTCAATTTCATTATAATCAATTAGATATTTTTCTCTTGCCTTTGAGTATATCATTTATTTTTAGAATGTAAAATACAATGATGATAATAAAAAAAATATTATTATCATATCTCTTGGGTAAAAATCAAGTTATATCAACCTCAAACGGGGGAGGAAAAGATACGAGGATAAAATCTAGTAGCTTGTACAATAAGAAATGAGGAACTTTAGGTAACCATGAAACATTCCTCTTTAGTGGGATGGATAAGAAAAGCCAATATATAGGTTTTAATACTACAATAAATTTAGTCTTATATTAATTTTTATTATCATTTGATTTAGACTTGTAGTTTAGCTTTATTTTAAGCTTATAATTTGAAGGATTTGCATCATTAGGTGTGTATTTGAGCTTGTTCAAAGATATGATCTCAAATTTTTGGTCTCAAACTATATGACATAGCTCATCAAATGACTTGAATTTATTTAATATAATAGACTTATGGAGTGGCACAAGTAAACTTTACATGAAAATGTATTGAATCTCACTATTAGCCATGTGATTAGTTATCTTGGAGAGCATGGTCTTATACTATATTACATAGTCACTAAATGGCTCATTGGATACTTGCTTGAGTTTGGAAATTTTAGTATAAGATAACATTTCACTAAAATTGATAGAAAAGTGTGATATAAACTTGTTTGTGAAAGGATTTAACTTATTTAATAATTAGGATGGGAGATCATAAAACCATTTAAGTGCATAATATTTAATATTGTGAGGGAATAATTTGGTTAATAATTATTCATTGGATGCATACTTCAATCATGTTGCATGGAAAGATTTGAAGTACTACATGGGAACACCTTTATTTATATATAATATAATCTCATGAGATTAAAAACCCCACAAGTAAAGGTTAAAATTAAATCCCTAGGGATAAAATACTATGAAGATAATCATATGAATGCATAGAATGACTAGCTTTAGATAATCAATAATAAACTAAGGATGAAAACCTCATGCCTTATAAAGGCATGGTAGATAAATTCAAGCTAAAATTTTAATTAATATAGTTTGAATAGGTCCCTATAGATTAAAAAAAGTCTATTGATGCTATGGAAACCATTAGATCCATGATTTCAATCTCTCCTACTATCAAAGAGTATCAATTCTTAATTAAAAACCTAGTCATTCTAGCCTACAACTATTTAAATTTTGATATTATATGCATCATTAATGGTCCTAATTTCCCTTGGTATTAATATATTTACTCATATATCCATGATAAAATCCTTTCTAAAAACCTATCACGTAATCATAAAAAAAAATATCCAAACTACCTCTCGTCATACCTTGGCAATACACTCTATCATAGGGGTTATGATGGAACTCTAGTTTATTTTTTAAATTTAGGATAATATGACATAGAAATTAATAATTTCATGAATTTATTTTTATTTCCCACCCTAGTGGTATGCTCTTGTCCAAAAATCTCCTTCACATGGGTTACTATTGGCCCACTATAGAAGCAAAGGCATGTGCCTATGTCAAGAAATGTATGGCATGTCAAATACATGGTGAACTTTTTCATGATAAAACATAGGATATTCAACCATTTAAAAATAATTGGAAATTTTATACATGGGGGATTTATCTCATATGAAAAATTAACCCCACTTCTTCAGATGGTCATAAGCATATCCTCACTACTATTGACTATTTCATTAAATGGGTAGAGGCAATCCCTCTAAATTATGTAACTAGTAAGAATATTTACAAATCCATACTAAACCACCTAATTTATCACCATATAATTCATTACACCATAATCTAAAATAATGGAACATCATTTAAAAATAAGGATTTTTCATCCTTCTATTCAAAATTCCAGATTAAGAACAAATTTTCCACTTCCTATTACCCCTAAGGTAATGGCCAAACTAAAGCATACAATAACACCATTTCTAAAATTCTCAAAAATATTATCAATTAAAATTTTAATTATTATAATTATAAAATATTCCCATCATTATGGGAATATAACACTAATGTTTACACCCCCATTGATGTGACACCCTATTCCCTAGTCTAAGGTTCTAAAGCAATATTTCCTATTGAGATTGAATTTACATCCTTGTGTATTTCATTACAAGACATTATTGATGAGGAATATTATCAATATTATAGATTAATAGAGATATAAATCTTGAATGAGAAATGGATAACCACCATTAATCACCTCAAATCATATAAGAATCAACTACATAAAGTTTATAATAAGTACATTATCTCTAAAGAGTTTTAACCAGGTGATCTTATGTTAAAATAAAATCAAAAGAACACTTATTCTAAGTGGGAGAAGAAATTTAATTTTGAACCCAATTGGTCAGGCACCTTCATTGTCACAAATAGATATAGATCTAGTGTATATAGGCTGGCTAATCTAGAGGTGTATGAATTAGATGAGACAATGAACATTATGCATCTCAAACATCTTTATGCCTGAGTTACTGAGCTCTTTTCTATGAGTGTCTCTATTTGGGGGGGAAAATCTATCCATTATGTGTCTTCTATCATTCCCACCCTTATTTAGGGGCATCCTTTCACTATTTCTCACCCCTTTACTAATACCACCCTAATTGGTTTCCAAATAAATAGGTACAATAGCTGAATCTAGATCAAAATTTAGGAGAATATTAGAGTTGCATAATGGTTTTGTGTTAGAATATCTTTGGAGGTAAAATGTCAGAATATTGAACATCATTATTTTCCTACTTATATGAATTTTATATCTCCATTGAGTTCCTCACCATTCCTATTTACATTCCCTTGTTTTATTCCTTTGTATATTGATTCATTATTGTAAGATAATTTATATCCTATTTTAATTTATTGTTGAATGGTATCCCCCGATTTGCTCATGTATGGACAACCCTTTCATGTTTCTTGTTTGATGTTGAGTCCTTGCACCCACCATCATTACTACCTTTGATAGATGTTTTTGAGGTTGTAATTTATGTATCTTTTATATTATTTTTTCAAAATACTCTTGTTTATATCCTATTCCAAAAAATACTAAACATCCCAATATTCTAAAAAATCCTTAAACATCTAAATATTCCCTTAAATAAATTGTTAAGTTGTGGAGCTAAAAGCTTCACTAATGCAAACAGAGGAGGTTGCTGAGTTGTAGAGTAACTGACATCAGTCAGACCAACTGATGTCAGTCATATTTAGTGTGCAGAGTAACCGACATCGGTTAGGGGTCGATCGACAAGAACTGACGTCGGCAACCTGTGTGTGCGTGCATTTGCATGCACTTCCAGAACTGGTCTAATTTTAAGTGGATAGTTAGTTTGCATGTAAAAGACTAATTTTAGTCTTGATTATACATTTCTAATTATTGTAATTAGGAAGTCTAATTATTATTTGTATGGGATCTATTTAAGAGACCCATGGGGCTATATTGTAAAGTGAAGGATCATAAGGACTTGCAAAGGCAAAGACAAGGGTTCTTCCAAGGGTGAAGGATCAGAAGGACTTGCAAAGGAAAGGACAAGGATTCTTCTAAGGTGTGTAAGATCTAGAGGGTTTGCAAGTGTGCAAGACCAGGTTGATCTGTAGGTTGTGCAAGATCAGGTAGGAGATCTACATGGTATGTAAGATCAGTTGATCTATAGGTTGTGTAAGATCAAGGGAGATCTACATGGTAAGTAAGATTAGTTGATTTGTAGGTGTGCAAGATCAGGGAGATCTACTTGGAGTACTTTGAGTACTTGGTGGACTGGCAATATTGTTACTGACTAGTGGAGGGAACAACAACTCGGTGTTGAGTTGATTGTTGTTTGTAATTGATTGTGTGAGAGAGAGAACTCTTGAGGGATAATTACTAGTATGGCCAAGAGGTGTGGAAAGAGTGTGATTTCTTAATTGTATTTCCTTTTGGAAGAGTATTAATACAAGATTGTATTGTCTCTCATATTTTGTGCTATTTCTGAATTCTAGTTACATATTACTTTTGGTTTAATTCCGTGTTTAGTTGCTTATACAAGGTAATCAATTATGTTCTTAATCCTAACAAGTGGTATCAGAGCTTTGTGTTCTAGATCTTGATAGTTGGTATTAGAGCTGTGTGCTCCAGATCCTAACAAGTGGTATTAGAGTTGTTTGCTTCAGATCTTGACAAGTGGTATCAGAGCTATTTGATCCAGATCGTGACAAGAGGTATCAGAGCCTGGTTTGGAGCAAGTTAGTGTTTGTTGATTATAGGTCACTCTTAGGGGTTTTTGATTGAGTGGGAGTAAAGAAATGGCAGAAGAAAGTACACTAATAATGGATAAATTCAATGGCAAGAATTATCAATTATTGTAATGTGGAAAGAAAGGGTAGGGAAAGAAAGATTGTTGGTTGGTAGAAGATCAGCATGAAGGAAATAAAGAAGCAAATGATGCAGGGATTGTTACACGGGATGCTCTTATATGTTCCTTGGATAAAGTAGAATCTTGGGTTTTAGATTCTGTTGCCTCTTTCCATGTAACCCCAAATAGAGTATTTTTCCATGATTATGTCCATGGAGACTTTGGAAAGATTTATTTAGGGGTTGGTGAGCCTTGTCAAATTTTTGGCAAAGGGGAAGTGTGGTTGAAATTGCAGATGGGAAACACATGGGTGTTGAAGGATGTCATGCATGTCCCAATCTTGAAGAGGAGTCTAATTTCTATAGGAAAGTTGGGTGATGAGGGATGCATAGTAACTCTCACAGCAGAATCTTGGAAAGTTTCCAAGGGTGCACTTGAATTAGCATGTGGTAAGAAAGTAGGTACTCTTTATCTATCTACTTGTATTACTGATTCTCCTTTTATTTTATCTACTTCAGATGTAGATGCAAAGATGTGGCTCTATAGGCTTGGTCACATGAGTGAGAAGGGGATGCATGTTATTGAGGCAAAAGGTAAGAGTTTAGATTCGGAAAGCATAGATCGAGATTTATGTAAGCAACAGAAGAAAGTGAGGTTTCTTGTTATTGATGCTACAAGAAAGGATCAGGTTTATTACATAAAGAGGAAATATGATGTTTTTGACAAAGTGAAGAACTGGAAAGCCTTGGTTTTCAAGGAGAAGATGATGGACAGAGATTAGCTCAAGGGGTTGAATAATTTTGAGAAGGGCAATTTAGACAAGGTTATGATGCAAAGTGAGCTCACAAGTAAAAATCATCACTCACAAGAAAACATAGTTATCGACGTCAGACAGGTGAGAACTGACGTTAAACAAGTAGGTACCAATGTCGGTCATGTGCAGACCAAAGTCAGTGATGTTGGGTAGGTGGACACTGACGTCAGTCAGGGAACCGATGTCGACAGTCAGGTTGGTCACATGAAACCAACATCAGTCAAGTGTAGACTGAGAGGTGAACGAGATCAGTCACTATCAGAATAGATTTTGGGCAGACAGCAAGCTGTCAAGGAGTCTCAAACACCTATGAGGAGGATTGAAAGGTTAATTAAGCCTCAAATTTTTTATTCTCCTTCTTTACACTACTTGATGCTCACTGATGGTCAAGAACTAAGAAGTTTTGAAGAGGCAATGTAGGTAGAATCTAGGAAATAGTGGAAGCATGGCATGAATTCTTTAGAAGAGAACAAAATGGGAGATTTTGTAGAGTTTCTAGCTGGGATGAAAGCACTAAAAGATGAATGGATTCCTAAGTTAAAGAAAGGAGAGAATGGACATGTGAGATAGAAGGCTAGGTTATATGGTCTTGAGCAAGCTACAGGATAGTGGTATAGGTTTGACAAGTTTATGACAAAACATGGCTTTAGTTAATGTTAATGTAATCACTATGTTTATTTTACCAGGTTGGATAATGGTCACAACATTATCCTATTACTGTATGTGGATGATATGCTTGTTGCAGGTTCATACATGCAGGGAATTGCTGAGCTAAAGGTAAAAGTAGCTCAGAGGTGTGCTAGGAAGGATTTAGGAGGAGCAAAGAAAATCCTTGGCATAAGTATTTCTAGAGACAGGGAAAGTCACAGGTTGATTTTGTCTCCAGATGATTATGTGAATAAGGTAGTGGAGTGGTTTAATTTGCAAGATGCAGAATCAGTTAGCACACTTATGGTTGGAAAGTTCACAGAACAGTGTCCTAAATCACATGATGAGGTTGAGTACATGTGTACTAGACCTGATATTGCCCAAGCAGTGGGAGTTGTCAACAAGTTTATGGCCAATTTAGGAAAGGAGCACTGGAAAGCAGTTCAATAGATTCTTAAATATTTGAGAGGGACCAGCAGTAGGTATACATTCTATGCAGGGTCAAGCACTTCTCTACATGGGTATGTAGATTTGGATATGGCAGGTTACTTGGATGACAGGAGAAGCACCACAGGATATGTGGCAGTTGGTCTTCAAGATTGAACCTGAAGAGGGATACAAGCTAGGAAACAAAATTAGATGATGTACAGGTACAGGTATAGGTGTAGCTATTTATCTCCAAGTGGGAGATTGTTAAGTTATGGAGCTAAAAGCTTCACTGATGCAAATAGAGGAGGTTACTGTGTTGCATAGCAACTAACATCAGTCAGGCCAACCGACATCAGTCATATTCAGTGTGCAGAATAGCTGACATTGGTTAAGGGTCAACTGACATCGATCAGACAAGAACTGATGTTAGCAACCTGTGTGTGTGTGTGCATTTGCATGCGCTTCCAAAACTGGTCTAATTTTAGATGGATAGTCAGTTTGCATGTAAAAGACTAATTTTAGTCTTGAATCTATGTTTCTAATTATTGTAATTAGGAAGTCTAATTATTATTTGTATGGGATCTATTTAAGAGACCCATGGGGCTGTATTGTAAAGTGAAGGATCATAAGGACTTGCAAAGTTAAGGACAAGGGTTCTTCCAAGGGTGAAGGATCAGAAGGACTTGCAAAGGAAAGGACAAGGGTTCTTTCAAGGTGTGTAAGATCTAGATGGTTTGCAAGTGTGCAAGACTAGGTTGATCTATAGGTTGTGTAATATCTGGTAGGAGATCTACATGGTATGTAAGATCAGTTGATCTATAGGTTGTGCAAGATCAGGGGAGATCTACATGGTAAGTAAGATCAGTTGATTTGCAGGTGTGAAAGATCAAGGAGATCTACTTGGAGTACTTTGAGTACTTGGTGGACTGGCAATATTATTACTGACTGGTGGAGGGAACAATAACTCAGTGTTGAGTTGATTTTTGTTTGTAATCGATTATGTGAGAGAGAGAACTCTTGAGGGAGAATTACTGGTACACCTAAGAGGTGTGGGAAGAGTGTGATTTTTTCATTGTATTTCCTTCTGGAAGAGTATTAATACAAGATTGTATTGTCTCTCATATTCTGTGTTGTTTCTAAATTCTAGTTATATATTACTTCTAGTTTAATTTCATGTTTAGTTGCTTATACAAGGTAATCAATTGTGCTCTTAATCCTAACAAGTGGTATCAGAGCTTTGTGTTCTATATCTTGACAACTGGTATCAGATCTGTGTGCTCCAGATCCTGACAAGTGGCATCAGAGCTATTTGCTCTAGAACTTGACAAGTGGTATCAGAGTTGTTTACTCCAGATCCTGACATAAATACCTAAAAAGTTACATGGTTAAAATCCCAAAAGTTTCCCAATATACACCCATATATCATATTATATCATTGACTATTTGTAATCATGTTATTGAACTTGGATTTCCATTCACTCATAGCTAGGTGACACATAGTGAAGTCTCTCATAGGTGATTCCATCTCCTCATGAGTATGACATCTCAAAAGTGGGACTAGTTTTATTTCTCTTGTATATTCATAAATTTACGATTTAATCATACATGCTTTCACCATTTTATGATTTCAACCATCCAAAATCAATTATTTTTCCTTTTATTATCATACTCGTCATATTCTACTTCTAATTTGTGTCAAACTACAATGGCTTGAGGTCAAATTAGATTATGTAAGCAGTGATTAGTTTTTTGAGGTTAGCTTCACCATATTTTATTCCATGTTCTGACCATTTTATGAGAATATATATATCCCATACACTCATCATTCTATCAATTTCATTCCTTATACATTCTCACAATTTTGTAAACCCATTCCTATTTTTCCTCTATAATCAATCCTCTTTACTTGTCATCACCTTTCTTCTTTCCCAATCCATGAGATAATTACATTTGGATTAAAGTCCATGGGACCATGTAGGTAGTGTCCACTTGAATTTGGCATTTGGAGTTAACTTAGAAACCCCTTACTTATTTTTATATTCCCCCTCTTAAGTCAAGCTTGTTTTATCACACCATTAGTTTCAAGAGTCATGCCTTGTTGCCACATACACTCATTTACTATCTAAATGTTTCTTTGATTTTGATTGTGTTTTTATGTGATGATTGTTTATTTATATACACGTGTTTCTTTTTTTACTAAATTTACTTAGTTTAGTACATTATGTTTTCCAATTTTAGTCTTGATTATTCATATCAGGATTTCAAGTTACAAACATTTGTATCTAAATTCAAATTGATTTAAGTACATTATGTGTTACATTTTAGACTTAATTTTATATATCTTGATTAAAATTATATTATTTTTCATTTGAATTAAATTTTACACACTTTGACTAACAAATTTATCATGATTCATTTATAGATTATGATGCATACTATTATTTACAATATTAAAAATTAAGTATCAAAGGTCTAGTCATACATTAATGTCAAATAAACTATTTATATATCTAATATAATCATAATACAATGACACAATCATGATAATCATTGATATCCATTTTACACCCCCCCCCCCCAAGGTGAATGTATAACCTCTAATTTTAAAAAGTCCAACCTAGGACATTGTATGTTGTTCATTTTTCTTTGGAGGCTTAACTTTGGCTCTGGTGTCTATTTATCCTCCCTTTTTCTTCTATTTTCTTCATTTTCCACCTTTTTAGATTTTTCAATGCTATAGTTTCATCATTTTATGGGTCCAATCATCCAAAATATCTTTTGACTTCTCCTCAAGGTGGCATCCAATGCTTACCAAGGGTTTTTTTAGGACATATTTGAACCTGTTTGCTAACACATTTAGTAAAAATGTCTAATTACACCATCCATTGTTTCATTATCTAATTTTTCATCCACTTATTTAAACACATTTTCTCAATATTTGAGATGTTACTTCTTTTATGTCTTTTAACATCTCCTTGAACAGGGTCAAAATGTAGACACTCCATTTTAATAACTTCCATGTCAAAATTACAAAATGGAATGATTTCCTAGAATTTTTATAGAAACTAGTTTAATATCATTTATTCATCCTAATTTCCTGTATGAATTTAACATACAATTCTAATTCACCTTGTGGGATCCCTATTTGAGGTAGTTCACCATACTAGGTCATTAAATTTCCATTCTAGTCATGTTTATGGTCATCACTTGTCATCTCCTTTTCTATGATAAATTAATCATTTCCCCCTTATTCAATCAAATAAACCAAATTCATGTTCATATCATATTAATTATATTAGTCCATTTTGATTAGATTAATTAATCCTTCCTCTAATTATAAATCCTATAGAATTGTAATTTCTAATTTTGTTTAATTCATTTTTTCCCTTTTCCACCTCATGTGGGGCACTTTACAAGGATCATTATCCACTCTCCATATTGGAGATAAGATGGAGGGATCTCAATACACATTTTAAGATATTTTTTAGAAGGATTATCCACCCTAAATATTGGAAATAATATTAAGGGATCTCAGTTATTCCCTCAAAATATTTTGGAGGGGAATTATCCACCCTCCATATTTCATGTAAGATGGAGGGATCATATTAATCCCCCCTAGGATATCCTGAGGAGAATCCTCCATCCTTAATCTTAGATAAGATGAAGGGATCATATTGGTGATCCATGTGATGCCTTGGGGTGAATTCTCTACCCTCCATATTGAAGGAAAGATGGAGGGCTCATATTTTATCACTCTGCCTATAAATAAAAGGGAAATCCTATTCATATTATATAATCAATATTTATAGAGAAACCTCTATTCTTATAGATACCTTGTGTATAAAATACACTTATTATCAATTATTATTCAAAGCTATCAAAGGGATATGTTCCACTCTTTAAAGATGAAATTCTTAATGACCCTTTTATACTACATTCTGAGCCACATTCTAATTGCATTAGAAAAGGTGAAGAATCCATAAAGGAAGTTATAATTTTCATGATTTTGTATTCATATGTGGATTTACATTCATCCTTGATTTGGATCATGAGGTCATAGGCTTAGATTTTTTGTTTCATTTCTTTGATTTTGACATCTTCACTAATGAAGGAAACTACTAACCTTTTTTAATCATATGGACACATGTGAGATATAGATATATAAATGGAAAGATAAAATAAAAGCCTAACATGCATATGTGGTCAATTATAAATACAATGAATAACTCATATTAGACAAAAATGTCAATGCTAATGTTCTCAGGTCAATTGTAGTGTCTAGGCATCCAAAAATAATATCTTTAGAGATTAATGACAATATATTAATCATGAATTTTCCTATTTTTACACTTATATATCTCATATCTACCTACACATATATAAAAAAGCTAAGTATTATCTCTTCTCTAGTTTTAATTATCATAACATCAATTGGCATTATGCTTTCTATATTTTTTAAGTTTACACATTCAATATATTGTGTTATTTGAATTAATTTAATTGGTCTAATTTAATAATTTTTATTCATCCTTTTGATTTATAAAACCAAATTACAATAAAATGGTTAAATATTTGATGAACCTAACATCTAAGTCTTCTCATGAAAATCCTAGATTGCTCTAGGGTTTTCAGCCTTTTAAGATTTTTTCTTGTTATACTATTCAAATATGTTATATCATTTGTATGCAACCTAGGCATAGTCATAAAATAGGTAGTATTCCTATTGAACATCTTGAGCTACCCTTTGGGCCACCTAAAATATCTCAAGCTAATACCATGTTAGATTCTACTAATAATGAGAGTGTCAATAATGATAATGAGAAAAATGTTGAAAAAAATATTATAGAAGATGAATTTGATCATGAGGATAATGAAACACATAAAAATAATGAAAATTAACAAGTGGGTCAACATCAATTTAAATATATTGAATTATTTAGAGAGTGCATTCATGGAAATCCTAAATATATCCACAAAATCTTAAATATTATATTGAAAACTAAAAAAACAAAATTTGTTACTGAATAACCATTTATCTCTATTGATACAAATATTGGGGCTACTAGATGTGCCTATCACACATAAATTATAACATCCCTCCCCTTGAGCACAACATTGCATACTACATCTAGTTGGGGTACAATATATCTTTTCAATCTATTATTCTTCGAAGATCAAACTACTACTAAATCCTCTATGGTAAAAATCAATACTATAACTCAATAACCACTTTCAATGCCTACATCAACATAAATGGTGTTTTTCATCCCCTTTGGTGACTTATCAAGTATACAATATTAATCCCAATGGGTCTATTATGTGAATTCTTCTCCAAGATATTCAAGATCTAGAAGTTAAGGTTACCAACAATGAAAAAGATGCTTTGAAATCAACTCATGCTATTGATTCAAAATATGTATTACATAATCCTCTTATACCTGATATATTTTTTCACCCTTTACCAATTGGTTTTGTTTCACCCAAGTTCACATTTTATGGTGGTAAAGGTAATCTTTAACAACATCTCTGATCTTTCTATGTAGCATGCCTTGATTATGCTTCATATGATAAAATTTTGACCAAATTATTTTTAAGGAGCCTAAATCACTATGATTTAACATGGTTCTATGATTTAACACTTCAATTAGTGAAAGCATTCAAACCTCTAGTGGATCAATTTCTATCACATTTGTCTATCAACAACACTAAAAATATGTCATATGCACAAATTATCAAGATCAAACAAGGAACCAATGAACCTATTAATGAATATTATTTTAGGTATAAAAAAATGTTGGCCAAAATAACAAATCCAATGGTAGATAAAGAGCTTCAATATATATTTAATAAAATCTTGCTTACTCTATTATATGAGTCTATTATTTTCAATAAGTTCAAATTATTTGATGACTTATTCCATATTGTTTGAGATCATGAAATGAAACTTATTTCATTAAACAATATTAAATATGTATCAAACACACTAAATACATACATACTAAAAAGTTTCATATTAAACCAAGATACAAGGTCAAACCTACAGAACCTAAAAAGGAAGTAAACACAACAATTAATAAATTTTCACAACCTAATGAACTCATCTTATCTAATGCACCTAAGAGACAATTTACATGATTAAACAAGTCTCCAAATTCATTAATTAAGAATCTTGTGGAGTGTCATATCATATCTCTCCATCCTCCTGTAATGGTTGATAGGAGTTTATCTATACCAAAAGGCTATGATGCTAATGCATATTATGACTATCAGCAAGGTGTTGAACATTATACAAATAAATTTTAAACCTTGAAACAAAATATCCAAGTCCTTATTGATAATCAACAACTTAACTTTGATGATCCTCTAAAGGATTTAGGGTCACAACCTATTCACCATCAAAACCAAAAAAAATTTAATGATCCATTAAAATATCATTATTAGAAGAATACAAAAGTGAAAATGGAATATAATGCACACTCTACTCTACCACATTATAGGAACCCATTATATGGTATTATAGGCACACTTGCATGTACTATACCACCTATATATTAAATTTGATGACATTGAAATTATGGATGATGATTAAGATCTTCACTTATTATTTATTAGAGCATACCTTGATCATCATTCTATAAACAATGTTATAGTTTATAATTGTTCTAGTGAGATTTTATGTACCATGATGTTAATCACACATTTGGGATATACACATGATAATTTATAACCTTTGACCAAAATAGTTAGAGTATTCAATGGGTTATCACAATAGGTTATTTTTGAGATTTATTTACCTTTACAAGTGGGTCCAACCCATGAGATCACTATCTTTTCCATTATACCATACACAAGAGTATTTTATATGTTATTAAGATGAAATTGGATACTTAAAATCCATGCAATACCACACACAATTAATGGGTGTATCAAAAACATTCATACCAACATGGTAATTACATTTTTGGAATTACATATGAAAATCCACTTGGAAAAGAGAATATTATTATAAAAAACTAATTATAAAACCTATTAAGGTTAATCATGTATGGAAGGGTAAACAACATGCAATCCTATTTATTAAATGGCTAATAATTAAGATACCATTGCACCTGAGATACATATTAGACTCCATGGAGTCATCATCTACACCTACATGATCCACCTAGTTTCTAAGAGAAAATAATCGTGTTTTAATTAAAATTGCATTGAATAAACCATAGAGTACTAAATAATGGGTTCCAAGAACCACTACTCCTACTACCTCTTTAAGACCATAGATTCCTCTGAAACTTATGTAGAGTACCATATACTATAAAGTTCTAGATATGACACCTATACATGCCCCTTGATAGTATCACTAGTTTTATGTACCATATTATGAGTTTATAGCTTCCTATGAACATCCATTAGAAAATATCATAGGATATAATCTTCCTTAAAAATATTCAAAAAATAAAATAAAAAATAAAATATTCTAAAAATACAAAAAAATAAAATATTCCAAGAAAATACAAAAACACTCAAATAAATAAAAAGTACAAAAAATATTCAACATACAGATGTTTACTAGCTCCTTGAAATATATATTATTTACTTTATGTTAGTAGAATACATATAATTTATTTTTTATACACACATGTTTCACACATAATTGAGTGTGATAGGCATAAACTAGATCCATGATACATACACATAAAAATGTTGAACCTTTCCTTTTCCCACATGACATGTTATGTTTGGGGCATTTGCTTGCTTGATCATGATTGATACATGTTATATTATTTTATGATCACTTTTACATTATCATGTGGAGATTATATACTAATGATTATACATGTATTTACTCATTATTACATTTTACACTGTGTACTTGATATGTTATGTTACATGACATTTTTTTCTAACACATATATTTAGTGACTAGTATGATATGCTTATGCTAGTTGATTATACTTCATTTATCCATATTGTCACTTCCTTAAGTGTGCTTCTTGTTTGATAGTGTATTTCTGGTGGAACATTCAAATATGTTCCTTGATTATAAGCCCCTATGAAACTAAGATTTATTTATTTATGTGAATAAATTATAATATGTCCTCCATTCAAGTGTGTAACATTTGAAAATGTCCGTTGTTTGTAATCTCCTTAGACCCTTTTTGTGTGACATTGAGTTCTCTTGTCTATGAGATTGATTATTTTTAAGCCTGTACTCTTAATTTATAGACATTAACATGATCCATATCATGCATCTTAGGGATTGTTTTGATCCATACCATTAGATTCATTGATATATATACTTAAATATGTTACTCCTATATGCTATAGGTTTCATACACATATAATATAGTTATCTTATCCTTTCAACGTAAGGTAATTACTAGATTGCATTCCCTCACCTCAAAATGGAGGAATATTAGTGGGGGTAAGTCATAAATGAATAAATACACACATACACCATTAATAAAAATTCATATAATGTGATATAATTTACATATTTGAATATACACATGGGTTAGAATACTATACATTTGGCATTGATTTTCACAGATTGGGACAAGGTTTTTTAGATTTATGATAAATATTATACATAGGTATAGATAAAAGGTTAAATTTTGATAGATACTTATATTTAAACACATTATAGATGCATATGCCATGAAATTACACTAAACATTGAAAACACATATTCAAAACATTTTACGAAAACATACCATTTTTACTAAGAAGCACCATTTTTAGAAGGAATCGTTGTTTAAATATTTTCCTATTTATAGAATTTGGATATTTTGAGTAACTTTTTACCTTTAATGGCCTTAGAAATAACCCCCCTTTTATATTTTGAGTTGGTTATACCACTTAACTTATTATATATTCACTTAGTTTTGTAATTGAATGGCCATGCCACAACTCACCCTTGCACCAAAATTGGGGGATACCCTCTAATTTAGATCCTAAAATATCTAAGTTTTATTTTTAAACCTATCTCATATCTAATGTTTCATAAAGGATTATATTTACCAAAGCAAAATACTAAATGGTCATATGGTTGTATCGACACACATGTGTACTCCTTCCTTTATCTATTTACTTTTCAAGCATTTAAATTACTCAATTTAAGCTTACATGCACTAAATTATATTGTAACATGATCTTGGTTATATTTCATACACCAAAAAAAATTCACCAAGGCTCAAGCAAAGGTAAGGTGTGTTTTACACACCTATGTACACATTTATTTCCTTTAACCTAGTAATTTCATCCTTATGCATTACTATATTAATGGGGTGTAAATGTAGATACTAAAATATGATTATATATAACATCTCAATATTTTACACTTAAAAAAAAAAACAATCAAATCTCTACCCTTCGGTTCTAAACCTTCATACTATCGAAAGGCTCACTTTACCATCTCATTATGCCTAAATATTTATTTTATGGTCTGACCCTATCATTTTGATGAACTAGATCACCTATACACTAAAAAAACATTAAAATGTGATTAATATCCTTCACTTTCATTTAAAAACCTTCAAAAAAATTATATCCTTCTAGACACTACCATCCAGATAAGGACACTAACATTGACACTAGTTTCTAGATTCCTTATGTAGTTTATGTACATCAAAAGTCTTATAAATTAATTTTTTTTAAAAACACATGGGTTGTAATATATATATTATATAATGATTTATTGATTTATTTTCAAATGGTGTGGTATAAATAAAAATCAAAGCTTACTCATTCCCTATCTAGCAATACCCAACAAGTACATATTCAAGCTCATTAAATCAGCTACACAACTAAGTTATAATGCCCTATTATTACCTATTTCTATATAAATCATAGGATCAGTCATATTATACGCCTTAAGTATTCAAATAATAACCTATGAGTAGTATTTTTCAAGTTACAATATATATCACATATAACATATTGTACCCTGATGCATATATAAGCCCACACTTAGGGGAGAACTACATATGCCTGAGGCCCTCTTTAGAGTATTGAATATGTAAGTAATTCTCATTGATAAATGGGTCCTTATAATTATCTCAACTTCATGATCCCACTAACCCATTTTCGGTAAGTTGATATGATCTAAGGTGAAGAACTAGGGTTTAAGCTATATATAGTCATATAAATCTTATGTACATGATCCAAATATATAAACAAAAAGGTGAAAAAAAACCTATCAAGGTTAGGGGGTTAATTATGAATATAATTAATATTTCATACTAGGTAGAATAATCGATCCATAAAAAAAATGTTAGCAATAGTGTTCACAGGTCGACAATAAAAAGTCTAAGCCTCTAGAAATAATATTTATAGAATTTGACAATGAGATCTTAAAAATTAGTCTACATGTTTCTACACTTCTAAATCTAATATATGATTATTTATATGCAAAAAATCTAATTATTATCTCTTATTTGTGTTGTAATTATCCAAATATTAATAGGCATGGTAATTTATATATTTAGTAATTTTATAGATTTAGTATATTTTGTTATTTAAATTATTTCAGTCGACATGCTTTAAAATAGTTTTTATTCATCCATTTGAATAGGATATTCTAACCCATTAAGCCTTATAAAATAAAAACATAATACAAAGGTTTAAATAACAGCTTAATATTTAATTTAACCTTTTAGGTTTTTAGAAGTGTAATTCTTATGTTTAGTTAAGGCACTGAGATGTCTAAATCAGTTAAATAAATATACAATAAATATTGATTTGTTATGATTTTGACCTTGTTTGAATTTATATAAATAAATAAAAATATTGATAAATAGATACTTACCTAAAAATTAACTATCATGAATGATCTGGGTTATGAAACTTGAGATCTAGGTAGTAGTATATGTCATCAACAAGATTATGATATTTATTTATTAACTAGATAATAGTGCCTAGTTTGGGGAGTAGTTTCATCCATGTGAAGTGTCATCAATGTGGCACTAATTTCCCCTTTACAAAAATATTCCTATTTTCAATGAGAGCCTATGCCTATGTCTATATGTTCTATTCTTGCATGACTAAAATTTATAGCTTTATATTATACTTGGAAAATTTGAATTGATGTGAAAACCTTAATCTCCTTACAAATATGTCATAAATAATTATTTTTTGTGTGTTAGTAGGATGATTGAACATCTTCAAAATCCTATTTTTTAGAGAGTTTTCTACATACTAATACTCTTAGGAGGGATCAAGTGCGATGTAATTCTCCCACCTAGTACTTGATGTATGTGAAAGTGAATGCTAGAATGAGAGTGGCCTTGGATGCCTTGAATGTGATTGAGATTTGAAATGATTAAAAACTAGACTTAGGGATATTGTAGATGGTAGTATGCTAAAATTATGGAATAATAGGGATCAAATACCTTGATTTTTCACAACTTTGTCTTTAGTTTGAATAACATTTGCATCTATTTTCCATCTAGTGAATAAAGGTGGGTTAGAATTGTATTTATAGCATTATGTTGTTTGTGTAGATAAGAAAATGATCTTAGGATGACCTCAAGAGGGGTACACATTTGAAAACATATCTATTTGGAAGATCTAGGGCTAAGGATAGTAACACCCATTTGGGGACACTAACGACATGCACTTGTAGTATCGCAAATGTGGATCTAATGTCCATTTAGAATATTGCTAAGCAAGTTGGATTAGGGACCAGGATGATAGTTCTAGGACTATGTTTTGATTAGATTTAGATGATTGTGGTCTACTGAATGAATGCAAATGTAAGTATAATGCATAAAGATAGGTTTATGGCTAGCTTAGGGATAGGTTGACTCAAGAGACACTCTTAAAATCTAATTATCACTTTTAGGTTATTATATTCCCCCCACCCTCTATTATTCTAGTAATGTAGCAAAGTGAAATGACTAGTATAAAGGAAAAAGAAGTGCACCTCAACTTACCTTCGAAGTGAAGCCCATGTAACTAATTTTGAATATGTGAATTTGGGTCTACATATGTAAAACATGATCCAAAGTAATGTCCTATAATGAAAGATGCAATAATCAATCTTTACTTTAGAGATGATCAAAATAAAAAGAATATGTTGAAATGAAATAACTAAGTAAAGTTGAGTAAATAAAGAGGAAATTAATGAATATACCTCATTGGGTACATGACCCAATACATGAACTTGGTGATAACCTATGTGTGTGAGTGTGCATAGTGATGATATCATTGAATTGATTTTACTAAGCTAATGGCTTGTTCAATCATCATATGGGTGACTCAAGAACTCAAACTAGTTTTGACTCCATCATTGCCCACCATTGCTTGGTGGATATTGATCTCTATGAATATCTTGGATATGATTTTAAGTGTGTCTAATCCTATCATATAGGTGGATGAAGAACTCAAGTAGGACATGAATCTATCATTTCCCCTTGTGTGAATTAGATGCATCTATAACTATACTATGCAAAGTGTTAAAAGTATCTAACTGAGTAAATCTAACTAAGTATTTGGCTCCACAATCACTTGAGTATATTAGGAAAATCTATACCAATCATGAATGCTAACCATTATAGATGCAGTGAGGCATGAATCTAGTGACAACCTAAAATGTGATAACAAGTGTATACATCATATAAAATGACATGGATTTTATCATTCCATTTGATCAACCTATTTGAAACTAAGTATATGAAATCTATGTGTCGTACACATGCCCCTATCTAATATCTAAGTATACTAAATCATAATTAATTATGTAATAGATGAATCTATGTAACTCATTTAAATTTATGAGTGATCATGTCATGCATTATGCCCATAAATTTGAGAAATTGGTATGAATTTTATTTGAAATGAATGTATCTGAGATAAATTTAAACATATCTACTAAACATGTGACTGTATCTATGCAAATCTATATTGTACATAGTATACTGTTCTGATTGATCTAGACTATACTAGAGCTAGGGCTACTAGACAATAGTGCCCTAAAATGGCTAGTAGTGCCTTTTAATAGATAGTAGTGCCCTATGTTTATAGTTTCCCAATCTAGGCACTAATGAGTACCTAATGTGATTTATGTGTGATTTGGATTGAATTTTGAATCTCTATTATGTTCTGTGTTTGCCCTAAGTCTGATGTCTAAAATTGAGTAAGTGTGTTGAAATTCATCTATGAAAAATTATGTAGAAGATTGATCTCTATGACAAACCCATGTGAATTCCCCCTCTTTTGAGGGTAGTTATGAAATTTGTGTAATAATTATCTTTAAAATAAGTAGTTTTATAAAATGTGTTAGGTAAAGCATGTGCATGATATTCCAATATAATGTATAAACATAACATTAGAATCTAAAAGTCTCTAATCATAAGTAGGTAATGTAAGATGTATGTTGTAATCTAACATTACATAAAGGTGTCAAGATATATGTAATCAATATGTATAACAATAAATCTAAGTAACTACCTAGGGTGATGGGGCATGATATCCATCATGACATGAAAGTAGTTAGGGTAGATACATGATATCCCTCATGGCATCAAAAATTGGTGTGTATGTAATAAGAAAACATAAGTGTCATTATGAAGAACCATACAAAGAAGAATACATATAAACACTAGGCATGAAAAAGTAGGCCAAGGGGCCATAATACAAGGGATATGAACACATGTCACTAAATATGAGAATCAAGACATATAAGGACATGTTCAAATATCTACACATGCAAGAAATAATCAATTTTGGATTAGATTCACATATAAGGACATGTTCAAATGTATGCATATAGAAGTAGGAAAACACACACAAGTAACATGGGCACATTTCCAAGGCATAAAAATAGAGAAGTGGTGTAGAGACAAATAATAATGGCATATTCAAATGCCATCAAAGATGGAAGAAGTATAAGAAACACAATAAAGTCTAATAGAGGAAAACTAGAAATGAAATCATGTATAATTGTGTATTACAAATCTATGTAAATGAGAGGATATACATATGCCGAGTCTATCTAGTGATAGTTATAAAAAAATTTGAGCAATGAGTAACAATGATCAACATCAAGATATATCAATGCATAAATTAGAATATATAGTATGCAAGGATCGAACCTGGTAGTATCAACTATGTATGAGATACCCTCGAGTGGGTAGATGTATCAAATATATAAAATTGGATTGGTGTATATGCCCCCAGTTGGTAGTTGATAGTTATTCTAGATCAGTGTAGTGGACCAAAGTCCTATATGTAATCTATAAGCACTCAACAAGAACAAGTGAAGCATTTATGTATGATAAAATTGACTATACTAAGATAGATAAATATATGAAATATTTTTAAAGTAGTATAAATTTAAACATAGGAATACATAAAATCTTTAAATTTTGTAGTTTTCTAAGTAATATTTGAATGTTTTTGTATTTTGACATGTTATATTATTTTTTAATTTTCTAGATATAATCTATGTACAATCAAATGAAAATAAAATAGTATAAGAAGTGAGAGGGAAGGAAGTATGTAAAATATTAGGAGCCATACTAATCAATGAGTCTTATGGGAGACTCATTATCACTATGACCTATGTCAAAAATAGGAACGATAATCTCTCATGCTATGTGATTAATATGTTGTATTTTAATGTTGTTATAGGAGAAATATGAGTATTAGTCATCATCTGAATCATAATAACCTAGTGTGTTGGAGGGAACTACCTCATAATATGAATTTGACCTTTTTGAGTTGTGATTTGACATATTGATTGTAATTTTTCCATTTAAAACTATGATTACTATAGACATATGGAATTTTGGAGGCTCTTTTTCTATAAAACCTATTTTGAGAATGATTATTTATGTAGCATGATTTTGACTTTGTAACTTAAGTGCTTTCTCTTTCTATAGCATGTACTATGTATTTATATGTTTAGCCTTGATAAACTATGTATATGAATGAGTTTCCTTAGGAGGTTGAATAAATCCCAAACCCTATTGACCATTATTATCAACTGCTAGAATAGGAGAAGTGATGCCTTAGGCTTGTTTGTCAAGACCTTGACCATGATAATCAAACTATTGTAGATATTTGTGACCAAAATTATACCATAATGAATGTTGACCCTCCTTTTGAAGATGTATATTTTGTTGATTTATTTGTGCTTATTATATTGTTTCTTACTCTAATTATGTTTTATGAACCTTTTTTTGTTTTGAGTTATGCTTTGGTAACCATTTTTGTACTATTTATAAATTTGACCATTTTTAAATTGGTATATGTTCCATTGTATGTTGTGTGGATGAAGTGTCATTGTTTGAGTCATTTGTATCCATTATCTATTTTATTTTCCTTTTTAGTGCTAAAAATGAATCGGTGTGGTGCCCATACATTATATGATATGCACAAAAATATTTATATATCCTCATTGGGTGTAGAGGAGGTGAGTTGATCAGCTTAACTTTAATCATTTCCCTTAGTGTTTCACTAAACTCTTATTTGACATTTGAATGATTTTTTAATCACTATTTATATATGTACTTTGTTATGATTTTTTTTGATATGTAACATGGTTTGCCATAAACTGACTAGGTGAAGATGTATATATATGATTTACACTATTGGGTCCTAGAAGCCTTTGTCTTATAAATTAGTTTTATAATGTTTTAATATTTTCATGTCATAGTCAATTATGATTTTTTAAATCTTAACTTATTTTTTTCATATTTATAATTTGATCACATAGAGTCTTACAAGTGTAAACCCTAACTATTTATGATTGAACATGTAGGCACACACCCTGTAGGGAAGAGGTGTGAATAGATTGAGTATGGGGAATATGGATATTGGTATATGTTGCTTCATATCATGGAGGATTGATAGCATGCAACTAGTTAGATGTAAATTAGTTATCACCCTCATGGATATGGAGGAGAAGGATATTATTTCATGTGCATAAAATATGACATTGAAACTTGAAACATAGTTATTAGCTTATGTGTTAAATACTCTATGTGTGTATGGGTTTTCTTGTTAATGGAATTCCATATGGGAGAAAGATAACATGATATGAGATATGACATATATTTTAATTGATAAAAATCATCATTTATAAATGTGTTTATGTCTTTTCCAAGTTCATTCTGAATTAAAGGGAAAAAACATGTGAATGAAAGTATTATAATTTACAATAAGAATTGATTATTTTTTTCTATCATTATGATCATGATTATATGAATTAGAAGACATATGAATCTAAAATCTAAGTTTTTGAAATAAAATCTAAGTATAAATATAAAAGGATACAAATGCTAAGTGTGTTAAAAAATTAAAAAATCAAAAGTATTCAACCCTAATTTATTGAAAAAAAATATGAATTAATTCAAGTTAAAATTTTGATGTTATATTCAAAGTAAGACAAGATCACCAAATGATTTAACCTTTTAGGGTTTTACAAGTGTAATTACTATGTTTAATTAAGGGGGTGAGATGTATAAATTAGTTAAATAAATATGCAATAATTAAGTATTGATTTGTTATGATTTTTACCTTGTTTGAATTTATAAAAATAGAAAAAAATAGGGATAAATAGATACTTATCTAAAAATTGACTGTCACAGATGATCTAGGTTCTAAAACTTGAGATCTAGGCATTAGTCTATGTTGTCAACATGATTATGATATTCATATATTCATTGGATAATAACACCCAATTTGGATAGTAACACCATCTATGTGTAGTGTCATCAATGTGGCACTAATACCCCCTTTGTAGGACTATTCCTATTTTTAGAGAGCACTTGCACCTATGTATGTATGTTTTGTTCCTATGTGACCAAAATCTATAGCTCTATATTATACTTGGAAAGCTCGATTTGATGTTCAAATCCTAATTTTATTACAAGTATGGCATAATTAATAAATTTGTGTATTTTAGTAGGATGGACTTGACATCTTCAACTCCCCACTCTATAGAGAGTTGTCTACATACCAATATTCTAAGGAGGGATCAAGTCCAATGTAGTTCTCCCACCTAGTGATTGATGTATGTGAAAGTAAATGCTAGAATGAGAGTGGCCTTAGATGATTTAAATGTGATTGAGATTTGAAATGCTTTAAAACTAGACTTAGGGATATTGTAGATGATAGTATGAATAAATTAGGGTATAATAGGGATCAAATACCTTGATTTTTCACAAATTTATCTTTGGTTTGAATAAATTTTGCATATATTTTCCATAAGTGAATAGAGGTAAATTACACTTGTATTTATGGGGTTTTATTGCTTATGTAGATAAGAAAATGAGCTTATTCTGAACTTAATAAGGGAATATATTTGAAAAAATAACCATTAGGAAGAGTTGGGGCTAAGGATAATAACACCCAGTTGGGGATATTAGCCCCATGTCCCTGTAGTATCCCAAATGTGGTACTAATGTCTACTTGGTAGACTACTAATCAAGTTGGATTGGGCACTAGGATGACAATTTTAGGACTATGTTTTGACTATCTGTAGGTGACTTTAGTTTGTTGAATGATTAGAAATGTAAGCCTAATGTATAAGAATAGGTCTATGGCTATCCTATGGATAGGTTAACTCAAGTGAAACTCTTAGCATCTAATTACCACTTTTAGTTGACTACAATATCATTCTTAGATTGCCTCTTAATCTCAAATCATTTTTACTTTTCTCTAGACATGTTCACACTTCTATCAATAATTTCACATTGTGGGTTAATTTTGAGGAAATTACTCAGAAAATTATCTATATTCAAATCAAACCTAAGCCTATTAATACCTATCACTTATATATAACTAGATATCACTCTACGCATTAATATGAGTTATCCCAAAGTTTCTAAATTTAAAACCCCTTAAAAGAGAAATCCTTGAACTAAGTTTGAATACCACTACAAGGTCAAATCATAGGTTGTAAAGTGTTTAAATCCATATATAGGATTGGATTTCATGTTAGTATTACATTTATTTCATACATTCATCTATGTGGGAGAACTAAATTTGGTTTGACTTCCCTCTTTAGAGTATTGGATACGTAGGAAATTCTTAGCCATAAGGGGAAAATAAGGTTAGTTCAACCCATCCAATTTAACATTTTTCCCCATTCAAAATAATTTCATATCAAGCAAGGATAATGAAAATAAATTTATTTTCACTATATCACAAATATCTCAAAATACATGAAGTATTGGTAGACATATGCATAGAAATAAAATAGTCACATAATCAATACAATCAACACAAATGATTTCATGATCAAGTAGATGATTATATATCAATAGAAGCGTCCAATAATCTAGACCAACTCCAACAAGTACAATAACTTTGTTTATAAATCCAAGCATTCACATGAAATTTATTAATTTTTTTTATGACTGTACCCTATCATAAAATTGCACATTCTAGATATAAGCTAAGTACCTAATTCCTTTAGTATTTACATAAATAGTAAGATTTAAACTCAAATTTGTATGTGAATGTTATATATTATGGAATTTGATTTATCCTCAATTTTATCCTATTAGGGTTGCATTAATCTAAAATTAAATAAAACATATTAATGAGCCTAATGCTTATCTTGAGAAAATCAAACCCTAGATTCTTTAGAGTTCCATTTTTTTCCCTTGACTTTAGATTTCTATATTTATCTTTGATTTTCAGCCTAATTTTTGAATTCCCCTTTTTACATCATGTCTATAATGGATTTATATAGTTTATATTTTATTATTCAAGATATGATAGTTATAATTACATGTTGGTTTGAAATATACAGAATATTTCAAAATGAAGTACTTGAATGGATTCACATTTTGGATAACTAAATTAAAGCTAACATTCTTCATAAAAAATCTCTAGACATCATACTAGCATAATTTTTTTAAATATCTAATATGAGATACTTTCCATTATATCTATATGCCAAAGAGAATATAAGATAATTTTGTTACTCCTCTTAGACTTTAATGTAGTGATGTCTAATATACCTCTCATATTATTTATGGTAGACTTATATTGGGTTCTGAGGTCCATTCCATCACAACATTAAGAGGTAAGGTGCAAGGTAGTCAAAATATCCCTCCTCATCCCCATGCACCTCCCAATGTGCCAATTAGTTTAAATAAAGAGTCTAATATTATTGATCAACTTAAAAAATACACCACCTAAAATCTCTATATTAGATTTAGTTCATAATTCACCTATTTATCTGGATATTCTCTATGTGGTATTATGTAATAAAAATTTAAAAATTGATGTAGAACCATACTATGTTGATTATATCATAAAAACATTATGATGGAGTGATGATGGTATATATTTTTATAAAGAGACTTACCACTCACACACATTATTAATTAGCATCTCCCATTATATATTCAAGTGAAAATCAATTAAATGTGAGTTAATTAGGTTTTGGTGGACAATAGCTATAGACTTAATATTGTAATATTCATTTCCTTAATTTAATTAGTATAGGATCCAAGGCTATTAACTACTAATATGTGTATATATTGGGAATTGATAATAAACCAATGCAAGGTGTTAGGAAAAACTACATTAAACATGATAATGGTACTATAATAATAACTACAACATGTTAGGTCATGATTAATGATCTTAGTTATAATATCCTTTTTGGGAAAACATGTATTCATGATATGAACTCATCGCACTATAATTTTCAAATGTCTCAAAATTAGTCATCAAGGAAACACACACGCATGCACACACACACACACACACACACACACACACACACACACACACACACACACACACACACACACACACACACACACACACACATCTTATGGATAAATAAAAAATTAAGAATTATGCACTGACACAACCTTTGAAAATTTTATATATCAAATGTATATTTCTCCTTAGGAGTGTGAACATTCTATTTCACACAATGATATACCAACACTAAAATATATTCTAGTTACTCTTTCATCACCACCAATATTTATAAAATAATATGGTTTTGGGCTAAAATATTTTCAAAATTTGGGATACACAAGACAAAGATTCAAGAAACATGCATAAGGCATTGTTAGTCCCATAGCAAAATTTGATCACAAAGGTAAGTGACGTCTTGGTTACATAGATAATTCAATATATAATAAGGAAAGTAAAAAGGTTAATATTTACACAAATATACTTAAATCAAAGATTGAATCTACATAGGAGGTCCATCATGTATCAACATTATAGTTAGTATATCTTAATCTCATTGATGATACATTTTATCTAGAGATTTGGACATTAGATGAGTTATATATTGATGAGTCTCTATTGGAATATTTATGATAATATGAGGATGTCCCTTTCTTCTCTCATAAGAATAGGTTTCCTCATATAAACAATGCCCATGCATACTTTAAGGAAAGTGAAGATTCAAAAAACATGTTCAAATATATGGTCCAAATACAATTCCTACCTCACCATATGTGGAAGATCAATCAAAATTTATTAATGAATAAATAATTAAATTTAATTACTTAAAAAATAGAGATACAAGAGTAATACTTCTTGACACTATACTCAATGATGATGATGACAAAGAATTATAAAATTGTTACATGATTACCACAACTTATTCACATTGGCTTATTAAAATACACAAAGAATTGATGTATCAATGCGCAATATATTTACCTATCATGATGTAAAACCAATAAAGTAGAAATTTAGAAAGATGCATCCCAAATTAGATTTAATGGTTAAATATAAAATTAATTTCCTACTAGATGTAGGTTTTATTTGATCTATAACTTGCCCCAATTGGGTTTATAATATGGTATAAATTACAAATCACAATGGACAATTACTATATATAAATAAGGATTATCCCAAGGATTAATTTTTATTACCCATTATTGATAAACTTGTAGGCTCTACAACTAGTTATGAGATGTTGTCATTTATGGATGATTTTTATTGCTATAATTATATAAATTTTAATCCCATAAGATTAATAATTTTTTTTACCACACAATGGGGTAAGTTTTGTTACATGGTTATGTCCTTTGGATTAAAGAACATAGAGGATGCCTATTAGAGTGCTATGACACACACATTTCATGATTTTATACACAAGTTAGTAGAATATTATGTATATGATTTACTTGATAAATCCAAACATTGACAAGATAATTCTTCAAATTTATGACAAATATTTGAATGACTATGGAAGTAAAAACTACACTTAAACCCCCCAAAAATGTAAATTTAAGGCAACATTAGGAAAATCACTATGTTATATAATATGTCATCAAAGAATCAAATTAGATTAAAAAAAATTCAAAGATATTGTCGATATGTATCCTCCAAAAGGGTTAAAATGTTACAATCTTTGTAGGGAATGATTCAAATAATAAAATGTTTTGTAGTTTAGTTGGACAATAAGACACAAAATTTCACATGATCACTAAATAAAGATACAAAGTTAAATTTAAATGCCAAATTTCAATAGAGTATTAATGAAGATAAATAATATCTACCTAATCCATCTATCCTTATGCCTCTTATACCAGAGCACCCTTTTTTACTATACATTTCTACTATTGATCATGCCTTAGGGGCTTTATTGGAAAATTATGATGGTAACCACATATAATGTGTGATATATTAAATCATATGTACACTATTGGACTATTAAAAAAATAATGATACAATGGAGAATATATATTTAGGTCTTATTTTCCAATCACAAAAGTGTCAAATTATATGCTTAATAATGAAACACATGTTATTATGAAGGTGGATACATTAAATTTTCTCATGTCAAACCCACATTTATCAGGTTGTATAACTAAATGGGTGATGTTACTTATAAAATTTGATTAAAAATTAATATCTCAAAATTTTATAAAAGGATAAGTAATTGACGAATGATTATCCTCAATGTTATTTATTGATATAACACTGATCAATGATACTTTTAGAGATGTTTAGACACATAAATATGGATACCTAAAAATATTAATTATTGATAGTTCCAAACCATATGACTTATGATCAAATAAATGACTCTTATTCACCATTCCTCAATCCATTCATCTAAACGTAAACTTGACCCTTTGTTGTTATCATTACACAAAAATATTCAATGCCAAATGATAAATCTATCTAAAAACACCATAAGACTATATCCAACTATGAAATCACATCCTTGACCTCTCTAAATAGGTTTGTTTGAGGTAGATAAGGGAAAAGTGTGTCACTATCCATTTAGGATAGCAACATCTCACACTAAATAACAAATAGTTTTCAAATTTGAATTTATCTATTTGGGTCTTCTCATGCATTTCAGAAGGTTGGCTAAAGGAAGTTGTAAAAATATTCACCTATAATGCATGTCAAGATTAATTCATTAAAGGACTTACTATTCTCTTAGTACAAGCATTTACACTTCTGTAACTTGAGAAAATATAGCCTATTCTACCCAAATTTTGAAATATTCATAAGAACTATCATAAGCCAAGTCAAGAGCCCTCTAAAGCAATTCAAGAGTTATCATTGTCAATTATAAAACCATCTTATATATTCAAGCATATATTCAAAGGAATACATATTTCACATTCACTTTACATGGGATAACTACATGGGCTTGATTTACCTATTTGGAGTATTGGATACATAGGTAATGATTAATCATCTAGGGATGATTGATGTTTGGTTAACATATTACACTTGCCTCTTTTCCTTATAGTATTTAAAGTTATAAAAGTGACATATTGTAATCACCTAAAAGTGGTAATTAGATACTAAGAGTGTCTCTTGAGTTAACCTATCCCTAGGATATCTATATACCTATCCTTGAGCATTAGACTTACTTTTCTAGTCATTCAATAGACCATAGCCACCTACAACTAGTCAAAACATAGTCCTAAAACTATCATCTTATAATCCAATCCAAATTACATAGTACTCTACAAATAGGAAATTAGTTCCAAATTTGGGACACTATAACCACATGGCACTAGTGTCCACAACTAGTTGTTATTGTCCTTAGCCCTAGCTCTTTATAATAGATAGTTTTTCAAATGTGTGCCCCTCCTAATTTCAACCTAAGTTCATTTTATTATATCCACAAGAAAAATAACCCTATAAATATAATTCTAATCCACCTCTATTCACTATATGGAAAATAGATGCAAAATCTATTCAAACCAAAAACAAAGTTGTGCAAAATCAAGGTATTTAATCCCTATTCTACCCTTATTTCTACATAGTACAATCTAAAACATCCCTAAGCCCAATTTTCAAAAATTTCAAATCTCAAGCACATTAAAGGCATCCAAGGACACTCTCATTCTAGCATTCACTTGTACATATATCAATTACTAGGCAGAATAATTACGTCAGGCTTGATCCCTCTTCTAAGTATTGGTATGTAGGCAAATCTCTACACAGTGGGGTGTTGAGGATTTATAGTACATCCTAATAACACACATAAAATTATTTCTCATGCCATAATTTAAGGATGACTAGGGTTTATATATTAAATTAAGTTTTCTAGGTATAATACAAAGCTCTAGTCTTCAATCACATAAGAACATGACCTACAAACATAGGAACAAGTTCTCCTAGAAAATAGTAATAGTCTCGCAAAGGGGAAATTAGTGCCACATTGAGGACAATAAACATAAATGGAACTACTATACATACTAGGAACTACTAATTGGTGAGAAATAAAAGCTACCCATATCTCAACTTTCAAAATCTAGATCATCTATGATAGTTAGTTTTTAGATAAATCTCTATTTATCCCTAGTTTTAGAAAGTTAAAAAGGATTAAAAGCTCATAACAAATTAGTACATAATTATTACATGTTTATTTGACTAATTTGGGCATCTCAACCCTTTAATATAAACATAATATTTTCATAATAAAACCATAAAAGTTTAAATCATTTGAAGAACTCATCTTATTTCAAACATTGCATCAAATCCTAGCTTGCATTTATCCAATTTTTTTGCAATAAATTTAGGGCTACAAACTTCTATTTTTCTAAATTTTTTAGATAGCCAAGCTAATTAAAATCAATTTTATATTAGGGTTTCAATTTATTTTACATCTAATTTAAATTATTGAAAAGAACCTTAGATTCAAAAACCTTAACCCTAGACACAATTAAGGTTTGTATCCTTTTCTATATATACTCAGGTTTTTATTTCAAAAATATCATATTTTTTACTATATTTAAATTTGTAAACTTTCATAGATTACTATTATTAAAAGGTTTAAAATATACAAAAACCTATTTTCCTACCTTTCAACCTACAATGGAAGAATTTAACAACATATTTGATGAAATTGATAAGCATTAATCTTAAGATTGTGTCAAAAAATAAGGATATCCGAGATGATTTCATAAACATTCTTCAAGAGAAACTCCAAAATACAAACAATGGTCAATCTTCAACCCCTCCAATTAATGATGTTGTTACACCTTCAGTGGGAACCATTCAATAAACTTTGATAACACAACCCAAGATTGTTATTGGACCATCCATTACCACTACACCACTTGTGGCTAGTTATTCTACTCTAGATGTACAATCCCTTATATAGTAGGTTATTACTCTACAATCTAAGGTGTTAAATCTTGAGAAGGGAGAAGTTAAGCCATCAAATTCCTTAGATTCCAACATTCTCTTGCATACACTTTTGACACATCACATAGTATAAAATCCTTTGCCATCTAGTTTCATGGCACCCAAGCTCACATTATATGATGGAAAGGCTAAACTAGAACATCACCTCAGATCCTTTCATACAAGATTGTTACACACTGTGGCCAATGATTAGATTTTTACAAAGAGATTTCCATACAGTCTCAAGGATTATGCCATACAATGGTCCTATGATTTTCCAAACCAATATATCATGGAATTTAATCCTTTAGCCAATATGTTATTAACACATTTATCTATCAACATCATTGATAAGATATCATATGCACAAGTGGCATAGCTAAATTAAAAGTCAAATGAGCTTATCACTAATTACGTCTTATGTTACAAGATAATACTATCAAAATTGACTAGCCCTATGGTAGCTAGAGATATTCAAGATATATTTAAACAAAGTTTATTACCAACACTTCATGAATAAATCATATTCAAGTAGTTTTACACATTTATAGATATGTGCCACATAGTCAAGAAAAGAGAGGTTAAGCTCTTAGAAATGGGAAAACTCAAGTAAAAAAATGTATTAGATTCAAATATTAAGAGTAAAAACAAGCCTCCATAAAATGTCAAGGCTATATAAAACAAAAGTGATCAAAAGGCCATAGTCAATGCAACTTTGAAGCCTTCTTCTAGATTGGTTTTATCAACTTGTCAGTGCAGAATCTTCACTAATCTACCAGAGTCACCAAAATAAGATCTATAAAAACTATTTCAATGTAATGTCATATCTCTCCCTCCCATTAAAGAGGTTGATACTGTATGCAATCAAAAATGCATCATGTATATAAATCAATCCTAACTTAGAGAAGATAGAGCATACCTACACTTCTAATCGAGAATACATTTGTTAAGTGAGAGCACGACCAATATGGGGATCTACTAGATTTGATTAGGGGATCTCTTATCATAATACACCATGTTAAATATGGTTCTAAAGCCTTCAGTCTAACACAATCATGTAATAACCTTAAGGAGGTCATAGTTTTTGATATTTCACCTATTCTAATAACAATAAAATTAAATCTAATATAGTGCTCACCAAAGCTTGTGGCACAAAGTAGGGGTTAGAAACAATAAAACTAAACATGCATAGAAGACATATACTCACATCAATGCATATGTAATCCTAATACATGGAAAAGAATCATAAATGCATTATCTATATACTCTTACAAAGGAAAAATAAAGTTAGGAATATTTACCTTTGAAGACAAACCCGCTGAGCCTCAATCTCTCTATTGGCCAAGGTGCTTTTCAAGAGGTTGTTATGATATGTAAGGATGACAAGGATAAATCAACTCTAGGTTACACAACCTATCGATTCATCTAAAAGACTTCTCCATAAGATAAAATATGTATCTCCAAAGAATGTATGAAACCCTAAGCTTTACTTCTCAAGTAGAATGGTCAATAAGAAGAGGTTCACTTTCTCTTACTTTTTATTTCACTTCTTATCAAATGATGGAAATGAAATTTATATATAGGTAGATCTTTTCCTAAACCCTTCTAAAAAATGTCAATTAACAAGGTTGACCCAGTTGAGCTTATATAATTTTGTATAATAAATCACTAGGTCATGAGCTAGGTTAGTCAAAGGTCAACTAGCTGCTAAGTGAAAAATACCTTAAAATTGTATAGGCTCAACCCAATCGACCTAGTACAACCAACTAACAAAAAGGGATTTAGGTGAAGAAAAAGAGGATAAAATGTAGTAAATACCTAGAATGGGTATAATAGAGAAGAACAAGATTAGGATAAATGGTTTTAAAAGATAAGTATGTAGATAACAAGTAGCAAAAGGGATAACAATCCTATGAAGCACCAATGGTCTACCAACCACCTTCCTAGTGTACCCTCTTAGGCATGCACTAAGAGAGATTGAGACTTGATGGGTTATTGAAAGATATAAAGTGTTAGTAATAGATAAAAAATTTGAAAATATTATGTGTATACATATGCCCCACTTGAAGCTCATCACGTGTCATGTGAGTGCAACATAGGATGGTGCTTCAGGAAATAGAGCATGATAACACATAACGTTGATACTAAATAAAGTGTAGTAAGTATAAAATAAGATAAAGAAAAGTAAAAAATTGAAAAACACATACCTTTACTTACCTGATAAATAAGTATATGGAAAAAAAGGTGAAGGCATCCAATGTGAATAACATTTAGATGAACCTATATAAGTTAGTACCAAAAAAGCCAAAAATAATTTTTTTTAGAAGATAGGTGTAGAGTAATTTTTAATCTATGTCGTATTTAATTATTTTTGATCCAAGCGCTGCAATTTTGGTTCCTATGCACCTTGGACATGGTGGCAAAATTTTAAAGTAGAGGGTCAGTTCATTTTGCCTAAGTGTTAGGATGCAACAGAAGCTACCAAGTGTCACCCTCTGAGCATAGGTCTTTTTACCCTTCTTGTTTCCTTCATCTCATTTGTTCCCAAGTTCAAGTTTAAGTGAATGCTACCAAGTGTCACTTTCTAGGAGACAAAGCTGACAGCTGGTGTCCCCTGAGTCTCCTTTTTATAACTTTCGAGAATCATGGACCATGCCACATACCTAGTAGTAGTTAAGCAGAATGTACCACGTGTCAGCATCTACATCTCATATTAGCATCCACATTTCATTCAAATACTTTCAACAAGCTAAGCGATAGAGAGAGCAAAAATCACCAGGTGGTAGTTGTAGAGGCCCTAAATTACCTTTTGAAGAAGCAGTGGAAGACACCACATGTCGACTGCTAAGAGCCTTTGTTTCAATGCTTGGGTCTAATGCTTTCCATTCAATGCATAAAGGCATCATTCATTTTTCTAAGTATCAAAGTGCAATGGAGGCTGCCAAGTGTCACCTTCTGGGTCCCTCTCCATTCCACCCCAAAAGAAAGTGGAAGGCACCACATACCCCTAGATGAAGAAGCAAAAGATGTAACTTATCTTCCTTGAAGTTACAGAAGCCTCCACATGTCAATGCCTGAGAGAATAATCATCAAGCTCTATTGACAAATATAAAATGGTGTTGGGCCCCGGGTGTTACTTCAAAGGTCTGTGGAAGCTGCCAAGTGTCACTAGCCATAAAAGTCTAATATGTGTCCTGAATAAATCTACAACATAGGCAAGGGAAGTAGAGAGAGCCACGTGTCTTCAACAAATCAAGAAAAAGGTGCCAAGTGTCATTCTTCAGTACCTACTAGACCATAAAGAGATTTTTCATGAATCGACTAAGTGTCCTCTTCCATATCTAATAGAATAGAGTGTCCATCTATCTGTTAAAATGAAATGGAGGGAAAATCAGATGGAGTTAATTTGAGTAGATGAAATAGTTCATTGGGTAGATTTTTGGAGCCCCTCATAGCATTGAAGGCATCGTCTATTTATCCCCTAACAACGGGGGTAGAATAGATAGTTGAGCGGCCAAGGAGGTGAAAGATGGAGAAAATTGTGTGGGAAAGGAAGTGATCTAAAGAGACATCCAAGGCTATATAAGGAGGATTGTAAAATATAAGAAAGGGGGAATTCTCATAGTTTTAGACTTTCTAAGGTTTGTGACCAGTAATATCATTTGCTCTTGTCTCAATTTTCTTGAGTTGTAAGGTTGATATAATCGTTCATGTTTCTGTGCCCTTTATGTGGCTGAATGAATTAAGGAAATTTGAGCTCCATGCCTTGGTTGGTGTTGTCTGTGTCATTTGCAAAGTAGTCTATACTATAGATTTTCTAGTGTTGTGATTGGAAATGTTATTTGCTTTTGTCTCATTTTTTTGAGTCTGAAGTTCTACATAACTTTGCATGACTTCTACGCCTCTTATGTGATTGGAGGATTATATTAAGAAGATAGAACACTATGCCTTTGTTGACAATTCTTGTATCTCAAAAAAAGACTCCCCTATTGTGAGCCTTCTATTTCTATTATTCCAATATTTTACATTGATCATGCACTTGTCTACTCTTAAATGTAATAGAATCCTATAATAGTCACTCTGTGCTTAGGTTAGGATTAGGATTATGCTCAGGCACATTGCCATAGATAGGTTTTAATTCCTTCATTTTGTGTTTTTGTTAATCTCCTATCCCTTTTTCCCAACACCTATAAACAGAAGAGACTAGCTTCTTTAAAACCTAGAGGTTGTTTCAAGCCGCATCATCCCACAGCTTGAAACTTCCCATTGTTGATTGGCTAGGATCTAGCACAATTTTATGCCATCAACAATAGGAATATGGTAGTGGAAAATATTCTCTATGTCATCATGAATCCAAAACATTTTACAATTCAAAAAAGGGATGAGTAAAAATAACAATAGAGGAAAAACAAGGAATCTGTCAAAAAATAACTGAAAGATTTTAATTTTGAAAAATGATTTTAAATAGTGTGAAATGAAATTCATTTGTTATTTTTGACTTGTGAAGGAGAGAAAAGGAGCTATGAGAGACTAAATGAGCTAGGATAGCAAGGAGATGATAGTCTAGATGAGAAGGACCTCCAAAGGTGGTAGCAGGTGTAGGATAGGTAGGCAACCAAGAATTTTAAGCCACTTTTTGATTTTTTTAGTGATTTAAGTATAGTTTTATAAATTTGTAATTTTAAGAATTTCTAGATGTCAAAATGAAACCAAATCAGATGCTATGGTTAGGAAAAACCATTTAGGGAATTGGGTTTGAAGAGTTTGGGGAGAAAACTAATAGAAGGTAATTTTTTCATAGAATATAAGGGGTTGGTAGTGAAAAACAATTGGGTTGACCCAATGGACCCAATAAGCTAAAATTTGGCAAAATCCACACTATTGACCCAATAGGTATGTGCTCAACCTATACATTTTGTAGACTGTCGACCTAGTATAGTTTGCCAACTGAGTAGAAAAGTCTAGTATGACAATGTAGTACTAGGGGGAAAATAAGAGGGTTAACTCAGATTTTTAAGTCAACCAAGCTAAAAATAGGGAAATTTTGGTTAGACTAGTTTGACCAAAGAACCAAAATAGCATAGCAATATGTGTAAATGGTCGAAAGAGTACTAGAATGACCTAGAATGACCAACTAAGGGCTAAAAGGGGTGTGTAGGCTAAAAATAGGTTCAAATGAATAAATTAAATTATTTTAGGCTTATCTTTGATTAAAATTTAAAAAATAATTTATTTTGACTATAAATTACATGGAGGATCTAATACATCTTTTATTGTTTATTGATTATAGGGGTGACCCAGATTATGACATTATGTAGATGCATTATGGATAGCAGTTCTATTAGAGTACTTGATGATAGAGGATAGGGCAAGAATAATCTATATAGGCCTAGGTAGCATAACAAAGATGTGTAGAATACCCTTAAGCTTGGATTTATTAGTCATGTTCCTAGGATGTTGGGAATGATTGACTAACACCTTTAGGTGGCAGGTGGATGGGTATACGATAGAGGTGGATATCACCCTAGAGGATGTACATGTCATCCTAGGATTATCGATAGTAGGAATACCTATAATGATTGGGATACTAGATAGAAAAGATGAGAGGAAAGCCTTAATTATAAGGGTTATAGGTTCAAAGATGATATATATAGGCCAAAAAGTATGTCTGATGTGTATACCTCACATATTTTAGATATATATAATGCTATGATAGGACTTATGATAACACAAGTGTTGTACCACAAGTCAAATGGAAAGGTACCACTTTTCATGATAGCTTTGGGTCGAATGATACTGGAGGATAGTGTGATCTATGATCTAGGGTTTGTCATCTAGGTATAGCTTATGCATGATATGTATGGAATGTTATCTAGAGGGTAGAAGTCTATTAGATTGATCATATTACTAATGACCTGGGTCTATGAGAGGTTTTCCATGTATTGGTTGGTTAGGTTACCCCATGTGGTTAATGATAGGTCACTTTGAGTGTAGAGATGGAGATAAGACTAGCTAACATGGGTTATACCCTACATCCAACACTTTAGACAATAAGATGGGTAGATATAGTATGGTAGACATATGGGAGCATTACTATTATATGGCTTAGTTGGGACATAGTTTTACTAGATTTAGCATAGACAGAGGTGAAAGTACATTACACCTAGTGGATGGAGCCACATTTAGTGGCATGAGTACTAGGGTAGATGGGATTTGCTCACCCAATGGCATTGATAGTGGTATTCATGTTTTGGGTCTAACATGTTAGAAAAACACAAGGGAGAAGAGGAATAGGACCACCAGTGGAGAGGCTAATGTTTAAGCCACATCATGAGAGACCATGGACTAGTTGAGTATGATAGGAAGTAAAGTGAAAGGTTATGGGTGTGGAGATAGGAGCACCATAAGTACCACCACTAGCTCCATAAAAAGATTAGTAACAACCACTGAGGACATAATGTCGATGGAGGTAGGAAGAGTAAGAGATATTAGAGGTCATAGATATCTCAGATGACCCAACACAAGTGGACCAGGGTAATTTGGAATATAGAGAGGCCACTCAAGCATAGGCTAAGGTTGACTCAAGCTATGAATGTAGGATTTTTTTATATGATTATATTGATTACACACACACACACACACACACACACACACACACACACACACACACACACACACACACACACACACACACACACACACACACACACACACACACACACACACACACACACACACACATTATTTTGGCATTTTAGATATTGGTTGTATGTGTTATCGTTATGGTTATGTTTTTTGATGCTTTGGATATATTTATTTTTAGCACATATATTTATCTATTTTGTATATGCTATAGGAAATATATGAGGTGTGGTTTATTTTCTAACATTGTGTAGGACATATTCATGGTTAAAAATAAATAGGAAAAAAGGACTTGGTAAAATATAATCAATCAAAAATGTACTACACATTATTTCGAGTTGGGAAATATGTAATAACAAGAAAAATGACTAAGTATAAAGAACCAAAAGGGTGGTAAACAAGATGGTAAAAAGGAATTTGTTTTTAAACCAAATGAAATATTAACACCAAATTAAAACAAGTAAAATCACACTAAATCACATTGGGAAGTATGCAAATAATGTAATAAAATGGAATATCATGTAAAAGGAATAAATGGTATAAGAATAAATCAATTAAGTCAATCAATCATAATATATCATGTTTGGAAGTATAAGAGAAAAACAAAATTGGAAAAAAATTGGTCTTAAATTTATCACACTAATTTGAGTTGGGAAGTATGAAAATTTCAAGAAAATGGTTGAATAATATGCACTCTAGAAAATAAGAGGATAAAAGTGAAATAAAAATGAAATAATCATAAAAATAATAAATCAAGCCAAGAAGCATGTCAATGACATTGAAATTCATAATAAATCACATCTTATCTCATATTTGACACACATAATTTTATTATGACTTGTATTATTGGAAAATTTTGTGAGAAGGGCTAGGTCCTATCTGTGGTCTTACTCTGCAACTCAAAAAGGGAACATCAATGAGGTGGAATAAATGAATAAAATAGGTAACAAAGGATGTGGGTAATAAGAATGTAAAAAGTTTGGTAATTTGTGAGGATGGCCATGTCATATCCATGGTCTTACAATGCAACTCACAAATGGAATCCCAAGGGTAGTGATCAGTGAACAAAACAATATGTCTCAATAAGAAATATGAGGAATGTAGGGAGTGAAAAAGGGAATGTAAAATTCATAATTTAGGAATCTTATGAGAAGACCTTAGGAGATAGGAGGCATACTAAGGATATGAGAAAACACTAAGTGACTAGTGACCATCAATGTATAAAGAAAACCTATTCGCTATAGACACAAAGCTTTGTAGGAAAATAAGAATGCTACTAAGATTAACTCATGAAGGTAGACTGTTACAACAAAATTAAAATGGACCTACCTTCCCATGATGTGTTCCCCATTCCTTAAGACCCCTTATAGAGCCATTGGTCTACTGTGAAGAGTAGGTACTTGCATAAGAAAGTAGGTAGCACTAATTTTTTTATTTATTATCCTTTTCTAATCTACTAGCCTATCGCACCCCAATGGACCTTAGCTCCACTGTGAGGCCAAATTTAGATTTTTATCTTTGAATATAAGAAGGATATGTTATTTTAATTACATATTTTAGTATGATTTAACTTTTAAGAATTTTGAATGTTGCCTTTTGTATCATTTCATTTTATTTAATGATTTTGATTTTGCATTGTTTTATGGATTTTATGATTCCTCCTCCATACGAACTTGGAATGACCAATCATGATAGATAGAGTGATACACATGAATAAGCTATAGGTTTAGGCTAAAGGAAGCTAAGTAACCAAAGAGAAGATTGACTAGGACACTTAGTCTTAACAATAAACCAGCATGCTATCTCAAGTCTCAACCATGTATATTATTAGTTTGAAAAAAGGAGAATAAAGGGGAAAAGGAGATCCAAAGTGGACTGATATAAGGAGTGTATAATGAGATGAATTATTTTCTAACTGATCACATGGTGATAAGGAATGAATAAAGGGAACCAAGTTTGTATAACCAATTCATAATGATAATTAGTTATGAAAAATAGAGAGAAGACAAAAAATAATCATAAAGATAAGGAATAAAAAAGAAAATTTTAAAAGAAAAGAGAAAGCATCGATAAATAAAAACATCCATAAACAAACATAAATGATATTATAATCAATATAGAGTGCAAAATTAAAGTCACCACATAAGATAAATAAGAATTTGACACAGTGTCAAATGAGATAACAAATAGATAAAGATAATATTAGAGCACACATTCAATCCAAATGTAAATTTAAAATCACTATGAATGTGCTCATAAATAATGATAAATCTATTCACACACATTAACCATAACATTGGATACATATCTATGAAGCTAGATGCAAATTATTGCAAATGTTTCATCTATCTTCAATGAAAATTGGGAAAATACTTCTCATCTAATTTCCTCAACATAAAAAGTAGGAATGTTGGATGGATTGTGATAAGGAGGGAAATTATCCAAGGGATGCTTAAGAGAATACATGGGAGTGAGCTCTATGTGAGATAAAATAATCACTAGTGGATGAGGATCCATAGGTGAGGAACTCATGGGTGTAGAAGGATCCATCGGTGAGGGAAGGCCCACAGGTGAAGGAGTCATGGGTGGAGGTAGAGAAGGTGATGAAGGGACCACAAAAGGAGATGGAACCATAAGAGGTAGAGCCATGGGATAATGAGGATCTTTCTTATGATAATGACATGTAGAATAAATAGTAGAAGGTCCAATAATAATAAAGTGATCTTTAAGATGTTATTAAAGGATGAAATAATGATCGGTGTGATGGGTAATACATTAGTGCCATATACAATACACCTCTCCATACTTAGGCATATATTCAGGAAGCACCTTTAGGGAGGGATGACTTTATCTAAGGACTAAGGGGAATAAGGATATAAAATATTAATAGATTGTCATAGCTTGTGAGAACGGGTGGATGAATGATTATCTATGCTATGGAAATAATAGATACGCTTGTGAGTGGTCTTAGTAGAAGCACTCATAGGAGGAGGTTTAAAATGAGTGGAAGAAGCTATGGAAGGATCATTGGCTCATTTTGTGGGCAAAAAAATCCATCTGAGGTAAAAGAAGCAAATAATCACTAAGATAAGGTGGTGGTGGGGAAGGAATGAAACTAATCTCAATGGAAGGAGCAATGGGATCATAAATAGTGATAGACTTAGTGATAATAGAAGTAAGAATAGGCTCAACTATAATGGGAACAAGAATGGGCTCAACTATAGTAAGAGTAAGAGTAGACTTTGATGTGGGCTCTATTGAGGGAGGGGTAGGATTTATAAAAGGAGAAAGAAGGGTGACACACATCTTAAGGATAAGTAGACTATATGGATCAAGGTACCTAGTAAAGCAGTAAGTCCTAATCATAGCATAATCCATGAGCATACTTTTATGAGGTTCCTCAAAAATTGGAGGTGTTGATGCCCCTATAATAAAAAGAAAAATACTAAAATTAGGAACTATAAATGAGGGTAAACTAGAAGATATATGAAAAGACTCAAACAAAGAAGAAAAATAATGGATAATCGTAGAATCATGGGCCTAAACAAGACCACCTAGGAATGAATCATCTAAGTAATAACCATCATCATAATCAAGTGTGTCAAGGTCAATGACATAAGTAGGGATGACCTTGTCATCTGATGAAGTATGGTCAATAGAATGCCAAGTTTTGGTCAAGACAATGGGAGTATCATCACAAGGAAGTTTGTGAGAATGAGGATACAAAGAAGCTAGAATTTATGAGATGAGAATGAGTGAGAGATCATAAATTTTAATATTTAGGTTAATCTCATCAGGCTCATCATCATTAGAATATAATATATTAGGAGGAATATTCCCAATTATTTTAGGATGTTTGTTGTAACCTCAAGTCAAATTAATGGGAAATTGAAGCATTGAGACTCATGAATAGAACACTGGGCAAAGGTTCAAGAGTAAGAATCTTTAAGACACCATGGTCTTGGAATTGTTCAAAATTCCAAGGGTTAGTATCACCCTGAATCCTATAAATGGATCCATTATGAGGGAATTTAACACATTGGTAGGTGGAAGAAGCAATTGCTCTCATACGGTGAATCCACGACCTACCAAGAAAGAGGTTATAAGAGATAAGAAATTAAAATATCATCAGCTTTATATGAATGGTGATAGGTGCAATGGTAATGGGAAGCCACACACAGCCTAACAAATCCATTTGCCTTCAATCATATCCTTAGCATGTGTTGCATTTAGATTTTTGATTGCATTCAAAATATCTAAGGGTTTTGATAAAATTGAGAGAGGAAATGTAAGTGCTCAAAACCTTGTCAATGAATTTAATCTTGACTTGTATATCACCTATTTAGACACTAATGAATAGATGAGGATCATCCTCATGAAGTAGAATCTCATCGATAATCATAGAATTAATAGGAAATTTTGAAGAAAGAGAAGTGTCTATTATTTCATAAACATGGATGGCTATCTCTTCACATTATTGTAATATGTTATCCTCAGATATAGATAAGGATACTTCACACCCTACTAGAGGAGGATGAGGGTTTTTTATTTTGAACAATAGTTACATAATATGGTTTTTATGATGTGGAAAAGTCCTCATAAGCTCAAGGAATAGAATTTAGGATGGGATATTAGTGAGTTTCATGATGAGATCCCACTCATCATAACCCATAAGAAGGTTATTAGAAATAGGTGCATAATGATTAATAAGATTCTCAGAAGGAAGAACTGAAGTGCATTAAATTTTGTTTTGATAAGAAGGAGAAGGTTTAGAACAAGGTTTTAAATTATGTTGAGAATAATAAGTTGTCGGTTTAGGTTGGTTTTGATAATTGGTAGAATAATTGTTAGTAGAATCTTGATTATAATTATTGTTAAAAGATGGAAGAAGGGTAAAAATAGAATGGGAAGTGTTATCCAAAGGAGAATTTGGAATCAGATCATCAAAGGTTATAAGTTCATCTTACCCCAACTCATTTAAATGAGTTGGAGAAGAGTCATGGATAACATGGAATGTTCAAGATAAAGGAGGAGTGTAGATAGGATGAAAATTAATAAAAGTAACAACCCTTAACATATTGGTCATGTTAATCACATTCTCTTCAACAATGGGGTCAACCAGAATTTCTAAATTATTGGTTGAAGGGGTAGGCTTATCTTGGGTATTTTGATTTTATTTGTAGATGAACAAATTATCATTGGCTTGATTTAAGTCTTGATATTTAGTATGTGATTCATGATCCTTAAAATCAATGTCATAGGCTTGCTAATGCTTTTGAATGATAAAATAATGATCAAATTTAGGACCAAGAAGAAAATCCATATTTAAATTAAAAATTTGCCTATAGGTCTCATGTGAATGACCCTAACTAGCATGAAACCAATAAAAATTATTAAGATCATACCAATATTTCATAGGATGGGTAGGGTCAATTTATCATAGTATAAGCCTAGGTATATGCTTAAATAATTCAGTTGAGGATAAGGGTTTATGAAAATTAATGGTATTTGGTGAAGATAAATGAGGATTAGTATATTGTTGAGAAGGGGGAGCTAGTTCTAAATAGTGGTTATGATTATTTTTCTTAAGTAATAGATAAGGACCCATAAAAGGTTGGGGTGGCTTGAATTGATGCATAAGAAAATCTTGATGTTTGACTTGTTCAATACCCTCCTTAAAAGTAAGTAGAGAGAGAGTATGGACCTGATATTTTAACTTGGGAAAAAGAGCATTGGTAAAGAGATGAAAAAGGTTATCTGATGCAGGAGCATCACTCTAAGAGCTAGTTGTTTTATTTTCCCTCCATTTTGTTTTTGCATTTTGAAAATTTATTTTTCTTAATATTTTTTTTAAGCCTATAAAAAAAATAGCCTGTAGGGTGTGTAGTTAGTTGTTTGGAATCTCCTTATCTTAGAAGTCTGTTTTTGTGCATTTTGGTCAGATTGTTACGCCCAGCCCAGGTTTAAACACATTAACTATGTTAGGAATAAAAGCTTTTTTTTGTATGCATTTGGGCGTGTGTGTTAAAAGAAGAAAAATAGGGGGATATGGTTTGAAGAAGAAAGAGAGCAGGGGCGTAGAACAGAGACTGGCAGCCAGGTGTGTGTTTATCTTAATATATTAATGAATTGAGTTCCTTGTTGTTGAGAAATTCATTTTTCTGAGAAAGGCATTGTTGAAAGTCCCTAGGCGCAACCATATGACTTCTGGTCTTTGTTTTTAAAGCATTGAGTTTATTGTAATTCTGTTGAACCAATTAATTGTTTAAACTTCAAACCATTTCAATATATGTATAAATCTATTTTGAGCGCTTAATGCGTTGAGTCATTAAAATGCCTATTTCCATTGTTAAGCCAAATATATTGGCTAGGCCGTATTATTTTAAAACACATTGCTTGAAAATCTCACCTCTTGTAATGCCGGGTGCGTTAGGCCGCCCCAACAAATTAAATATAACTTCAGTCAATGGAAATGTATGTTGGACATTTGTTTTTAAAACATGTTAAAAGACAAATGATTGTTGGATGCCCAGACAGAGGTCTGAGACCATTGTAAAGAAAGAGATTGTCTTGCTGGGTGCTTGATTTAGAAAGAGAGTCTTGATTGAAGCTTTATTCTTTCAGTCCAAATTAAGACATACAGAGTCTGACAAAACAACTCCTTATAGCTCAAAAGTCCAAAATTTGTCTTCTTTCAAGAAATTCTAGGTTGTTAAATTTCAAAGTGATATTCTGTGTAAAGAAGAAACAATTTGTTCAAAATATATGTTTTATGCCTACCATTTGAGGCTTTCTACTCATAATGTAAAAGTTTGCTAAAAAATATTAGTTTAGCCTGTGTGTTGCAAGTTATTTTCATCATTATCATCAACCATGTTATGTTCACACTTTTTTGACAAAGATTTCTAACTTTTAATAAAAGCTTGGCAGTTTCATTTTCAAGTTGTTTGTAATTTATGAAATAGGCCAAAGTGTTTTTGGGAAGATCACTAGTTTGGAATTATTTAAGTAAAACATTCATTAAATATTCCAAACTAGAAATAAAATGAGTTATAAATTGATTTTACCAATCTAAATCATCACTCATAAGAGTTTTGGCTCAGATATTGGTAGCAACAAAGGTGTTAAATTTGAGCCAATCCTTGTAAATTTTTTTGAATGTTTTAAGATGAAGGGTAGGATCAGTTGATCCATTATAAAAAATTGTAGGGGTGATACCTCCTATATCAATATTAGAAATTTGAGTGGTAAGAGGCTCATTTTGAAGATGCTTAATGGTTTTGTTGACCAAAGGAGGTTGAGGAATGAGATTGAATTGAGAATATTGAAGAGGAGGAGGGGGAAAATTTTGATTATGCATGCCCCAAGTCATTGGTTGAGAATGAATTTGAAGATGGAGAAGGTTATTTTGCATTCTCATCATTTGATTTATATTATTAGATTGAAAGGTATTCATTTTATTGAGCGTTTTTAATAAGAGTTGGTGGGCTTGATCAACATTATTAACATTATTTGAAGTATTAGAGTTGGTATTAGTGGCTTAGGTACCAATATTGGAATTGAATGGAACTTGAGAGGAACTATGATAATGAGAGGCACTAGTGGAAATTTTTTCTTGTGAATTAAAAGAGGGACTAGTGAATGAATGAGAAGAGCAAACACTAGAAGCATGGTTCTCTTGGGTAGCAAACAATGCACTAGTGGAAGGATTAATTATATTGGATCTTATAAGAGGCCCACTAGATGTATAAACTACCATGTTAGTGGAGATAATAGGCATGGAGGTAGAAGAAGTTAAAGAATAAGAGGTCTTGGTATGAGAAGGGGTCATAATCGATGGAAGAGGTTGAGAATTGAAGAAGGTGGTACCCCCAAATCCGTTTGATAATGTGGGAGTCAGTTATTAAGGCTCTTTGGATTGAGAAATAATCATAAGATGGTAAATGGTAGAGGGATATTTTCCTTGATGTTGAGGAAATCCAAAGATAAAGAAGAGAATTTTAGGGGTATAATCTAATTCAAGTTAGTCTTCTAGGGATAAGAGAGGATTATGCTACAAAGAGGTATTAAGAAGGGTCCCATAGTTTATTGTGCAAGTGGCTATGTGAATATTACTCTCATCTAAGAGAGGATCCCTACTCTACATATAGGAGACCCTATGAGGATTTTTAAAACTCATCATGTTTATTGAATTCAACTTAGTGTTGTCTTTAGATAGAAAATTCATGATGAAGGAAAAGGACTAAAAACTAGGCAAGAGAGATGCAAAATTAAGGAAACAAGAAGTGATAGAAATAGTATAGGGTCAACTAGGTTGACCAAGCATAGGGAATAAGGCCTAAAAATAGTATAGGGTTGATTGGGTCAATATAGTACAATAAACAAAGGCTAAAAAAGTATATAGGGTCAATTGGATCGATCTAGTATAATAAATAGGGAAAATTAGATAGCTTATAATAGATTGTGTCAATTGAAATCACTGTGTACTAAGACAAGAATAATTTTTCAAGTAAAAATCAAGAACTAAAAGGAAACATAGAATTGATTAGATTAATTTAGGTGATCCAATTGAGGCACATAGCATAAAACCTTGCACGAATGCTAGCCAATGCAAGTTGTTATAATATAAAATATAATTAAGTAAAGAGGAAGCAGTCAACTTGAAAAGTAAAAGCTAACTAGATGGTAAAATTGAGTATTATTTATATTATTAGAATATAATTTTAATTATGATTGGAATTTGGCTATAAGAAAGGAACTAGAAAGTAATATAAGGATAATTTTAGAATATTTAGGTCGAAATGGATCTATATTGGTAATGGTACAGGCTTATTATTTGGGCCTACCCCCTCACTTCACACACCACAATGATAAGGGTATCGAGTGTTTATCCAGATTATACCATTAACCATATTTATACTTAGCTAGAAAACTAAGTCAACTTCCCCCTTGGTGATGAAATTCAAGTAGGTTGGTCTTGGGTAGACAATTATTAAAATGCTTGTTTATTATTTTGTGATTTGGTCATGTGTGCATAAAATAAAAAATATTAAAACTAAATGGTATATTGAAAACCATCTAATTAGAATATATGATCTATTCTAAGCATGCAAGCAACAAAAAATGAAAGTGTGAGTTAATTACTAACATATAAAGGTTAATTCCAACTTTGAAACATGTTACAGTGTTGATGTAGTTAATAGTGTATGCAAAAAATACATAACAGGTTCGATAATGTCACCTCTCTACTTTGGAAGCAAATTTCTAAAAATGGATAGGGTTAATAGAGTCAACCTAGCTATATAGATAACACATAGAATACATAACTAGGTCAACAAGGTCAATCCGGTTGATTGTACAGGGGTAGTTTTGAAGATTGCAAACTATGAAAAGAAAGACTATAAGAAAAGAGAGAAAGGATAGAAATTAACCTTGGTGAGTTTGAAGATGAAAAGAAATGAGATTGTTGTCAAATAACCCTGATAAATGTCTACAAATCCTACTAACAGGGTCGACTAAGTTGATCTAACTTTGTATAAGCTTATTTTTGCGTACTTAAAATGTACATGGTTGATTGGGTCAACCTCATAGTTTGGAATGTATGTCTAAAAGTTTAGAAAAGTATACTACAAACTCATGATTTTTTACTACAACCTCATGCTTCTATAGATAAAAGAATATCTCCATGAAGCTTAATAGAGCCACCCCTTTTTATAGGGTAAAACTCAAGATATTCCCTGGTCTCCATTCTCTTACAAGATTGAATATTATTCAACATCCTTCTGGACTTGATTGGTACTATAATATTGATCTCATCATCAACCATTTTATCATAAATGTGAGTTGATAATAGACATTCCTTACTTGATTTCTCATCTGAAGCATGATCTATCTCGACAAGTAGTCCACTTGATTGTAAATTTATCATGACTTATCTTTTACTACCTTTGGTTTCTATACATACATTTTCCTTCTTTCTTGAAATCTATGAGCAACTTCCTTTAACTAAATTTCTCCTTGATTATTTACTCCCAAGAGTCATGACCATATCTCACTATATACTCAAGAGACCTGAGTTAGCTCCCTCTAACTCTATGATTCACCTAAACCATACTAAATGATTGAAAACAAATACATGAAAATCTATCATAAGAATAACATACCATGATTTAAGACATCTTCATCCACACACAAGCTACCACTACTGATCAACATACTTTATGAAACATTTGTCATCAAGAAGTGATCTTCTTGGGCCCAGATAGCCTTTTTCAATTATCATCAATCATTCTCATAAGAAAATGAACCCATACTCACAAGAAATCTCAATTCACCCTAAATGACATTTGAATGTATCCATACCTTCCTTCTACCATGAGTTGATAAACATAATATTCTTATAACTCATGACCAAGCATAATAAAAATTGATCATCACCAAAAAAATTACTTTCTCTTAATATAAAAACTCTAAGAATATTCATCTACTTCCATAGACTTATGAGTGTCTTCATGAAGCACAATAGAGATGCCCTATTCCATATGATTCTAGACTAAGGTGAAGTCAAGAGATGCCTATATCTCCTTTCTTACCTTTTTGACCATCTTTCACTTAGTAGACTGATTAATTTATTTTAGAGTCCTTTTAGACTTGTCTATCTTCTTTGTCTTGTTATCTTCAATGTCCATATTACTAGCAAGTATGTTGCTCTTCTTCTTATCTCTTGCAGCCATCTTACCTTCCAAATCATTATCACTAGAAGCTAAAAACAAGTGTTATTGACAAGGATCTTGCTCAAATGCTAAGAGAGACTAAAAAAAGTGAATGATATAGATCATTGGTGAGAATAAGGAGGTCATGCAAACCATCAAATAGATGTCATGAATAAATCCATAGGGATACCAATTGAAAAAATCCATGATGAACTAGTGTACATCCTCATGAAGTGCATAAAATAAATGTTTTGGTAGAAGGCCAAGTCTATAAAACAAATCTTGAAAGGATTCATGGACATCACCCATCACATGATCCATAAAAATGAGTAATTCAACTAGATAGATTAATTTGTTTAGGATATACTCACCAACATTGATAAGTGTCACACCTCTCTAAAGCAGACATTTCAATACCAATTCTTCATCTTCCTTCTCTACTTCATGTAATGGAAGTCCTTAAAGGGATAAGTGCACCTTAACTTAGATTATTGGCCAACACAATAATTTCATAACCTCATATTGATAGAGGAGTGTGTATCCCTAGCACATAAGGGAACATTTAAAGATGATGTTTTTGGGTATTATCTCCAATTCTGAACTATTATTGTGTAACTTGTGGGGTCCAAATCATTTTCTACTATTGTAACATGAATTATCTCTAGGGTGTTGTATACTAGTATTATATATATGGTGGTGTCTAACTTGGTGAAAGAGGGGTCTAGCTGGCCAAACCTTAAGGCTAGTATTGTGGTGAAATAGGAATATATTATAGACCTACTTGGGTTGCATAACCTTTATCAACCTCTAGGCCTAGAATCATTTTCTTCATTGAGGACACTTGATGTACAGTGATGGTGAATACATTTTTATTGATGCCTTCTTTGAGTTCCTATAAAGAACTATAGTTCTTTTCATTATGATTGTATGACTTACAAAATTTTCAATACAAATTCTATGGGTCCTTGACATACTATTATAAAAGATGGCACTGTGTTGTTATGTGCCCTACTACTTGACAGATTTCACAAAACTATCTTGATCATAGGATAATCATTCCTATGATGTTCTTATTTTCCATACTCCATACACAATAAATTCAATTTAGGTTTATCTACCTCATGGTGTTGATCCATTCTTTTCATAAAATTTTGTAGTGTGTTTTCAATCTTGGAATTTATAAAAGGAGCTTCTCTATAGTTTTCTATTTGATCCACTCATAGTGCAGCAGCTCTAACATCTGCTTTAGTAGTATATTGAGTTTGTATAGTGGTAAATTTGATTATAGAGTATAATCCTTTGATGAACCACACAACTTTGTCTTTGTATATTAAGTTAAATTATACCTTATTCATCACATTAGATAATCTATAATCATAGTTGTAGACTAATTTTCCTAACTTCTACCTTATCTCCTTCAAGTCCTAAATAGTCTAGCTTGTACATTTGTTTATCTTAAACTCTATGATGAGCCATTCCTTAACCTATTATAGATTTATTCACTTAATATATCTATATGAACTCAAGTTATATTTCATTTAATTCCCCTACTAACTCTCACTTTTGGATAACTTCATTAGTAATGGCCTTATCTTGCCATCTCATTTCATAGGTTAGAAAGTAATGTTCAGGGTCTATAGACCCATCATACATTTCTAGGTTTATAAATCCTCTTATATGACCCATTTTATAAATTAGTGTCAAGGGTATCTATTGTGTATCTATTATAAGAGGAGGTTGTGTTTTGGGTAATCCTACTTGTGTACTACTCTATGCACTAGGAGAGTCAATGAGCACACTTTGTTTTTTTATTTTTCCTTATTTTATGTTCTTAGTTTCAACAAGAAATATGGACTTAAATACTTTAAAATTTATGTTAATTCAATTTTGATACCCAAATAATGCACTTATTCTAAAAATAGACCTTCCAAACTATTATCTTCCTATTTTCCTAGCTAAAAACTTCTACTAGAATATAATAAATTGGGCTACAGGGATGTGTGCTCTTCTAGTGAATGATTCCTTCTTAAAACTTCTTATTTTTCTATGCTTGAACCTATGATTAATATATGATTATGTTCTAATTCTTTCCTAAATTCTTCATGTCCTTCTTTTGACAATACCCATTCTTGTATATGCACACTAAATCTATCATCTAACTACTCTACTTCTACACTATTTTTGCCTTCTTCTTCGAACATCTCTTCTTCCTCTCATTCTTTGCCACTTCTTTCTATCTATATGTATTCATCATATTATTTAATCATCCTTCATTCTTATTATCTTTCATCTTGCTCATCACATATTCTTACTCATTTTTCATCTAGTTTACTACTACTCTTACCTCTACTCATAGCTACTTGGGTATTCTTCTATTTATTCCATCTATTTTATTGTCATATTTCACATTATGAATCTAGACTTTTCTTTCAAATTTTATTTCCTCATGTCTTCATTATATATTTAGGTTCAATCCCTATATAATCATCTAATCATCATTCACTATCATGTTATACACACCCCCATATGCCTGAAATGACTACTCCATATTGGTTTGAGTAGGCACCATGGCCTTATCTATGACCAACATCTTCATAAGAAGAGGTATTCGCTACAAAAATTTCCTTCTAACTCCTTGAACAAACAAGTCCTATGTAGGTTCAAAATATATGTATCCTTGTACTAAAAACTTAGTGATGTATTTGTTTATGGTGGTAGTAACCCAATTATCTATTGCCCTCACCCAGTCAGTTTCTAGTTTCTACAACTGATCTATCTTTTCTTCAGTCCAAATGATTATTTTTTTCATTATTAGGATACAACGATAATTTTCTAACCATGATAACCAATTATCTAGAAATTTAGGCAACTCACACCAAAATATTTCTTAAATATCTCCATATATATGCTCTCAAATTATTTTGTGTGGTAAGATCAGTCCATTTGGTTTCTTATTTTTCAAAATTATATACTTTTTGGTCTAACCATGTCTCAATGTCTCTCTACCTTGATAACCATCTTAGCATAGTTTCCTCTAGAAGGAGTATTTCCATTATCACCACACCATTATTAGTAGAGGTTTCTAAAGCATCATAAAATGCTAAGGATGGGGATATCTAAGTTATACTTCAATGTGTAGGATAGTGTAGAGAATTCATACAATAGGTTGGAAAATAGAAGTATAGCAGAATGAATTATTGTGCATTAAGTAGGAATTAGGAACAACCAATAATTAATTAATAGTTATAGAACACTCAGATTATATTAGATATAAATAAGCTAAACATTATACATGAGAATGCATACAAGGAAAAAAGTAAGAAACACAATAAGTAACCATATCCAAAATAGTCTTTATTGATCTCTTCGAAGGTGGAACTCTATTATTCATATAAATACAAGTATATATAGACATTTAAAGTCTATGAATATTCATATTATTCTCATAATTTTCACCAAAATAGGATTATATTCCTATTTTAACCTATTACAAGTCATGGAGATATGATAAAATATACATATATCTGATAAAATGAGTACACAATACACGGATATAGACAAATATCTTATGTAGATTTACTATCTAATTTATTCTCCCAACATTCACATAGTAGAAACACATCATATTCCATTCCAATATACCTTACCCAACTTCACTTTAGGTCCATACCACTTTTTAGGTCTAGCCACCATTTCAACCCTTTCTTAAATCATTGTTCATAAAAGGCTTGTGCATATATATAAACTTTGTCTTGAACAACTGAGGCATATAATCAATTTTGAAAAACAACCATGGAAAAAAATTACATATTCAAAAACCTCATGACCTCAAGGTCATCTCAAACTTCATCTAATAATTCAACTTATTCTATACAAACTTAAACTCTTCTCTTCAAAATGCTCACTTAAAACTGCTAATTACATCAAAACACAATCAAGGAAACATGAACATATGATACATGACTAAACATATTTAAAGGATTTCAATGCATTAACAAGATATTATATCATCTTCAAAGAAACCTCAATCAATTAGATCATGATCTCTAATGAAAACTATTGGTATTGCAAACCAATATATTGATCTTCTCTCTCACAGACTCTACTCAATCAGACAAGCCATTTTGGCTTCAATATTCCAACCTCTTACATTGAATTAAAATATTCTATAAAGCATAAATATATTATTCAATTCACAAAAAATATCATCATGTACTAAAATCCATCACTCTTACATGGAAACACATCAAGAATCATCTTCTCACTTCTACCTATTTTTTTTTATTATATACACTAATAGGTTTATTAGCAACTGGCCAACTTGGATCACTAAATTTTCACACCTAAGATATAGAACCTATCAAAAAACCTTCGTTTACAATAACTAAAATTCTCACACTTTTATTTTTATCCACTTAGAAACTTTGACTCAGTCATCTTTGCCTACTACAATAGATCTTCAAAAGATAAACACTTTTTTTTAGGGTTTGCTCACTCACTTGAGAAACCAATTACACATATAGATGCATGGGAGATTTTAATATGATATCCAATCACCTTTTTTTCCATATCAAACCATTCTAATCTCTTTATAACAAGATATTCAAAATAAGGTCTTTATTAGGGTTCTATGAGTTTTTAGACTAACTTCTAATCTTAATGATTATTCATAAAACTTATCTCCCCTTTATAAAAACCAATGATTATAAATTTGATCTATAAAAATTATTTATCTACCATGAATATATTTTGTTCTCATGTAGATGTTGCACATGCCAATGAACACTAGAAAAACCTTCTCTAGTAGACAACTCTTCATTTTGTGCACTTGAGAAACCTTGAACCACTTTTTCAAGCTTTTTTTAAAAATCATGATCTAAAAATTCATACACATACTTAAAATAACTTTAATCACCTTTTTCAATGATCACCTACTCACCCATGTCATGGAAATTGATCCTAATACCTCATCTAGCCACCATCATTATTTTGCTTTTTATGCCTTAACCTACTAGTCTCATTAGGCCATGAATCTGACCTTCTAGCCACCCTATAGGCTTCACCTTTAAATTATCCTATGTTCAAATTTTTGTTCTATATGATTAATTAACCTCATATAATCACTATTCTTTAGATCTTCAACATAACATATATAGAGCTTCTTATAGATCTTCAGATCTTGACTAAAGATCTTCGTAGCATCTTTAGAGCTACATACATAGATCTTTGGAGTTGATATTTTAATAATTTTTAAGGCCCTCAATACCTCATGTACAAACTCAAAAAATCTCTCTCATGCTCAAACACTATCAATTATTTTTTAGAGCATTCACATCTTTGTATCTCATTCAGATCATCTTTGGAATGGCTTATACAGATATTTAGAACATAGAGATTCTTCTTTGAAGATCACTCATTTTATCATTCTAACTACATATATCATCTTATAAGCCCTAGAAAAATCTTTTAAAGATACTATACGCTTGATATACTGACCTATACTCACTCATGCTAATTCTCAATGATATCACTCAAGCTGACATAAGAACATTCTTCAAATAATACTCTCACATCACTGATCTTCATTTAGTAACAACACTCATTATGCTAGCATAAGAACTCATCATACACATAACTAAAAGCTTATTTGACCATGCATATTCACAATAACCTTTGACATCATACTTTGACACTAATTATATTATGTTGACATCAATTACAATAGTTATTCCAAAACTCAATAGTCAATGACAATTTCCAACATGTATTAACTGAGAAAAAGCTAAGATAGATTTATAAGAATATCATGAAAGTGAATATGTAGGACATTTTAGTGTAGAATAAAATTAATATAAGTTACTAAGGATGAGTTACTATTGGCATAAAATGGAGCAAAAATGTCAAGAACATGCAAAAATGTGTGAAAATTACTAATGACAGTAATTTTAATCACACACCATCATAATAATTAGAACCTATAGTATCATTGTGGACATTGGGAATTTGATTTTATAGGTAAGATAAATTTGGAATCATCATACGGTTATAAATTTATTATTAAAATTACATAATAATTTACAAAATGGGTGGAAGTGATACCCTTGCAATTGATTACAAAAGAGGGCATATGAAAGTTTTTAATTACAAGCATTATTTTACAATTGGGCTCCCATTAGATATTATAACAGATAATGTATCACATTTTAAAAATAATATAATTTTTTTTTTTTTTGATAAATACTTTTTTTCCACACATTTTCCACTCCTTATTATCCATAAGGAAATGGGCAAGCATAAGGAACAAATAAAACGATTTCAAAAATATCAAGCAAAATAGTTAGAAAGCATGGTAAATATTGACATAATCATATGATTTACATGTTAAGGGATTATCATGTTAGTATTGATACACTAGTAAGGTCTAATCCTTATTATTTGGTTTATGGGATAGAAACAATTTTTCCTTTAGATCTATAAATACCATTTTGGCATAGTTATCTAAAAGGGATTATTAAGGATAATGAGTATTGAGAAAAAGTGAATACATGAGTTATCAATGTTGGAAGGAAAAAAATAAAATTGAAAATCACCTTAGAATATATCAAAATTTACTTAAAAGGAATATAACAAGAAAATTCTAAATTAATAAATTGAAGTTGGTGACTTGTTTTAAAAGGAATCAAAATAATATAAATGGAGATAAAGAAAAAAAGCCAAGTCTAACTCAAATTGGATAGGACATTTTTTAATCATAGAGAAGTTGGGTAAATTTTTTTTCTATTGGATTCACATTAAGGAAAACTTATGAAAAATTCTATGACATCTTTAACTTATGTAAACTTTACATGTGAGCATACGAAATTTTCAAAGTAAAAAAAAAAAAAAAAAAAAAAAAAAAAAAAAAAAAAAAGAATCAAAACTAGGACCTATGCATGCCATGTTTTTCTTATTTACATGATTTATGTTTCATCATATATGGAAAAATATATTTCTAATTTTTTGTATGCACATGAGTTTCATGATATACATGGGTGAGATACAAGACATACATGTTTAATATGACATGGATATATAGATATGGGATATTCCTACACCCAAGATCTACCTTCCCACATTGGGGGCATGTTTCCACTAGGGCATATTGACACTATAAACATATTTTATTTTTATATGAAATATATAATGATTATGTTGAGATAATTTACACTTATTATACATGATTTTATTTGACTCAAATTACTTAAAATGTTATTTCATTAGATACAATATTTTTCTATATACAATGATGACATACTTTGGTTATTTATATTAACCTTGCTTGTTTTGTATGTGATTGATGTTGTTGTGTGCTATATTATGAAATGATTTTTTTTATTACTTTGAATGACTCTCTCCATTATCTATTTAAATTTATTACTTTGTGACATTTGATTGTCCATTATGTGTGGATTTTGACTTGTGTGACATCAAATGATATTATGTGAACTTTTTTATGTGCATCATGGTCATGACACTATGTGTGACTCTATTTTATATGTATGGATAAATATAGGATTAAATAATAATATTGTTTGTGTTTTTATCAATATCTCACACTCATTTTCGTTTATGTGGTGCCATGATATCTATCATGTAATTTATGCATAATTATAACTCAGTTTATGGATGTTGATTCTTATGTTGATTATTTTCCACATTTATATTTTCTACATCTATATTTACATGAAATTTTATGCCTCAGGATGCTTGTTTTAAATTATATATTCTTAATATGATGATATATTCTTCACATTTTAGTACATTCTTTACACTACTTATATATTTTTCTATATAATATGATGCATATAATTTCTGCTTTTAGGATGAGTAGTTCATGGGATACATCCCTCACCTCAAAGGGGGGCATACACAATGGATTATATTAGATAATAATCATTTATGAAAAAATGTTATAAATCTTGGGAACATATTAATTGAGAATGGCATAGGTTTACACTAATTATTACAAGTTTTACTTAGATTATGATAGGTTTGACAGATTTTGGGCATATGCAGATCATATGTCAAAATTTAACAATATTATGAGTGTAATTATACAATATTTATGTAAGAAATTATTTCATATATTATATAACTAGGATTAAATAGTTCATCTAAATGGGGTAATATGTGATATATATGTTCTTAGTGTCATAGATAATATGATACTTTGGCATAAGTTATTGGAGTCAAATTACACATAATATTGGATTAAGAACATAAGAAGAGTATATGTGGCACATTCTAAAAATGTTTTTATAAGGAATCACTTAGGAGTCACTCAGATTGAATAATTTAATCCATCTATAGTGGATGATTAATAAATTTTATGTATATTCTTATACATTTCTTAGATTTAGTGGAACCCATAGTGGATTCCACTTTGTATATATAATGAGTTGTGTGATGCTGAATTTTTACATATATTAAAACATAAGAAATTATCCAATTTAAATGAGGGTTTAGGAATATTAAACTCAATCCATCATTTAACACTAGCATCTCTAAGGAGCATGATCATCTTATTCTCCATTATCTCTAAAAGGCATCTTAGTTTGCATACATACAAGTGTATTAGTTCATTAATATTTCATTTCACATATGTTCAATTTTGTTACTTTCAAATTATATATCATAAGTCAAGCCTGTTGGGGATCAACCAACAATGATTACACTTGTGAAAGCAATAAATACGGAAATAAATCAAATAGATAAGTAACTAGAATGATAAATAGCACATAACAAGAGATACAAGAAAACACCCTGAAAACTTGTATTAAACTCTTTACAAAAGGAATACAATTGAAGAAACTTCTTTCTTCCACACCTCTCTCAAATGCACAAGATCTCTCACTAGATCTCTATTCCTCAAGAGCTCTTTCTCTCAAGTACAATCAACTCCAACAACCTGGATTGATACAACTCTGTACTATCCTTCAAACATTCACAATGTTCTACTCATACTACTCAAATAAGCTAAGAAGATCTTTCCTACATATAGAATTAGGAAACTTGAGCATGCACTTACAATCAACAGTTAAGCCTCTTGAACAAGGGCTCTAAAAACAATCTTGCTAATAATAGAAACGTGAACTTAAGACTAAGACTTAAACTCATCATGCAAACACTCGCTTCTATCCACGGAAATAGCATTCTGGACGCACAGGTAACTGACGCCGATTCCTGCCTGTTTGCCTGTGACCGTCGTCAGCCGATCCTCTATCGACGCCGGTGTTCCTTCAACTTCTCCTGACCAACGTCGATCACTCCTAACCGATGCCGGTGACTATGTAAACCTGCAACTTATCAAGTGCGCTCCTTTGTGAAGCTTTTAGGCTCCACACCTTAACAATCTCCCACTTGGAGATAAACAGCTGCACCAGTACCTGTACAGCAACATCTTCTAGCTCTTCCATCTTCAACTCAATCATGAAGACCAACAGAAGTTGAATGAAGATTCAAATTCTCCTTTGTAATTGGCTTGGTTAACATATCAGCAAGATTCCTATCTGTATGGATCTTCTCCAGCTTCAACTCACCATCTTCCAATACCTGCCGTATGAAGTGGTACCTTAGCTGTATGTGCTTGGTTCTTGAGTGAAAGGCTGAATTCTTAGCCAAATGGATTGCACTCTGACTATCACTATACAATCTGCAACTCCCATGCTCCCTTCCAAGCTCTTCCATGAACCGTGTCATCCATATCATCTCTTTGCTAGCTTCTGTGGCTGCAATATACTCTGCTTCTGTAGTTGACAAGGCAACAACCTTCTGCAACTTAGATATCCAGCTAACTGCCGTTCCACCTACAGTGAAAACATACCCTGTGGTGCTCCTCCTACCATCCAAATCACCTGCCATATCTGAATCTACATAACCATGTAGAGAAGTATCTGAACCTCCATAGCACAAGTGCCTACTGCTGGTTCCTCTCAGATATCTAAGGATCCACTAAACTGCTTTCCAGTGTTCCTTCCTTGGATTGGCCATATACTTACTTACAACTCCCACTGCTTGGGCAATATCCGATCTAGTACACACCATTGCATACATCAAAATTCCTACCGTGGAAGAATATGGAACCTTACTCATGTACTCTACCTCATCATGTGAATTAGGACATTGTTCTTTACTCAACTTAAAATGTCCAGCCAAAGGTGTGCTTACCGGTTTAGCATCCTGCATATTGAACCATTTCAACACCTTGTCCACATAATCCTCTTGAGACAATATCAACCTGTGATTTTTCCTATCTCTCTTAATGCTCATGCCAAGGATTTTCTTTGCTGCTCCCAAATCCTTCATAGCAAACGTTTGAGCTAATTTCACCTTAAGCTCAGAGATATCCTGCATGTGTGATCCTGTAACCAGCATATCATCTACATACAACAATAGAATAATATATCTACCATTATCAAATCTCTTGAAATACACACAATGGTCAGATTGACACCTACTGTAGCCATGCTCAGTCATAAACCTATCAAATTTTAAATACCACTGTCTAGGAGCTTGCTTGAGGCCATACAAGCTTTTCTTCAATCTGCACACTAACTTCTCCTTACCCTTGACCTCAAATCCTTCTGGCTGTTCCATGTATATTTCCTCATCCAAATCTCCATGAAGAAACACTGTCTTAACATCTATCTGCTCAAGATGCAAATCCTCAATGGCAACCAAAGACAATACAACTCGTATAGAAGTCATTTTAACAACAGGAGAAAAAATCTCACCAAAATCAATACCTGGCTTTTGTGCAAATCCTTTCACTACCAACCTGACCTTATATCTCATCTGTCCATTCTCACCTTCCTTCAACCTGTAGGTCCATCTGTTCTTCAGTGTTCTCTTACCAGCTAACAACTCAACCAAATCCCATGTTTGGTTCTCTCTCAAGGACTCCATCTCCTCAACCATGCCACGCTCCCACTGACTCTTGGACTCCACCTGTAATGCTTCTTCAAAACTCTCTAGTTCTCCACCATCAGTTAGCAATAAATAGTATAAAGAAGGAGAATATCTAATTGGAGGCTTACTTACCCTTTCTGACCTCTTGATGGGTGTCTTAGACTCGTTCTTAACACGCTGTCCACCCAAATTCTCTGATAGTGACCGACCTCGATCACCTGTAGACCTGTTACTGGCCGATGCCAGTTCTTTCTGGCCGACGTCGGTGCCTATTCTGCCGATGTCGGTCTCTGTATGACCGACATCGGTTTTTGTACTGTCGACGTCGGTTCCTACCCTGCCGATGTCGATCTCTATGTTTTCCTGCAAGTGATTATTTCTTTTTCCCACGAGCTCATTTTGGACCGTCACCTCATCCAATTCTCCATTACTCTGCCCAGATTGATTCAGATTCCTCAGCTAATCACTATACATCACTTTTTCATTGAAAACAATATCACGACTCCTAATTACCTTGTTAGTTCCTAGATTCCAAAATCTGAAACCAAAATCATCTGAGCCATAGCCAATAAACGTGCACCTCATAGACTTAGCATCAAGCTTCTTTCTATTTTCCTTATCTATGTGCACAAAGGCTTCACAAACAAAAACTTTGAGATATGAGAGATCTACCTTTTTACCTATCCATGCCTCTTCTGGAATTCCACCATCCAGAGCTGTAGAGGGTCCTCTGTTAATCACGTACACTGCAGTGTCAACTTCTGCCCAAAACTCTAAGGGTAACCCAGCATGCAATCTCATACATCTTGCACGCTCCATGATTGTTCTATTCATCCTTTTAGCAATTCCATTCTGCTGAGGTGTCCTTGGAACTATCCTTTGCCTATGGATTCCATGCGTATAACAATACCAGTTGAACTTAAGGCTACAGAACTCACCACCATTGTCAGATCTCAAGCACTTTAATCTTCTGCCTATTTCATTCTCAACAATAGCTTTCCAAATCTTAAAAGTCTCAAATACATCAGATTTCTTTTTAATACAGTAGATCTATACCTTTCTTGTAGCATCATCTATGAACGTAACATAGTACTGTGATCCTCCAATAGAAGCTACCTAAGCCGGTCCCCACACGTCTGTGTGAACAAGCTGCAACTTATGCCTTTTCTTAGTAGACCCAGTCTTGAGAAAACTAACCCTTTTCTATTTTCCAAATACACAATGCTCACAAAATTCTAGATCCATACTTTTCAAATCTGAAAGCTTACCTTTAGACTCAAGAATTGACATCCCCTTCTCACTCATGTGGCCAAGCCTTGAGTGCCACAATTTAGCATCCACATCTGAAGTAGATAATACAGAAGAAGAAATATCAGTAACACAATTACATAAATAGAGAGTACCTACTCTCTTACCTCTGGCCATAACAAGTGCACCCTTGGTCACCTTCCAAGATTTTGCTGTGAGAGTTACTTTACAACCCTCATCCCCTAACTTTCCTGCAGAAATCAAATTTCTCTTCAAGCTAGGAACATGCATCACATCTCTCAACACCCATGTGTTGCCATTCTGCATCTTCAGCTACACTTTACCTTTGCCAATAATCTTACAAGGCTCGTCATCCCCTAGATATACTATTCTAAAATCTCCATGGATATAGTCACTGAAATATTCTCTGTTAGGTGTAGCATGGAAAGATGCACCAGAATCTAATACCCAAAATTCTATATTATTATGCAAAGAGAAAATTAGAGCATCTTGTGCAATACCTGCAACCTTTGCCTCTTCCTTTCCTTTGTGCTGATTGTCCTCCTTAGGCTTTGACCAACAATCTCTACTTATGTGCCCCATCTTTCCACAATTCCAGCATTGTGGCCTTCTGCCATTTCTGGATTTGGATCTGCCTCTCACCTTAGACTTAGATCTTGATCTCCTCTTGCTCTTCTCTTTTTGCCTCCCCCTGCTCTCAAGATTTAAAGCATTCCCTGATGTTTCCTCTATGATTTTCTTGCGAATTTCCTCATTCAAGATAACACTAACAACATCCTCTACTTTTAAAATATTTGAAGCAGATGCAGTATTAGAAACTGCCATTACCAAGCCATGCCAGCTTTCAGGCAAAGAACATAATATTAAAAGAGCTTTTATTTCATCATCAAATACAATATTGACTGAACTTAATTGATTAACAATTCCATGAAAATCATTCAGGTGATTTGATACAGATCCACCTTCTTGCATATGCAAATTAAATAACTGCTTCATAAGATATACCTTATTAGAAGCTGAGGGTTTTTCATACAAATTTGCTAAAGTAGTCATTAACTCTATCGTTGTTTTTGCCTGTGATAAATTAGATATCACAGTGGATGCCAGACTCAGTCTTATAGACCCCAGAGCCTTTCTGTCAAGAACTTCCCATTCTTCATCCTCCATGTCCTTGGGCTTCTTTGTAATCCCACCTAACGGTAAGTAAAGATCTTTCTGATATAGATACTCCTCTATCTGCATTCTCCAATGTTGATAGTTCTTGCCATTAAAATTATCCATTCTCAATTTACTTTCTTCTGCCATTGCTTCTCCCACTCAAATAGAAATCCCTGTAGAAACCCCTATGAGTAACCTGTAATCAATACACACTACACATATCTGAACCACCTGTTAGTGAACCTGAGCTCTGATACCACTTGTTGGGGATCAACCAACAATGATTACACTTGTGAAAGCAATAAACACGGAAATAAATTAGATAGATAAGTAACTAGAATGATAAATAGCATAGAACAAGAGATACAAGAAAACACCCTAAAAACTTGTATTAAATTCTTTACAAAAGGAATACAATTGAATAAACTTATTTCTTCCACACCTCTCTCAGATGCACAAGATCTCTCACTAGATCTCTATTCCTCAAGAGCTCTCTCTCTCAAGTACAATCAACTCCAACAACTTGGATTGATACAACTCTGTACTGTCCTTCAAACATTCACAATGTTCTACTCATACTACTCAAATAAGCTAAGAAGATCTTTCCTACATATAGAATTAGGAAACTTGAGCATGCACTTACAACCAATAGTTAAGCCTCTTGAACAAGGGCTCTAAAAACAATCTTGCTAATAATAGAAATGTGAACTTAAGACTAAGACTTAAACTCATCATGCAAACACTCACTTCTGTACACGGAAATACCATTCTGGACGCACAGGTAACTGACGCCGATTCCTGCCTATTTGCCTGTGACCGTCGTCGGCCGATCCTCTGCCGATGCCAGTGTTCCTTCAACTGCTCCTGACCGATGTCAATCGCTCCTGACCGACGTCAGTCGCTCCTGACCGATGCCGGTGACTGTGTAAACCTGCAACTTATCAAGTGCACTCCTTTGTGAAGCTTTTAGGCTCCACACCTTAACAAAGACTAGTTTTTATGTGTTTAATTGCAGATTTTTATTTTGTAAGGAGTAACATCTAGTTCCTACTTGAGCACACTCATTATGATTATCTACATGTATCACCTTTTATCCTTTTACAATAGAAATTCTAGTAATAGAATAAAAGGTGGGAAAATGTAGACACTCATATTTGGTATTATAAATTTGATAATTCTAGATTTGAAAAATATTTAACATAATTGACTTATGCACACACACATTTTTCCTTAGCCATTCTTCTATCTATGGGCTTGATCTTCCTAAATTGTAGTTATTATTACATAGGATTTCCATAGTCTATATTTAAATATATTAATATAATTCTCAACATGTCTTATAATCTCATATCACAGTTTTTATTCTCTATATAAGTATTTGCTTCTCTAGACAGTGCCACACTCTGTATATGCCCACATGGGCTAGATCTTTCCATGCACCCTTTAACAAAAATTTTACAAAATTTGAGTTCTCCATATGTTTAAGTCAACACATGTTTCACATATATATTTAGAGGAAATTATCCAAAGAGTCAACTCTATATTAAAATCAATCTTAATCCTCTTTATATTTAGCACTTATATAATTATCACTATAAATCACTCTACATGTTGAGAGGAGCTATCCTAAGATTTCCAAATCTAAAAACCATCAAATGAAAAATACTTTAGTTAATCTTGAATACCACTACAAGGTCAAATCATAGGTTAAGTTTTGAAATCCATATATAGGATTTCACCTCATGTCAGTATTACATTGATTGCACACATTTAGTTAGGTGGGAGAATTAGGTTTGGTTTGACTTCCCTCTTCAAAGTGTTAAATAGGTAGGAAATGATTAGACATAAGGAGTGGTTAGGGTCAGATCAACCCATATATTTCACTAATTTCCACCATTTCTAATGATTTAATATTATAGTATAAAGAGATAGGGTTTTGAATGAAGGTGAAATAAAATATAACTATTTTTACTAGATCATAGATATATGAATATGCTAAGGCAGACACAAGTGCAATGATTAAAATAGTCTTTGAATCATGGAAGTTACCATAGATGATTCTAAACTCTAGTAGATGCTTCTAAATTTATAGAGGTGTTTAGGAAACAAAAAATTATCCTAGCAGGTGTAGACACTCTATTTCTAGATCCAATCATTCATAAGCCCTTTCTTGATCTTTGTTGATGACTATACCCTATCACAAACATGGAAAATTTAGAAATAAGTGAAGTACCAAATTCCTTTAGTATTTACATAAATATCAAGCTATAATAAATACAAAATTCTACTAATTATACTCAAATTTGTATGTGAATGTTATATCTTATGTAATTCTAGTTATCTTATTTAGGTTGTACTAATCCAAACTTAGATAGAACACATTAGTACTGAATCTGAAAAAAAATCTAATAGAGTTTCTTATTTTCCTATCAATTTTATACCATTCCTCTTATTTCATTTTAATGGGTGTAATGTCTGAAATAATAATTGATTGATCTATATATACCAAAACATCCTCCATCTTGAGCTTCCATAATTAAAAATTTTGACCATTTAATTACTCAATAATTATCTTCATGTTTCCAATCATTTTTGCACAACAATCTCTTGAAAAATATCCCACTTTAAGGAAACTACCTATCACAAGTTATTTCAGCTTTTAAAAAACTCACAACCAAGATTTGGTACCAAATATTGGGAATCAACTTATTCACAATAAATAAAAATAAAGGATACATTTAATATGAGAACAAAACATTAAAAAAGATGATTACAAGAACACACAAAAACATGAATTTTCATCTTTGAAAACCATTTTGGGTAAAAAACCTAGAATAACATTTTTTTAATTATAACATAAACTACACTATATTACAATGCTTAAAACCAAGCTTCAAGTTTATGTAACCTATAAATAATGAATTATTATATATTAAAATGAACATATTTATCTTGTGTATTCAAAATTCAACAACCTTTGTTACACTTATGCTAAATCACATATGATTCACTAAATTGCTTATGTTGCTTACCCTTATTTAGAAGAACTATGTCTTTGATAGGAAATTCCCTTGTAATGTTTACACAATAGAATAATACATATTCACCAATGATAAAACTAAGTGAAAAATGCGTAATTATTATCAATATGTTCATGTCAAATCACCACAAAAACATTTCTAACACTTAGTCAATATATTAGATACAATTAGACAAGTGTATGAAATTCTTTCAAATAGCCTTTCATTGCTTTGCATGATGCATATCTCTCTGCAAAATCTTGTTGCATATCAACCACTATGAAACACTTTTTAATATACCATATTGTAAATAAATTGGATATAATATCTTGTGTATCTATACCAACATGATCACATAGTACTGACCTTACAAAATAACCAAAGGGTGTCTCCACACAAGACTACATAACCATCTTAGCTTGCATAATAAACCAATACACCATCCTGCATAACCAATTCTTACTCAAAACACCATTCACAATAAATAGCTTGTGAAACATTGAGTATATCCATGCAAAGTTTAGACATTTCCAAAAAAATGCTCTTTGGAATATCATTATTAGGAGGAAATATCTAGACACCATGGCACTAAAAAAGCATTTCCATAGTAAATGAGCATATAAGAGGCTCACAAATCATTAATATGATGACTAAATCCATTATTTTTTTAAAATTTATGCTCATATAAAAGGTTGGGAAAGGTGTTAATGCTAAAATATGGTCTAAGTTATAGATTTTACCTTATCCACTTGATAGGATTAGATAATTTGATAGACTTCAAGCTTGGTGTAGACACCACATTGGTGATAATGTGGCTGTTTACTTTAATACTGAAAAAAGGTTTGCTTGATCTTCAATTTCCCTTTAATTTAATTTTTTATGTAAGGGATCCATGGGATATACTCATATCTTTTCATCTTTTTCCCTTGTTTGATCCTTTTCCAAAAAATAGGTTTAGAAAAAGTTTTGGATCCTTAAGGGTAATGTATTATATTGGCTTACCACTTGGAAAAAAATTTAACCTAATAAGATTTGAAAAATAAATGTTTTCAAGGGCCTTCTTTGTGTATTTTATATCCTTCCTAAGGCTTCAATGGCCCTTCACTACCAAAATTATATCGTATATCCTTTCTATTTCAATATCTCTTTTTCCTTCCCTCAAACCTTGAAAATGTTTTTATTCTCTTGGAATTTTCTCCTTAAGTCTCCTCCTTTAATTCAGATTTTGAATTCTATTCTATACTTGGTATAATTGAATGTTTGGATATAAATAAAAAAGAATAATCTTAATAGATAAAAATTGGGATTAAAAATTTATTATAGTGGTTATTATGAAATATAAAAATTAAATTTTCAATGCCTATCCCCCAAAAGAAATAATATTATGGAAATTATACAAGACATTATTCATGATAATAGGGTTATCATTAACAAAATCACATTATGGATGCTCCCTAAGGAACTTATAATAATTTTGAATTTTGATTGGGTATCCAAGGGTTTTCTATATTTGAATTCCTTATGTGGGTTTTTTGGAGACAATAATGTTTCTCATCACTTGTATTTATATTAGGCCCTTGAAAAATCTTCTAATAACTTTGTGGAAGCTAAGGCATTATGGAGAGGAAGTTTACTTGGAAAATATAGAAACTAGATTATTATTTTTATTAAGGGGTAGACCTAATCATTGAGTATTTAAAAATAAATTCAAGAAAGCATTGGTAATTAGATATTATCATTGAAGGTTGTGATCAATTTCCAACTTGGTTTAAGTCATTGTCAATTAATCATATTAGAATATAAGGGAAAAATTTGGATGACCATATGGCCAACCTTAAAGTGGTGATTAATTAATTAAATAATAGTTTTATGCATTTATTGACACCCTCTTCATTAATTAAAATATCAGTGTAATCTTGGAAAATGAACTTTAAACATGTCCAAATTAATTTCATGATTTAAAAAGTATATCATTATAGGATGATGCATTGAAAGGGTCATTGTGATGTGGTTGGACATTGGTGGTGATGGAAATTGATGCATGGGAGGGTGGTTATAATCACCTTCAATCACTTACATTTTTCATTATCTCATGTAATGGGAGTGACAATGAGGATACGGTCTCTCTATATATATGATTTTTAATTTAATTGCCTTTATCTGGTCTTTGAATTTGATCTCATTTTTATTTTATCTCCTTTGTTATACTCATTAAGGGATATAATTATTCATGAGAGGTTATATTTTAGAATATCTTTTAATTTATTCTTAATTTCTCTTTATCTACTCTGATTTATGTTTAAGGGGGTGAATTATTGGGTTGGCCCAAATGACATCCTTAAAATCTTTATAGTCCTATTTTTTTGTGCCATTCCTTTTGGTAGATTACATCCTATTTTTTAGATAATTATATACAACTAGTTTTTGTGATAATGGTAGGGTTTGGGGTATGCCTAGTCCACATTATAGGTGCCTAAGACTAGGTGCATAGAGAGACAATTACAAGATAGAGATAACTCATATTTGTAAGAGTGAATGCACAAAAAGTATTAGAAAAATCAACACACATTCAATGGAGTGGAAATTTGATACTTGCATAAATGTAGCTTCTATTCAATGAGAGAGAATAGGGAAAATAATATAGTGATGTATAATTTGATTATGATAGAGTAAATGCATAAATAATTCTACTTATAATTATGATTATGTATGAAATTAATTTTAGATTGTATCAACCCTTAGTCTAATGCATATGTTACATATTTATATATGTAAATATAAGAAGTACTTAAAATTGTTTTTAGTTACAAAGAATACAATTATGAGATGCTTCATATTCATTGTGGGGTGATAGTTGAGCTTCCAAATACATGGTAGAAAATGGTCCAATTAGATAGATAACATATTACAGGATAGTAAGTGCCACTTGAAAAGACATAGTTAGAGCATAATGACATGTGGATGTGTGGGAATTGTTACAAGTGTGGTCATGTGAGTTCATGAGAAAGTGCCAATGAGGTATATGATATTTCAATCTATCTTGGAACAAAGAAGTGTGTATGAATAAAAATCTATGTGATTTAGGAAAATGAATATGTAAACATGCATGAAACTAGTTCATGGGGACAAGAGTAATCTCAACCTGGAGGATTTTACAATATGCACAACAAGTATGAGTGTGCCACCTAAAATAAAAAGAGATATGTGTATTGCATATGAGATATGCATATATCATTTACCCTTTATTAAAGAGAACTGGTATCCATTACATCCTTATAGAATTATGAGAATAACACATAAAGTTTCTAAGATTTATACCGCTTAATTTTTTCAACATATTATCCCACTTTAACCACTCTAAAAATTCGATGTGTGCCATGGTGAGTGCATGTGTCTATCATTTTCATGATTTGATCCTTATTTGTTGGGTGAAATTGTTTAGGGTTTAAATTAGAAGGATGTTGTGTCACTATAGGCTTAATAAGTGAAGGAATGTAAGGTTGTATTATCTCCATGATAAATATTAGGTGCATGTCTAAGTATGGAGGTAGATCAATAATGAATGCATTCTCACTAGTTACATCCAAAATGGTGTGAGGATCATAGTGCAAAGGCTTGATCTTCCTATGTGGACCTTTGAAGCTCTCTTTCTCAAGGTAAAACCAATTTTTTTCCAATTCAAAATGTATGAGGTGTGTTATATGTTTCATGGCACTCATTTTAATTTTTTTGGGTGCAAGAAAGGATCTACTATACCTATTGATGAAAAGATTGTATATGGCACAATAACTTCTCACCTTTTTCCACTTCCTATTCCTATGTACATGATTTAGTTCTAGTTGTTGCATGATAAGATATATCTATAGGCATGGAAGGTTCAAAACCAAGACATTTATTGAATGGACTATGCCTCATAGAGCTATGAAACACTTTTTTGTAAACATGTTGAATGTACAAAAGGTTATAATCCTAAGTGAAAGCATGTACATAATTGTACATACACTAAATAAAAATAAGTGATCATTTGAAAAATTAAATTTTCCCATTTATCTATGGATGGAATTATATATAATAGTCCTACTACATTCCTATCAAATCCTAAAATGCTTTCTATAAATGACTCATAAATCATGGATCTTGATTAAAGACAATGAATGTTGGGAGTCCAAAGTAAACCAAAAAATGGTTAGATAAGGCTTACATAGTGACAAATACATAAAATTTATTTCTTCTAACTAATAGTGATTGCCATATTTTAAAACTTATCCACTAAAATGAACATAATCTAATGTTCACTTTCCATTCTAGGCAATCCATGCTGATAGATTCCCATGGTTTAGATGGAATTGGTAAGGGTGTGTAAAGTCATATATTCCTATTCAAGGGATTGGATATGCAACAAGGAATGAAATACTTGATGTGTTGATCTAGTTTTGTGTGCATGTGCAAATAGTATAAGTGTGAGTCTAATGCAACTAGAGTCTTTGTCATGCCAAATTATCTTAATGTCTTAACATAGTGCATAACCTAGATGAGTATTTAGTGAGGTGTGTCACTAAGAACATAGAGATGTCCAATATTGTAGAGAATCTATTTAGACAAGTATAAATCTAAAACATGTTTACCTTTTGTAAGGCTAACATAAGTGTTTGAAAAGCCCTAATCAACTGAGCAAAGAGATACCTAGTTTGTGAAGTTATAGCTACATGTGTCCAACACTATGATGAATGAATAAAATGGTATTTATCTAAGGTAATATACTACATTATTTTACTTAAATTTGTTTCACTTGATCATGATATGGAATTAATTTAGGTAAGTCATTAATTTCATATGACACATAATGTCTTTAGGAACTGATGTGGCTTATGATTAGAAAGAATAATTGTCTCCCCCCTAAGATGTAGTGAGCCATTGTTTGACTAACTACATAATATCATACAATTAATTTTCATAGGTAGAATACCTTTTTACCATGTCACTAAATGTCTTTGAATTTTAAGTAACTAGATGTCCATGTTACATGTGTATTACATTAAGTGCATAGTCAGATGCATCAATGTGAAGTTAGAATGGGTATGAAATGTCAAGAATTTTGAGTACAAGTGATACATAAAGGCATTGATTAGTTACCTCAAAATCACATTTTTTCACATGACTCCATTTAATCTGGGATTTTATGTGTGTTACCTCATTGAGTGGATAAGAGATGTGTGAGAAATTAAGGACTAACATGTGGTATAAATTTGTGAGTTCAAGAAAGATCCTCACTTATATGATATTTCGTAGATTGGGATAATTATGTATCACTTTGATATTTTTTGGGTCTACATGAACTCATGCATAGTCAATGATGTAGTCAAGTACTAGATTTGTATAGTGCCAAATTTACACTTTGTTAAGTTGGCATATTACCTAAGTTGATGCAAAGTATCTAAGATTCATGTGATATTCTCCATATGATCCTCTTAAGTATTTTTAATATAAGGATGTCATCCAAGTAGATGATGAATAAGGAATTGAGGAATGGCTTGATTATATCATACATCAAGTACATGAAAGTTACAGGCACATTAATAAGGCCAAAGAGCATCACCATCCATTCATACAATCCCTTACATGTCTTAAAATTTGTATTTTAGTCATATTTATAATGGATTTTGACCTGATGGTAACCTAATTTCAAGTTGACCTTAGTGAAATATTGTGCACCTCTGAGCTAGTTCAATAGATTTTCAATGTGTGACAATGGATATTGATTCTTCACTATGTTTTTTTGAGTGTGTGATAGTATGTGCATAAATTATAAGACCCGTATTTCTTAGGAATAATGAATATAAGACTCCTTCAAGGAGAATAAATAGGCCTAATCTTGCCTTGATTGAGGAGCTCTTATATTTGGTACCAAATTTAATCATTCTTCCAAATTAATTTATGATACAGAGGGTTGTTTGGAAGAGGGGATCTAAGAACAAAATTAAATTTAGTGTGTAGTGAATTATAAGGCCTTAAATATTTTTGAGGACTTCATTATGTTGCTTTAGTAAATAATTGAGTTATTGATTTTTCAACATTTATCATGTGGTTTGTGATGCTAAAGCTTGATTTATCTTACATGTAGGTGTATCAGGAAGAACCATGAGTAACATAAACATATGTATGCAAAAAATGAGTTTCCAACATTGCTTAGAAGAGAAAAAGGTTACTTTAGTCATGGGCATTGAATCAAAGAGATTTAAGAAGAGATATTTTTCACAAACACTACAATCGTGTGGATTTGCTTGATATGTAGTTTCATAGTCATAAAAATATGGTCTTCCAAGTAAGATGTCATAGACCTATAAATGTGTGATGTCATAAGTTAAGTTGTCCTCCATAAGACTAAATTTATACAATAAGGTGAATTGTCTCTAAGCATGTATATCCATCCCATAATAAACCCACTCCAATGAATATGACAAGATGTGTAGCCATAGAAATGCAAAGGTGTTGTGCTATATATTACATAATGATGTTCTCTTGAATACCATTATCAATGGTGACATGTAGAGGCTTGTCCTTCACATAGAAACTAGTGTGGAAGATATTTTTTCACTCCTTATAGGTGTCTATCATAATGATGCTAGTGTTTAAATAAGTAACTTATGGATAAGTTTCATCTGAAGACACATCACCTAATATAGATTGGGAAATCAAGGATTGTTACATGTGACAGTCAAAGTCATCATGGGTGTGAAAGTGATGATGATGGCACCACTTATCGCCATATTTATTCTTTAATTTTTCTAAAGTAGAAAAAAATGATCCTTCAAGTTATGTGTAGTCTTCTTGGACTTATTTCCTCTATGAGAATTTATCTAATTCTATGTAGAATTTTATGATGAGGAATATTATGATGCTCAAACCTTGAACATGGTGTTGGATTAATAAGTGAGAAAACAATTCATCTTCACCTTGGAAACACTATGGTAGGATTGCCATAGAGTGTTAGAAGTCAAGAAATTCATCTTCACATGGATATAAGGTGAGAGTTCATTAATGTAATTTATCACCCTATGTTATTTGATCAAGTTTTCTCATACACACATAGAGTAATCATCAAATGTGTTGGTGTAGTCTTACACTAGTTGATCCTTGTGTTAGCATAATTATTATAACTCGATGTATTAATCATAAAAGTGATGGAGAGGGTAGTATTCATCCTTTAACACATTGAAAAAAGTTTTATAAGACTTGATTGGAACACAATATTGCACATATCATGTAATGAAGTTCTCCCATTAATGAACCACCAAAATGGACATCTTCAACACTATGAAGGTGATCTCATAATCTATGAAGTGATTGATTAAGAAGTATACCTCAAGTTGTGGAATAAAGGCATCCAATACATTGGTGTTGATTTTTCTTTTTAAAAAATGGATGTCAAGATTGAAATAAATTTTAAATGGGGTTTGCTACTAAAATCACTATTAAGTTAACTATGGAGGAGGCTCAAAAGGTGTCACATTGATCTAGAATTTAAACTCATGAAATTGGATTGTTTTTAGATGCATTGTGCCTCTAGTGTATTGGTGATGAGTTTTTAAACATCTAGGGCTACCTTAGGTTTCTTTTGGGCATCAACCATCTTATTTTTTCTATGATGTTCATATAGGTATTATGAAGCATAACTAACTAAGATACCTCCTTTTTATTAAATTTATGTGTATACAAGCATATAAAAGATCTAATATCTGATACTAATGATATGTACTAAGGGGGCCTAAGATTAGGCATGTGGTGGGACACTAAAAGCTATAGATAGTTTACACTTGTAAGAGTGAGTAAATGTAGAATATTCAAAATAGTAATTAACACACATTAAATGGATTATAAATCTGATACTTTTATAGATGTAACTTATATTCAATGAGTGTGAATAGGGAAAATAATATAGTGATTTACAATTCGTGTATGATGTAATAGATACATAGAGAATTCTATCTATCATTATGAATTTGTATGGCATAAAATGTGGATCTTATTGACCCTTAGCCTAATGAATATTTTACATATTTATACATGTAAATATAAGTAGTTAAAACTAATGTTGGTTATAAATAAGATAGTTACGAGATGATTCATCTTCCTTGATGGGTGATAATTGAGATTCTAGTTAGATGGAAGCTAATGGTCTAAATATATAATTGAAAAATTATAGGCTAAGATGTTCCACTTGGAAATACATGTGGTTATATTATTATGACATGTTGATGTGTGGAAGCTATTATAAGTGTGGGTGTGAAATTATGTGACCAAATACTAGTTGAGGCATGCAGGAATGCAAGCAAGCTTGGTATAGAGGAGTGCATATGAATACAAATTAGTGTGTGTTAGGTGTGTAAGTTTGAGAATATGTATGAGACTTTATTTTAGGGTAAAGAGAAAGATTAGAGTGGAGGAGTGAAAAAAAATTAAAAAGTATGAGTTTTCCACTAGAAGGAAAAGGAGAGATGCATGTTGGGTAGGATCTACATATGGATCAATACCTCCATTTTGTTTATTTTGTGATTAATGTAATGTAAGTAAGTTAAAAATATGAATGTTAATATTATGAAAAATATAGAAATAATAATACAAATTTTATTTCAAAAGGGTAGATTGATATTGGATTTACTACACTTAGAATTTACAAAATAATAGATAAGATATATAGTTATCTTAATTATAATATTTGTAACTCACTATCTTTGGAAATGCTTTGTAATAGCTCTATGACTTCTCATATTAGGAAATAGGACTATAAAATTTGTGTAGATGCTATTGGTGATGCTCATACCCTTGTGTAAATCAATATTCTCTAGGATCTACTAGAACTATCCCAACTAACTATATTGGTTTGTACCAAATTAGATCAATGTACCTACACTTTTATATGATTTATATGTGTATTTTCACTGAATCTTATGTGATAATTCCTAATTTATCTTCTCCTTCCTTTGAAACCCTAATTTTACTTTTTAAAAACCACTTCTTATTGAATATCTAAGCGTTTAATACATTACAATACTCTAAAGAGTGTTTAAACCACACATAATTCTCCTGCCTAGGTGTGTGCACCATCAAGATCAATCTAGAATTTAATGTTATGTTTATCATTTGATACTTAGTTATTTTAAATTTTGAATTAAATTTTTTAGGGCTACACATTTGATGTATTTTTAGATGTATGTTTTTGTGACAATGTCTCAAGAGAGTGTTAATCTATTTCTCATTGTGAATGCCTAGTAGTAATGAAGTTAACAAGTGAGCATGACCTTAATTTGTGTTTATAAATGACTCTTTGATATTTCCCACCATGATTGACCCATGAAACATACTTAATCCAACCTAATAGATACTTATAAAATTTAAAATTATCATTTGAGGATTCATCGACACTACTAGTAGAGGCAAACATGTTATAAACCAAAATTGTCCTACTGTTGGTGGTATTTTCCTAGGAGCAAAAAATAATAATCTTAGATATGGTGATAATTTAATCAGGATCATGAATTATTATTGGATATATTAGAGTGATCTTGAGTATATGTATATGGTAAATTGGGTTGCCTAAGATAACATGTGGGTAGACATATAAGAGAAATTGTGGACAAGCTTTCTTATTTGTACACACAATTATGAGTATGTTAATTTATGTCAAAATTGATGTTTCTAAGTGTCTAATACCAGATTTACACATCTAAAAAAAATGCCCCCTTTCAATATAGTATTTAAAATTCTAGATTAAAAGGATAAAAAAATAAATTGGTATATGTGATTAATCAAACTTTATGTTAGTAGATATGTCCCAAATGTCTCACTTGCTCCATGAAAAACATTTAAGGAAACATGCATATATCAATGTCCATTCATGATACAAAATTGAAAATCATTTAGATCATTTATATAATTGAAAATTTAAACTTCAAGAAACTAATAAACTTGAGGTATACAAACCATGCTTCCATTTACTGAACTTATTTAGAGAATGTCATGGGTGACGACTATGCCCCAAGGAGATGTAATTTATAAAACCAATAGATGAGAAGTATAAATGTCTCAACCTTCATTGGAAATGGAGAAGTGATATACATTGAGAACTACATAAAAACTTAGATACACCACTCTAAATACAATATAACTCTTTTTTTGGAACCCCAAAATAGGTTTGCATGCAAGTGTTGAACTTGAAAACCATTTTTGTGCAAAGGTGGAATCCTAAAATAGGATTTTATTTAAAGGTGTAACCCAAAAATATGTCTATATGCAAATGTAAAATTTGAATCAAATTATGAGTATGTATTTTATATCTAAATTTATCACTTAGTACCATCATTGCCCATCAATATACAATATATAAAAATTAAAATGTTCACATAAACAACATTCATGCCTAAAATTTGAACCATTTTTACCTCAAAGTGATATTTAATGACATAATTATTCTATAATCATGTCATAGTATGTATCTCAATCTAATAAATTAGATAAATCTACTCAATTTGACCCATATAATTTGTCTTAGAATGTAATAGAATATCTCAATTATTCCTCACAATCATAGAGAATTTACCTAAAGATGCCTCAATTTTCTCAATCATTCCCATTTAAATCACCTAATCCAAGCCAAAAATGTGAACTATCTATTTGACATGGTTTAAATCTATAATACAAGCCCACTACATAACCCCTTTTTGAGGTGAGGGATGAAACTTGCAAATCAATCTCAAAAGAAAATACTTATGCACATCATTTTTTAGATATAACAATGTAATAATGAAAACTATGTATACACACATGATAATTTATGTCATAATATAAATATTTGATCATTAAAGCACATTAAAAACATGTTATATAAGATAATTGTCACATAAGTGTAATTTAAAGTAGATATAAAAATTAGACCTACAGTAGCAAGAAACATAGTAGATGTATGATATAAATGATGGCTTTGCAAACAATATAAACATGTGTGATAGAAATAATGGCACCAAGCTTAGAAAAAATTATATATGTAAGTATGCACATGCACATAATATCTTTATCATGAATCACACAATCACTCAAGACATGAATCGAATTTGACTAAAATATGACCAAAAATGGACATGACATGGGCATCACATAGACAAGAAGATCCTTTGACACAACTAACACATGATGTGATAAGGCATAATAAATTAAATCATAGATTCACATAATAAAGAAAACATTAATGATCATAAAATTTAATAAGGGTCAACATCAAACACACACAAATCAAGAAAAGTCAATTGATATAATCAATCAATGTCATCATTGAATATAAAAAAGTAAAATATCCATAGGAAATAATAGTCTATAAAGTATAAAAATTGAAAACCATGTACAATAATATACTATGATCAATGGATAAATATAGAAATATATAACATTATAAACATACCAAGATGCCCCCAATGTAAGCATGCCTTAAATGTATAAATGTAGTTATATGTACATAACATTATGCATTTTCCTAGTGTATTATAATTCCTAAGGTCAGGATGAGACAACTAAAGAGAGTGATGTGGAGGTGTTAACTATTGGTCCAACTAGTTGTTTTGAGCTCATTGGACTAGACAAGCTAGTTGGTTTGGATGAAATTATCTAGGGGGATTGTGGGATACTATCTCATGGGATGACCCTATCTATAAAAATATAACTCAACCACTTTGTAATGCTCATTTAAGTTATAAAAATGAGGGTGGATGAAATGTAGAGAGTAAAAATATTCTAAAAGAACTAGATAATGTAACTCTTGGTCTATGTAATTCTCCCTAAATGGGTTAAAATTGGGTTGGAGTACTTAGGGTATTCAATGATAAAATATATTAGGCTAAGATTTCCTATATAATTTCATTTGTTAAGTGAATCAAATCAGATGAGGCTTGACTTGAGGATGAAGAAATAAATCAAATTTAGAGGTTCCTAACTTGGTGGGATAAGAAGTGAATTTGGATAGCTAATTGGGCTTTGGATAACCTAGTTTGTTTATCTATAGAGTTTCTTTGGATAATGATTAAATTAGAAAAAGGTATTGATTGAAATACTTCTAGTTGAATCTCAATGTATACATATTTTTTGGATGTTTTGTATCTAAATAAAAGCAGTTACTCAAGGAAATGTTCATGTTCTATGTAAATGTGCTTCTTTGGGGAACATCATCCAAGGGAAAGGAAATGACTATTTAATGTTGACATTTATTATTGTTGTTATTTTGGTTTTCTTCAAGGATGTATGGATTTTTTTTAATTTATAAAAAGTGTTACTTTCCAATTTTTTTGTTTGAAAGGGTTTTGAATGATTTAATGCTTTTCTAAATCAAAAAGATTTTGATTTTTGGGAAACTAAGGGCTTAAAAGTAATTGAATAAACTAAAACTACCATTGTAAGGACAAATTATGAAAATAAAAAAAAAACAAACTATTTTTTTTGTTCATTTTCAAAGAGATACTATGTAAATGCTAATGAAACCAAAAGTTGAAACTAAACTATATGAATCCTGATTTTTTAGTTTTATGAACATGAAAAAAATTATTTGTATTGGATTAAAGTACACATTTGATTTATGATTTTAAATTATTTTAAATAAAATTAAAAAGTATAATTAATTTAAATATGCATAGATGAATATTGACCTATAATTGTTAGAATGCATACATGCAAATAAATACCTAAATTCTAGAAATGATAATTCAATGTGAGTTTTCCATTTTCAATTAAATTTATTTATCTAATTTAATATGAAAATATAAAATTTTGATCTAAGTATGGTTATTATTTTAAAATCAAAACATTTGAATAACGAGGATGGATTTTTTGATGTAATATTTTATATTTAGTTTCTCCAAATCTTTATGTAAATGGGTGTGAGATTATTAATTATTTTGTGTATGTATGTTTATGTGTTGAGATCTAAACTAGAAGATGTGAGCTGATGGAAATGAAATAACATTGTATTTTAACCCTAAAAACTAACATTAAAAAACATGTGCTATTGGGTTTTCTATATGCAAATAAAATCCTAATCAAATCAAATACTTTGTAATACAAAAAAGTGAAAGAAGTCATTTGTTTTTGTATTATTTTATGTTATTTGGCTAAAAATAATAAAAAAACATATAATACGATGAAAATAAAGATGAAAAGACAGGAAATACAAATCCCTCAACTTCACCAAAGTAGATGACAAATTGAAAGAGAACATTATTGAATTTGAAATATCTAGATCCTTTAGATATTATCTCCTTGGATTTTTGATTAGTGATGACCAGAGGATTATATAACAATAAGAATGTGAAATAAGTGTAAATAAAGATTCAAAATTAAGAAAATAAACTATTGAATTGTGACTAGTTCTCACAATTATTAGAGTGTTGTGCTACAAATTCATGATCTTCTTTATTCAATTTGATGTAATGAACATAAGGTTATTAAAAGACTTGGGATGATTGTTCAAAAAAATTATAGAATTGATACTATATCTCTCTCAAATATATAAATAATCAATTCTCTATACAATTTTTAGATCTAAATTTCATGGTAAAGAGAGTTATTTGTAAGAAAAGAATGGTTGTTACATGTGGGAGTTAACAAGAACTAGTTGCGAGATTATTAGAGTTGACTTAGAGTTAGTTAAAATTAGTTTGAGAATGACCTTGAGTGAACTAGAGCATTGGGGAGCAAATTATATTAAAATATTAATAAAAATTAAGGGTTGAACATGCAAAATGTGTGAAAATGCACATCCTGAGAGTAAGATTAAAAATGCATAAAATGATGATGAAATTGATGCTATATGCAAGTGAAACTTACATAATTTCTATGGCAATTATTCAAACCATGATAGTGGTTTCAAAACTAGCAGGGTGATTCCATGAACCACTATGACAATTTTGTCATGCACCTTAGATATCCCAATTTCGAAAGGATTATGTCTAATTTTTACAAATTTTTCACTTGGGGAATGTTTGGAAAGAGGAAAAATGGGAAAATAAGGATAAGAATAGGTGTGAGCATATTAATTTTTATGGAGATCCTTACATAATAATTTGATACCATAAAAATGTTATACCATATAAAATGTGGGCATGTACATATTTACCCCTTGAGAAAGTGTCATGCCATAAGTTGGGGAGGGTATTTTTCTTGAGTAATGGTGCAATTAAATGGAAAATAGGGTTAAATAACTTACCTCATTTACTTATAAAACATAATAAATCTAGTCGAGACACCTTCTAGCCTCAAATTAAAGAGTGAGAATCAAGTTAATTATTATGAAAAAAGTGAAAAATTTAATAATTAATCAAAACATAGATGAGAAACACTTACCATTTGTGTAAGAATAATAATACTATGTGATGAAAGAGTATCCTTCAAAGGATGACATATTTTTTGTTGTTTAATCAAATTTTACTTTGATAATTTTTTTTTTAGTTAATTAGGTATTTGAATGGGTGTTAAGATTCTTATGGTACACTTGGAATGTTTTACAACTATCTATGGGTGCTTAGGTAGGCTAGATTTCAAAATTGGCATTTTCTTGCCAAATTCCATAATTTAAATTTTTGAATTTGTCAAGCATAGTTTAGGAGTTTTTGAGTATATTGAAGGGTGATCCGGTATTGGTATTAATAAGGTAACATTATTAAAAACACCATTGGTTTATACCATGGTCCCTAGGTTACATATATATGGAAAAAATACTCTTGGTGTAAACTTACCATGTTCTAAGTAGCCTTTATGACTATTGGAAAGACAAAAGGAGGTTAGAGTAGTTATAGTTGATATAAAACTTATAATTTTTTCTTTGAATTTAGTTATGAGGATTCATACAAGGATAAAAAGAGTAAAAACTTCAATAAATTAATAAAAGATTCCTCTTTTTGCAGACTAAACTAATGGCAGACCCTGTTTGTTTGTGCATAAGCACTGAGGTGAACATGTAACACATAATGCTAGTAAAAAGAAATAATAAAGATAAATATTTGGAGAATATCAAGTAATTTTTAGGATTAATGTATGTTAATTAAGTGTTCTTATGTGTTTTAATTCATTGTTTTCCTATTTTCTTTGTGAGAAGGTCTATACAGACCTGTAACATTAGGTAAGAACACACAGTCAAACGCAGATAAATGTTAGAAGGTGTAGAAGAGATGTCAAGGGAAATAATAAATGATTGGAAAGGGTATGTGAAGTTGTTAAAAAACCTATCCAACCAACAAAATCCTTGAAACTTTGTTTTTGGAATATAAAATATCAAGACTATGCTCTCAAGTCCCTATAGACTATGTTTGCACACACAGTTAGATAAGAAAGATAGCTATTAGTGGAACAAATATATATAAAGGAAAATTTAATGATTTTTAAATATGTAAAAGGGATACATAGACCCAATACATTAAATACAGTATCATGAAACTTGTTTTTAAGGTAAATATTTCAAGTTTATCCTTGTTGGGTATGTGGTAGACAATTATAACCCTAAAGTAGGGTTTTGAGGGTAAAATATTTATAACAAGAGTTTTAATCAATGAAATTTTATCAAATTTTTTAATTTTTTAGGTGTGAATACATACTAAATTATTTTAGAGTTTTTTTACTAGTCTAGTATGGTAATGTATGGTTAGAGATGACTTTGTGTAGTGCATGGTAGTGAAAGCCTAATTAGGCCTAAATAGAGACCTAAAAGGAATTAAAAAAGTGATATACAAGAAAATTTTGGTTGAGAAACTTCAAAAATATGAATAAATAGATAGAGGGTACTATGAAATATTATTATTTTCTCAAAATTCATCTATACTTTTCCATACAAGGAAAAAAACCTAGAAAAGGCTACAAGATTGTCTACCAAGGAGCAAAGAAGTTGTGTATTATATGAGAGATGTGTTGTAAGGTATTGTAATATGGTTAAGTGGAATAATAGGACTATTATGAGCATGAAAAATATCAAAATAACCATAAAATAGAATAGTGGATACTTGAATCATTGAATAAGTGAACCTATGAACTTTTGTTAAAAGAGTTATTATATTGAATGAGATAAGTGTGAGTTTTTTTTTTCCTTTGCATCACCATGTAAATCATTCCATCAACATATTTATATTGATACCATGTGTATATGTTTCAATCTACAAGAGGTGAAAATGAGATATAAATGTGGAATTAATATACTTTGTAATGAATTCTAGGGTATCTCGTGTCAAATTAGGTCTTAAATTATCTCATTTTTTCAAAGTACATGAAAACAAACTTGTAATTTTTTTGCCAAAAATGGAAATTTTTTAATAAAATAAAAAAATTACAACACTATAAATAAAAATAATTAATTTTTAAATCATTTTTAGATTGTGACTTTACCAAATTTAGAGATCTATACTGAAGGGAACATCAACAAGATCATTTTAAACCCAAGATTTGAATAATTAGCAAAAAAAGTATCATAATAAGGGTTGTAAGAGATAGAAATTTGATATTGAAAGACAAATACATTATCATATAATATCCATAAAATATATTTTATGTGTTACAAATAATAAGCCTTGCATATATAGGTAAGAACAAACAAGAAGTAAGTCAAAATAACCAATATGGGATAAATCCACAAAAGGAGAAACTAGGAAAAAGACAAAAACTATCTATAAAACCTATCAAACATGATAAATTACTCTAACACCCCCTTCAAGTAAAGATAGGGGCTAAAAATAGCTAAAAAACAAAGTGGCATATTTACACAATGATCCTGACAATAAGGCCTAATAAGGTACTCATATACAATATATCCATGAAATGGAGAAAGAAATAAAACCTGTAGGAATAAAATTCTGCCAAAAAATTATTTAAAAGAGAGAAAATAAGTAAAGGAAGGAAGGAATGAATTCATGTGGAATCCCCCCTAAGGACAAATTCCTTCATCTCACATGAAGATCAATACTATATATCTTACTTGGATGAAATAATGTAAGGAACCATTTACATAGGTGGTGAGATAGTCCAAAAAATAAAATGTTCTTCCCATAAATTTTCCTTATTCCTAAGTGATATGAACAAGGTGTCCCAAAGACACATCACCTATAGAAATATCAATGCTAATAGGAGAGATAATACAATGTAAGAGTCTACCAAGACCTCCATAAATGTAGTCTATAGAGTGAAGTATGAAAGATCCAAATCCAAGAGTATGTTTCTCAAAGGAACCAAGCACATAATCAAGTGGATAAAAATTTGGAAAAACAACAAATGTATTAGTAGGATCATCAACAAGCTCAAAATTAGAATGTGTAACAATAATAGGTTTCACATAGAAATCACTATCTAACCACATATCCTCACAAACAAGAGGAGTAGGTGATCAAGGAACAAAAAATATGGTATAATAAAATTCATCATCATGATGTCATTATGGTTTCTCATCCATGATCTCTAAAAGTTATTGTGAAGGTGGCACATCCTCAAGAATCATGTCCTCTAGACCAATGAAATGAATATGAGTACAAACTATATGAGGAGTAATATGTACCTCAAAAAAACCATCATCAAAAGATAATTCCTCACTAACAATTAAAAAAATAGGAATAGTGAAAGTTTTATGACGTAATAATGCCTCATCTGGATCACCATAAATAAGTATGTCCTCACAAAATGAAGAGGAATCCTAATTCATGTCATTAGTAAAGAGTTAATCCTCACTAGGAAGAGAAGAATGAAGTGCCAATAGTGACTCACCCATGTCATTGTCAAGATTAAAATATTGAATAACATAAGTGTCATCATTAAAATATAAATACTCACTTAAAAGATGAGGATTAAGTTCCAATAGTTCATCACCCATGTCATTATCATCATCAAAAAATAAATCCCTACTAACAGGAGGAGAATGAAGTGGAACAAAGGGAGGTGGATTAAAAGAGGGTAAAAATGACAAAAAAGACTTAGTATCCTTCTAAAAAAAGGATAAAATATCATCCCAAATTTCATTTGATGATGTGTCATAAGTGAAATAGCACTGAAAACTATCTAAAACATGGAGGCAAATCAAATAAAGAGCCTCATCTTGCATGGATGCAATCCAGGAAAAATGTTCCTCATTTGTAAAGTGGGTAACGACTCCAAGTATCATTATCCACAAGCATTTATATTGAAATTATACCCACATTGTGAGTTTATAAATAATTTATTTTTAAGTGTTGAGGGGATCCATTGTTGAAATGCTAGGAAGAATTTGAGATGAATAAAGAATGATCCCCACCAAAATAAAAAATCCTTCAACAAGGAAAAAATAAACCCCCAAAAAAGTGTAAGCCCCCCCAAAGTTTATAAATTTATAATTGAGTTAATTTACAAGATAAATTACCCCAATAGATGGATAATAAAAAAACATACACTTTTTTTTAAAAAAAAAACTCGATTTCGAGTCACAATTCAAAAGTTATAGTTTTTACAAGTAATTTGTCATTAAAATGGGGCAAATAAGTAAACATTGCAAAAAATTTAAATTCACTAAGGACAAAAAAATTATTTACCACTTCATGAATCAATTTATTTATAAAAAAATAAGCACATTTTATAAAAAAATGGGTGAAAGCCAACTTCAAGAAGAGTATTTGCAAGATCCGAAAAAACTAGTTGAATGGTCCCTATTGTAACATATCAAAAGGTGGTATGACCTGATGCACAATGGTAATTACTATTATAGTATGTAATTATACTTAAAATTATATCCTCTCTAAGAATCATATCTCAAATTATAGATCATACAACCTCAAACCAAAAGAAAACTAACTATATATCTAGATGATTGAGATAGACTGTTATAGTAATGTTAAATATGACAAAAGAGCTATATGACCTACTAAATAATGCTTCCAACTAGTATCATAGTAAATTTTGGAATTTTATCTAACATTATTAGGTTTTATTTCTAAAAAATAATATCTATACTACTTTTGGTGAGAGAAAACCAAATATGTGATAGGTATGCACCAACAGACCAATGAGTAGGTTTTTAAGTAGAAGGGTTTTACGACCTAATATTTGGAGATTTTTAAAAAAATTAGAGGACATAAAAATAATTTATATTACCATATTCTTTTTTATATTTGTATTTTGATGCATGTATGGCCTAAAACCATAAAAAAATGCATAAATTGCCTAAAAAGGTTCCAAAACAAATTAACATGGTCTAGCAAAATAAGTACATAATGGTGTAGCTTAGGATATGTATGGCATGGTCAATGGAAAAAAATATATCTTATATTTATAATAAAAAAAACACCTCCACTTTGTCAATAATATTTTTTTTATAAATGGACAAACTTTTGTATCAACAAACTCACAAATAGATGGATGCAACACCTACTACTTTGATACCATAAAAGGAATGTCAATAAGATCATTCCAAGTCTAAGTTTTGAAGCATTAAAAATAAAATCATAAAAATAAGAGTTGTAATAGAGACAAATATGATATTTAAATATAAATACAATATCATATAATATCCATAAAATAACTTCTATGTGTTACAAATGAGAAGCATATCATATATAGGTAAAGACAAACAAGAAGTAAGTCAAAGTAACTAATGTGGGATAAATCCACAAAAGGAAAACTTAGGAAAATAACTTAAAAATTATCTATATAACCTATCAAACATGATATATTACTATAACATATACTACAAAAAACATAATCAAATCAATGGGCATGAGGAGAGGACTGTGGGAGTACCAATGGTAGTAGGCATATGTGAGTTTTCTCATTTTTATTGAAAACTTAGGTTTATTAAATTTATTTGAAAAATGGCCTAAGATTAGTATATTTTGAAAAAATTATAGTGTAACAATGTTTGTATCAAACTAATTAATATGAATGTATGATTTTTTTAAACTTCTAGTTTATTTTTGTACCTTGTATGAGGTTTGTGTGACTTAGGGCTACAACAAACAAAAATTGTGTGTGACAAAGCCTTCAATGTTTATAGACAAATAATTACTCTTTAATATATGAATATAAAAAAACACCATGATAATTATACAACCATTGATCTACAAATATCAGGTAATCTAATTGCTATCTATATAGACCAAAAGGGCCTCAGGTCTATGTTGTTCTCCCTCCTAGAGTGAGTTTGTGAATCTTAAATTTTCTATATGAATGGAACTAGATATATTTATTTGATTTATTGATAGTGACTACCTTTTACCTAAAATAAAATATATTTATACTTTACCTATGAATGTTAAAATGCTTTAGAATTAAAACTCAAAGAAAAAGTGCTCTTTTGCTTAATGTGCAGTAGAATTTCCAAGTGATTGCTAGATATATTTAAAGAAGCCTTGATGTACTGATAAAGGGGAATATTTTAAATATTTACACTAGCTAACCTTGATACAAATTTAGGAATGGTAAAATTCAATGTATATAATTTAAAAAGGTACCATTGGAGTGTGAAGGACAAGGTTTCACTAATGGACAAGGATGCAGTGTGGCCATATCTAACTTGGCATGGTCATGTCCTAGAAAGACACTGACTACTGGAAAAGGTTTGACATGTGCCTATAATAAAATTAGGGATGTCTGAATGATATCTTGATTATTTTTAACATGATTTTTAGAGTAGTAAATACTCTCATATAGATTGTAAGTTAATGACATGGTAAATAGACCAAGAAGAAGGATACCAAGTTTAAACATTATCAAAAAATTAATGATTAATTTTATGTATCAAAAATTGACCCAATTTATTCTAGTGATGCAACAATATGAAATAACTAAAGTATATGTGACCCTGTGTGTGCACATTTTGTATTTTGATTTGAATGTTGGTTGTGTAAGATGTCTAGGTGTGAAACCTACAATAATGCCATTGAAAGTAATTATTATTAATTTTTGAAAGTTGAAAATTTGAAACTTGAAAAATTTAATTTTAAAAGAGAAAAAAGAATGTATACAACTGAAAGAGTATGCAATCTAAAATTCATGTAACTTGGAAATGGAGCAGTGATTTCCCCCTTATTAATGCATTTAGCTAAGTGTTGAAACTATGGAGAATTGAGAGTGATCAAGTCTTAATTTAGAAACCATTGAAATCTCTAGAGTTAAAAATATTGTATGGTAAAACTCTCATTTGAGTATGTAGGGTATTTTGTAAAATAATTTAAGGGGAAAAACTACCAACTATGACTTGATACATAAAAATAGTGAAACCATAGACATTGAGTGTCACTAGAATCTAACATGAAGATGAAACACACGATTGCAAACAAATCTAAATTATATTTTAAGCTTTACAACTTTGAATCCCTTTGATACTTTTTAACTTGAGAACTTTGAAAATTTTGAAACTTTGTAACTTTGAAATTTCTATATAATAACTTAAACATGAATGAATATCATTCCCGCTACACTATACTAAATTGATATTTAATGTCATTTGATTTTGTAACTATTTTAAAACCTGTAACCTATAACTATAATAATGAGTTCACTTGCATGTCACATTCCTCATAATTTAATTTTTTTGAATCATGTTGTAATTATGAAAACTATATAGTGTCATAAATCTCAAATTTTCTCTTGAGGACTTTGAATTATCAATATAAACCTATTGTGATTATCCACTTTTAAGATGAGCTATGTAAACTGTTGATGTTTAAAATTGTGCTTGTTCTAATACCAAAAATGGGAAGTTTCAAGATGTGAGACTTGCCACTTGAAATAACCTCCAGATTTTTAAGAAGCTGGTCTCTTCTTTATATCAAGTGTATATTGGGAAAAGGGATAGGAATTTTAACAGAAACACACATGCAAGAAAGAAAATCTAACTATGGTGATGTGCCTAAATGTAATTCAACCTTAATCCTAAGCATAGTGAGACTATATGTAAGATTCATTTACATTTAAGAGCAAACAAGTGCATGACCAATGTAAAAGATGTAAACAATAGAAACAGAGGCTCATAGTATAGACTACTTTTGTAGTGATACAAAAAATGTCAACAAAGGCATAGGGTTCAATCTTCTTATTTAAATTTTCTAGTCACATAAGAGGCATAGAAACACACACAATTATATAAACTTTCCAACTCAAGAAAATGGAACAAAGGCAAATGACATTCCTAATCACAGCTCTAGAAAGTCTAAAACTCTTGACAACACAGCCTAGACTACTTTTGCAATGACACAAAAAATATCAACAAAGGCACAGGATTCAATCTTATCATTAATTCTCCAGTCACATAAGAGGCACAAAACATGCACAGTTACATAAACCTTCCAACTTAAGAAGATAGAACAAAGGCAAATGATATTCCTAGTCATATCTCTAGAAAGTCTAAACTCTTGACAATAATTCTCTCTAAAAATTCTCTCTAGTATCTCCTCCCATCTGGTGATCTCTGCACCCTTATTTATAGCCTTGGATTCACTCTGAATTGTCTACTCGTTCCCAATTTAATGGCCCAACTAAAATCTAACTAAACTGGAAGTGTCTAACAAAAGATATTTCTTAGATTCTGAAATGCTTTGTCTTTTGGTAGTTCATTGGCTGAAACAGATCGTAAGACACTCCCTTCTCTTAAACAGAAGATAACACTTAGCCAATTCCTTGAAAACCTTCTTATTACTTTAGGAGACACCAAAAAATGACACTTGGTGTGTTCTACAGCACCTACTAAAAACACGCAGCACTTTCCATGTAATTTATACCCCTTTTGTGTCTTTGCTTATGAGTGTTCTACCTTTGACACCTATCACAATATGCTTCCTTAAAACTTTAACAACTTAAAATAAAATAAGACCCACAGCCTTTCTTGCTTGAGCAACTTGAAAAGGAGCATAGGGACAGGTGGCGATTTTTGCTTTCCTCAACAAAAGGCATGTGGCAATCTCTGCTTTACTTATATAGGGTTATGTGGTGGTCTTCACTTCTTTTAGATACCTTCTTAGAAACCTAAAAAAGGTGACACATGGTGGTTTCCACTTTACTCTATTTATATCATATAAATAATCGGATCTCATTTCATATTTACATGGACAGTGACACCTGGCAGCTTTCGCTTGCTTTAGAAACAAAACTTGAGACCCATCATAGTCTTTGTTATATTGGTGAAGCAAAATGAAGATAATTCAGATCTTGACACGTGGTGGCTTTCACTCTCTTCTGCTAGGATATGTGGTGTCTTCCATCACTTTTAGAAAATAAAAATTGAGACCTTCTGTGATTGCCACTTGGCACTTTTCGCTTGATCTTGATACTTAGCTTGTTGAAACCTTTCACTGAAAAGAGATGAAATGCGGGTGCCGATATGAAATGAAGATGCCAATACTTGTCACATTCCACTAAGTTGCTATGGGACACATGGCACATTCTGTGGCCTTATTGAAATTATGAAAAGTGCCTCAAAAAATGACACTTGGCAGCTTCCACTTGACTTCAACACTTAGAGAAAAATAAATCAAAAGGAAATTAGAGCCCGCGCTCTATTTTAAAACTTCACTGTCTTAAACCAAAGTATGTGGGGACAATGATCTGGATCATGCACTACTGAAAATTAGAATGAAACATAGAGTATTTTTTACTCTACAGTTATTGGCAACCCCAAGGACTTTTGAGCCTGCTAAAAAAGAATCTACAACTCCCGCATGATCCAAAATCACTAAAAAACATAGTTTTAACTAAAATGTTTCAAATAGATTCCATTTAAATGAATCTCTTTAGGTTCACCTTCCATCATTTCTAGCTCAAATGAATTTTGCTATTTACATGCCCAAATTTTATAAGGGCCAGTCCATAATGCTTCAAACTTAGTGTGTTGACCTGGTTTGGCGGCTCTTGCATCCCATTTCAAGACAATTGAGCCTATTTCAAAATGGGGATTTGAAGTCCTTTTATCAAAATAGTATTTAATTATTTTTTGATGCTTTATCAATGAATCATGTGCTGCATCCCTCTTTTCTTGAACTTCTAAAAGTTCTGTGAGTCTGACCTGCATAGGGCCATTTTCTTTAATTTCAATCTGTTTGATCAGTCAGAGAGCAGGAATCTCCAAGCTTAAGGGAATTACAATAGGTTTCCCATATACCAATTCATATGGGGACATTTTGATCACCTATAAAGTCATAATTCTAGCAGCCCACAGTGCTAAATTAAATACTTTATGCCACTCCTTGTGATGATCAACCCCTATTCTTTTGATGAGTCTAATCAGGTTCTTATTAGTTGATTCTACCAAACCATTTCCCTAAGGGTAATAATTAGAATAAGTTTTCATATATATTCCATGCTTTAATGCAAATTTAGATACTTTGGACCCTAAAAATGCTTTAGCATTATCTAAAATTATGGTGCAAGGAGCCCCAAAACGAGTAGTGATACTCCCTAGAAAATCTAAGATCACATTTTCTATTGCTTCCTTGAGTGGTATTGCCTCAGTCCATCTGGTGAAATAATTTATGGCTGTTAAGATCCATTTGTGACACATACTAGATACTAGATTTATCATTCCAATGAAGTCAAGACCCCATTGAGCAAAAGGTTCATCCACAATTATAGGATTAAGAGGCATCACTGCATTCCTTCTCATCCCCACATAATATTGACAAGATTGACATTTTTTAACCAGTTGATAACAATCTGTAAATAAAGTAGGCCAAAAATAACCTACTTCACTTATCTTTATAGCTGTGGTCTTTGTAGAAAAATGTCCGCCTGATACCCCATGATGCATTTCATGTAGTATTTTCTTAGCCTCATCCTTTTCTACACATCTTAACAATTTGTCATCAAAATTTCTTTTGAAAAGAACCTGTTCAATTAAAACAAAATGAACTCCTTGCATCCTATAGTATCTTATCTTATTTTGAGGGAGTTCTCTTGGGTAAATCCCATTGTTCATAAAATGAATCCTGCTTGTAACCCAAAATTCTTAATCAACTTCTTGTATTCTCAATACAATTTCTTCTTATGTTCCTGCTTGTATCATCTTTTCAAGCTCTTGAGTCATATATTGGCACAAACCCCTACCTCTGACTAATTTAGTGGGTTTGACTTCTACATCATATTCGAGGATATTAGTTATCTAGTTTGCTCTTTTTCAGTAATTTCACCCTCTATGATGTATTCTCTGACACTTGGATGTGCTACAAGTATCAAAATTTTACTTCCTGATACTATATGCCTAAACTTTTTCAAAGCTTTTACCATATCATATGCTTGTTTTTCCACAAAGTTATATCTGGTTTCATATTCCCTAAGAGTCCTCGAGAAAAAGGCTATTGGATGCTCTCCCTCTTGTTTATCCTCCTATATTAGGACAACATCAATACTGAGCTCTCCTCCATATACATACATTACAAAAGGCTTAGAAAAGTTTGGGTTTCTAAGTACTGGAGCTGTTGAGATAGCTTTCTTGACCTTTTTAAAGGCTTGCCTTCCTTTCGTAGTCCACTTGAAAATTAGGTCTTTTTTCAGCAAGAGTGTCACTGGTCTTACTAAGCCTGCAAAGTCAGATATGAACCAACTGACAAAATTAATCTTTCCCAAGAAAGATTGAATTGCTTTCTTATTTACTAGAAGAGGTAAGTTCATTATAGCTACCACTATTTTTAGGTCTATGGAGACTCCTTATTTAGATACTATATGTCCCAATAATTTGCCTTGAGGGACAACAAAGATACATTTCTTAGGATTCAAGGATATTCCAAATTCTTGACATTTTTGAAACATAGCTTCTAAATTATTAAAATGATCAGAAATATTCTTTAAAAAAATAGTAAGATCATCAAGATAAATCAAGATGATTTTATTTATTAGTTTCTCAAATGCAACATCCATAGCTATCTAAAAAGTGGCTCCAGCATTTGACAGGCCAAATGGCATCTTAGCATATGTAAATGTTCCCCATTTGGTAGTAAAAGTAGTCTTGTATTGGTCTTCTTTAGCCAACCAAATCTGATTGTATCCAGAGAAACCATCTAGCAAAGAGAATCTCTCTGATCCAGCCACATTTTGTAGAATTTGTTCCATGGAGGGCAAGGGATAGTGATCCTTCAAAGATGTTTTGTTTAGATCTCTGAAATCTACACAAAGTCTTATACCACCATTGTTTTTCCTAACTGGTACCATATTTTATACCCAAGTTGAGTGTTTGATTGGAAAAATTATTTTAGAATCTAAAAGTTTCTACAACTCATCCGCCATTAGAGTCTCAATCCTTGGATTCACTAGTCTCTATTTCTATCTGACAAGCTTAGATCCTTTAGTCAATTCTATTGTGTGATAAATGATGTCTCTATTATATCCATGAAGGTCTTCATAGCTCCAGGCTATGACTCTTTCATATTTTTTGCATAATTCAATTAGCCTTTCCTTTTCTACTTGAGTTGCAGAATTTCTAACTTTTAATTTTTTCCCTTCACTCACCTCAATTTTAGAATAATCTACTTTTTTTCTTGGAATATTTTCTTCTCTAGGCTTATATCTTCTAGATCAAAAAGGCTCTCTAAAGTGATTAAACCTTTGGGAAGCTTATTATTCTTTAATTGATTAATTTGATCCCCATATGCCTCTTCAATCTTTGGTTGCAATTGATCAACAAATTCCCTTGATTATTGCAAGAATGAGAGTAATTGAAAATCATTCTCAAATACTTGCCAATTCTCATCATTATCTAGGATAGTTGGCCTTACTATAACCTTTACTGACTCATTTTTAACTAATAGGCCAGTTGCTGGATCAAACTATGAACCAATCTGTGCCATCCTATCAGCTTCAAAATTTTGAATCCTGGGAACTACTTCAGTATTAAAAGCTTCAAAATCTTCCATTAAGTTCAAAATTCTGTGCTTATAGGATTTCATCCTGACATTCTTTGCTATTGCCTTTTCTCTAATTTTCTTTACTACTAATTCTGAATCTCCTTTTACTATTAGATTCTTTATTCCATTTTTCTTGGCTAATAGGAGTCCATGTACTAAAGATTCATACTCAGCATCATTATTAGTACAAGAAAATTGAAAGCGGATAGCCCTTAAAAAAATTTCACCATTTGGAGCAGTAAGACAAATTCCTACTCTAGCACCATTTTTACTTCTAGCCCCATCAAAATTTAAAGTCCAGATTTTTGAATCCTTTTAGATTCTTGAGTAGTTGGCATTTATTTCCTTAAAACATTTGGGATTTCATGGTCCTCATCAAAAATAACATAAGTGCCTAGACCAATAGAGTTATAATTTTCATATGGGTCACTATGCATTATAGCTAACAACTAGTTATTTTCTTTTTCCTAATTATGCTTAGTCTAGTCACCTATCTTAGTTAAATAGAAGGAATCTGGTTTGGATTTGCTTACCTCTAATGCATTATTCACTAAGGCTGTTATTTGTAGATGAACTATGTCTTTGAGCTTTCTTTTATCAGCAGGTCCTTCAGTACATTTGGGCATTGCTTGATTTTGAAGAGCTTCTTGTAACAGTGTCCTTTATTCAGGAATAGCTAATATGTCCCAAATTGATACTTTTGTTGGGCTCATCTTCAATTGATCAACCACATTCATTGATCTTAAAGTTTGAATTCTTGGAAGATTAGGATATCTTGCCATTTCTTGAATTTATCCAGGAATTACTTGGTTCTGCACTGGTTGAAACACTTCTTGTCTAACTACTATGTTTTGATGACCTTGAAATAGAGTATTCTCCATAACTTCATTGTTTACAAATTTAGTCTATTCCAACATTCTTCTCTTTAATCTAGTATAGTAGTCTGATGGCACCACTGGTTTCTTGGAAGCAAAAACTTCATTCAAGAATATTGATTCTTCATCTTCAACCAATGAGAACAAAGCATATTCCAGAGCTATTTCTTCCTTTTGTTGCAAAGACATCCCTTGCATCTGAGCCATTAAGACTGAATTTTGCATACTAGAAGACTGGTAGGCTTGATTGTCACTGGAACTTACAAACTGTCCATTCATTCTTCTTTGTTCTACCACCTTTTGTTGTAGATTACCCATAGGACAATCTCTAGGCATATGAGAATTATTTCAAGGAAAACACCAGGCATTAGTGTTATCTGCATAGTTATTTTGCCTTGGAACAATCTCCCTATTTGAATTGGGAGGAATAGTCTGTGAGGGTGTGGGGACTGTAACTAATTGGTTTGCTGGCTAAGGGTTATTTGTCTCGGAGGACCTTGGTATTGGTTTGGATGAGAGGAAAATATATTTCCTTGATAGCCTTGATATGGAGGCCTAGGGAAAGTATTCTACTATCTTTTTATATTAATCAGCTCATTAGAAAATGTCCTCAAGATATTCTTGATATCATCAAGCTCAGATGACTGAGCAGGAATAATTTATTTAGTAGGTGGTTGAGGATATGTGTACATAGACATAGGTGGGATTATAGATTTAGGGGCTTCTTGAGGTAATGGTAAGGAAATTTCTTGGAAGGAACATGGGCATGGGAGGCCTTGGGGGTAACTTTCTAGCATCTATTAAATTATTCTTAGCTCTGATCACATAGTCATAAGCCTCAGGTAAAGTGTGTCCTCCAAGTGACTGAATCATAACAAATATATCTAAATTCAAAGCCTTAAGATAAAATACTATAGCCATACCTGGTAATGGTCTAGCTATAACAAGGATTCTTTCCCAAGTCTTTTGAAATCTGGAATTGAAGTCAGTCATGGCTTCTTGTGGTGCCCTTTGAATAGTAATTAATTGTTGTAATAAAGAAGACTTATCACCCTTCTCTTCGAATCTTTCAAAGAAAAGATCTCCGAGCTGATCCCATATAGAGATGGTATTTGGGGTCAGGGACCGATACCACTCTAGAGCCTTCCCTTTAAAAGAAGCAGCTAATAGTCTTATGGCCACATTTTTTTGTGTGACAACATGTATAACACAAACATTTGATACATTATACAGATGTTCTTCAAGTGTTTTAAAGTCTTGCCCACTGAATTTGGGCATAGCTTTTAGGGCATTCATTGGGATAGGGTCCCAAGTGGCTGGTGGTATTGGGAGAATCAATGGACTACCAGTGTTCCAACTTGCATAATTTCTTAGGGGTATAGGGGTTCCCATATTTGCTCTTGGTATTGGTATAAACTGGTTGACTCTTCTTCTTGGACTAGTTACCAAAGGTGGAAAAAGAATACCTGGATTTATAGTAGATTGTGATCTAGTTACTGGTCCACAACTATGACTCCTCGTAGCTCTCTGGTTCATATGATCTTGAAATAAACTTCAAGGTTGGTCCCACCGAGCATGCCAAAAACTGTTGATGTTTAAAATTTTTCTTGTTTTAACACCAACAATGGGAAGTTTCAAGATGTGGGACTTGCGACTTGAAACAGCCTCCATATTTTTAAGAAGCTGGTCTCTTCTTTATATCAAGTGTATACTGGGAAAAGGGATAGGAATTTTAACAAAAACACAAATGCAAGAAAGAAAATCTAACTATGGTGATGCACCTAAATGTAATTAGACCTTAATCCTAAGCATAGTGAGACTATATGTAAGATTCATTTACATTTAAGAGCAAACAAGTGCATGATCAATGTAAAAGATGTAAACAATAGAAATAGAGGCTCACAATATAGACTAATTTTGCAGTGATACAAAAAATATCAAAAAAGGCACAGGGTTTAATCTTCTTATTTAAATTTTCTAGTCACATAAGAGGCACAAAAACACACATAGTTATATAAACTTTCCAACTCAAGAAAATGGAACAAAGGCAAATGACATTCCTAATCATAGCTCTAGAAAGTCTAAAACTCTTGACAACACAACCTAGACTACTTTTGCAATGACACAAAAAATATCAACAAAGGCACAGGATTCAATCTTCTCATTAATTCTCTAGTCACATAAGAGGCATAGAAACACACATAGTTACATAAACCTTCCAACTTAAGAAGATAGAACAAAGACAAATGATATTCCTAGTCACAACTCTAGAAAGTCTAAACTCTTGACAATAATTCTCTCTAAAAATTATCTCTGGTATCTCCTCCCATTTGGTGATCTCTGCACCCTTATTTATAGCCTTGGATTCACTCCGAATTGTCTGCTTGTTCCCAATCTAATGGCCTAACTAAAATCTAACTAAACTGGAAGTGTCTAACAAAAAATATTTATTAGATTCTGAAATACTTTATCTTCTAGCAGTTCATTAGCTAAAATAGATCGTAAGACGCTCCCTTCTCTTAAACGGAAGATAACACTTAGCGAATTCCTTGAAAATATTCTTATTACTTTAGGAGACATCAAAAAATGACACTTGGCATGTTCTATAGCACCTACTAAAAGCATGCGACACTTTTCATGTAATTTATACCCCTTTTGTGTCTTTACTTATGAGTGTTTCACCTTTGACACCTGTCACAATCCGCTTCCTCGAAACTTTAATAGCTTAAAATAAAATAAGACCCACAGCCTTTCTTGCTAGAGCAGCTTGAAAAGGAACATAGGGACAGGTGGCAATTTCCTCTTTCCTTAACAAAAGACATGTGGCAATCTCTACTTTACTTATCTAGGGTTACGTGGTGGTCTCCACTTCTTTTAGCTACCCACAGCAAAATTGAGACCTTCCACGATTGCCACTTGGTGCTTTTTACCTGATCTTGATACTTAGCTTGTTGAAACCTTTCACTGAAAAGAGATGAAACACAGGTGCTGATATGAAATGCAGATGCCGATACTTGTCACGTTCTGTTGAGTTGTTATGGGACATGTGGCACGTTTTGTGGCCTTTTTGAAATTATGAAAAGTGCCTCAGAAAATGACACTTGGCAGCTTCTGCTTGACTTCAACACTTAGAGAAAAATGAATCAAAATGAAATTAGAGCCCATGCTCTATTTCAAAACTTCACCATCTCGAACCAAAGTATGCGGGGACAGTGATCTGGATCATGCGCTGCTAAAAATCAAAATGAAACATAGATTATTTTTTACTCTACATAACCTACAAGTAAATTATCTTAAAATAAATCATATATGAAATAAATTTTCATGTGGTAACACTTGAATAATTTGAATTTAATTGCATCATAGTTTTAAAATATAACATTTATTTATATATGAAATATGTGATATATATAAGTACATAAACATGATGTGCATGATATGCATCATAGGACAAAAACTAAAATTAAAAGAATAAATGCATGATATGAATAATTTAATTAAAGTAATAGGTAATGATTAAATAAGCAATGTTAAACAATGTCACACAAGTTGTATGGTATGTCACATATAAAGCCCAAATGCCACTTACAAGGTACATGTGAATGTTGCATAAAAACACAAGGTCAGGGGTCACCCCAAAATGGAATGATGATGCCATACAAGTAATAATTTACACATATAATGCCAAGGGTCACACATGATATTAAAACAAATCATATCTTATCATGTAGTAAATAAAGAGCATAAGAAACTGAGACTAGTTTTCATTATCCATTTGTATCAATGTCATTGTTAGAAAATAGAATTTTAATGTAACATATGGAAAGTATGAGTGATTAAAAAGCATATTTTTGATATATATCTCAACATGGTGTAAAATATGTGGATAATATAACTTATTTTAGGTGTTCAAGGAAAATAAAGAGATGGTGCAAACTTAGCAAGGTTGTTGGGTAATAAGGGAAGCCTGAAATTGAAGAACCATGAAAATGTATGTCATATATCATATTCAAATACCTCATGAAAATAAATGTGTATTTAAATATTAAATATTTTATCTACTAAATATGGAATAAATAAAATATGTAAATAAGTAATCTATCAACATTTAAAAATTCTTAGAGGACCTGATTTTGAATTTTTGATATTTTTTTGTCTTTTTTAGAATTTGAAAAGAAATATATATATCTAGGTATAATAATGATGTAAATTCATGATATTCATAGGATTTTGGACACGTTTTCCTTCAAGTGTATCTAACTAGTAAGCTCATGTACCCAACTAATTGGGTTTGAATTTTATTTTGTTCTCTTTATCAACAATAGTATTATTTTAATTTTATTTGAGGATAAGATCACCAATTTAGAGTTCATGATCATGAATTTTATTGACAATTCTTTCTTGATGCATGCTTGATAAACTTTTATATTTTCTAGAGATTGTATACATTTGTTATCAAGCATTTATAATTCATGTGGGACTTTTATTGATATTTGTTATCTATATAATATCTTTTAGTAAGACCTATGAAGTGGGATTTTCTATTTAAAGAGGGAGCACAACTTCTATTTCATAAACTAAAGAGTAAGGCATAACCTTCCTTGATGTGTGTACACTTTTGAGATATATCCAAAGAGCATATATTATTTGATTATGCCAATTTGTTATGTTATTTACAAGACTCTTAATATTTTATTTATTACTTTATTAGTTTCTTTTGCTCAAATATTTCCTTATGGGTAGTATGTGGTGGAGAAAGTCTACCAGATTTTGAACTTAGCACAAAATATTTTGACTATTTTATTCTTGAAAGATGAACCATATCTATTATAATTGTATAAAGTAAGTTGAATTGTGATAATATGATTTAGCATAAAATTTTAAATATCCTCACTTGTTTTAGATTTTAGGGGTATGGATTCCACTCATGTTGAAAAATGTATAGTAGTTGTAATAATAAAATTGTGTCCCTTTGAGGATGCTAGATTTATTTTTATAATTAAATTGAATCACTAAAGAGAGAAAGGCCATGGAGAGATAATGGGTTGTAATTCATATTATGGATCATAATTGAGATTGTTATGCCATTGACATTGGGAACATAATTTAGCATATTCATGACATTATTGTTCCACTGGTGGAAAATAATATCCTTGATGTACGAGCTTGTAAGACATGTTATTACCACTAATGTGTGCTCCACATTCTCTATTTTGAACTTCAAGTATAGTAGTTTGAGCTTTGAAATTCTTTAGAAAATTTAATAACTATCCATCAAAAAGAGAATTTAAAGAGGGATCACCCAATGAGTACATAACCCATGGCTTGTAACTATGACCACTTTTAATCTTCTTGTGTAAATTTTTTGATGTTAATAAGCTAAGTATTCAAGCTTCATCTTACATTATGTAATTTATGTATGAAAACCCCAAATGAAAAGTGAGGGGCATGTGTTCACCTTATTGGGAAACAAACACAATCTTAATACTAGCACATGTGAAACATTTAGATCTATCAAAATGCATGGTCCACGTATTAATTTTGATATTATAATAAGTAATTTTGTGGTGATGGATAATGGATCATGTAGTGGATCAAAAACTAATTGATCTATGATAATTTTCCATTTAATATATTTTTGTGAAACAAAATGTAAATAAAATTCAATTAGAATCATTACCCACATACATCTCAAAAAATGAGGATTTGACATAATATATTTGAGTGGATTAACCTTAGTGATGGCATGAGTCTCTTTATGAAGTAAATTATGTTATAGTTTTTGTGTGGTAAAAATGAGGGCTAAACATAACTTTTTTTATGGAAGTATAGTTTTTCTCATAATCATTAAGTGTATGACAAATGTAGTAGATGGCATGTTCACAATGATTTTCATCATACTACATGATAAAAATACCTAAAGCATGATTGGTGGTATAAATTTATAATAAGAGGGATTGATTTAGAATATGAGGCATAAGGATATCCATGTTTAGAAGATACTATTTTCTTTCATTAATTTTTTTACAAGCATCATCCCACTAAATTTTAGTCTCTTTCTTGAGTAACATTGTAAAATATTATGTTTTATCACTACTTGAGCCACAAAATATTGTATAACCTGAATGCAACCTTGTAAAGGTCAAAGTTGCTTTAAATGATTTGGTGGTGGAATATATAGTATAGCTTTGAATTTATAATGCCTCTTTTAAAAATGATAAAACATAATTTTTTTTTCTAGAATATACTCCAAAAATACACTTTTTTAGATTTAAATGTAGGTTATATTTCCTTATTATTTCAATTATTTAAATCAATATCATGGTATTATTGATGCTTGAATTTTTATAATAAATAATAAACATAATATTAAAATATTTTTTATATATAATTATAAAATTATGTGCATGGCTTATTGATAAGTTTATCCTACATTCTTGAATCCAAAAGAAATGACTATATAATAAAATTTCCCCTGTGGTGTGATGAATGATGTATTTTCTTGATCTATAGGATTAATTTATCCATGAATGATAAAATTCATATCTTGATATGGAATCCACAATCATATCTATGTTTGGTAATGGAAAATAATATTTAGGACAAGTTTTGTTTAAATCATGGTAATATGTAAAACATCAAATATATCCATTAGTATTTATCACTGGTAAAATATTAGAGATCCATTTGGGGTAATAAAAAACATGAATGAATCCAACATTTAAAATCATTTAAAATTAATTTTTGAGTAACAAATATATTTTTGGATGCATTTTTATTATCTTTTGTTTGACTAGTTTGGCATCTAGATATAATACAATATTATACATGGCCACCACTGGGTTAATTCAAGGCATTTTTTTATGCCCAAGTAAATAATTTAGTATAATCATTTAAATCTTGTCAAAGAGATTTACATTAACAATTTTTTAACATGGTTTCTAGGAGGACTGGTCATAGATCCTTTTCGATGCCAAAATGGAACTCAACTATTTCCTCATTGAATAATATTGATTGATCTTACACATAATGATCTATATGATTGGTATTTGGACTATTTAATTATGTTTGAGGTATAAAATACTAGATTTAACCAAAAAATGTGTGTGCATATTTTTTCATGAGGATATATTTTATTATGATAGAAGGAGGGAACCTCCTCATATGCACTTAGATAATCCAAAGAGGACTCATCATTTTAAAATTCATCCAATGCTAAAATTTTAGGCAATATCTTGTTGTCAATAAGCTTAGTATATACTAATGATAATTGAGAAACATTATTGACTATATTATTATGCTTAAAGCATATATGTGTAATAGATATGAACTTAAAATATTGGTTAACTTGATTAAGTCCACAAGAGGTGGACTTATCATTATATCCAAGATTTGTTTGCCCCTCATTGGGAAAAGTGGTATACCTTGAGCAAGTTTTACAAACCCTTGTCCAATGGTGTACTTATAATTTTTTAATTATTTAAATCTAAAACCATATTGATTGAAATTAATTTATGAGTCAACTACTTTTAGTTCCATTGAATATAAATCAACAGGTGAAGTAAATAGTGGTACTTCAATGGAATAAGTATACATATATGGAACATAAGTATCTATAGGATGGACCATTGAAAAATATTTGAAATTATATTGGTATAAAAGACAAGTATATATATTATTGATGACTAAACATAAGATATGGATGTAATGTATAATGAATTTCATTCATGTTATGAATTAAAGGTCAACCTAAAAATATATTATGATTAAGATCATTAGGAATAACTTGACAAATATTGGAAAGAGTGCATGTGCCCAAAGTGATATTTGATGTAATTTCATCAAGTACTTAGAATTTAATGTTTTAAAATCCATGAATATTCATATTTGAATGAGTTAGATCATTTTCTATTATGTCGATTAAATTTAGGAAAGTGACGTTACAAATGTTCAATATTGATACATTGTCTATAAGTACTCTTTTGAACACCTTATTTAATATAAATAATTGAATATACAATGGTAAATATTGATTTATAATATGATTTAGGGGAAGATCTTCCTTTTCTAAATAGATATTTTCTTTGGTCCACCTGATGGTATTAATAATAGAAGTTACATAAGGGGGTTCAACATTATTAGGTAAAATTGTATTACGTAATGCCTCATATATATATATATATATATATATATATATTGGTGTTATTTAAAAAATCTATAAAAATGAGATATTTGAATTACTATTCTTTAGTTGATCTAATAGCAAATCCCTTAGATTGAAGAATTGTCCTTGGTGTAGGAAAGCTAGGAACATATGGGAATTTACCTCGTATAGTATTAACAACATGAACACGTTGATGTTTATTAATGAGAAAAGGTTTCATACATGATTTTTTGGTGATTTATTGTTATGGGGATAAATTTATATTGAATGTTATAAAAATATGAAGTAAAATGTAATTGAGATTTCTCTAGTGTAGGTTTTTAAATATGATTGAATCTTAACTATGTATAAATGTAATAAATAACATCTTGGAAATTAAGATAAGATTTTAAAATAAATTACATAATCCTATGTAACATGAGAAAACAAAATTCATTCATTAAACCCATTATGAATATAATACAATATGAATGAATCAAAATCAATTATTATGAATGTAATAGAAGCGAAAATAAAGGTATAAGGGTGATCTAGACAAGGGTTTGAATGATTGTATGACCTCTCAAATATAATTTATCATTCATTGATTAATGTTAACCTAATTTATCAGAGCACTAACTTCAGAGGTTAAACCATTCCTATAGTTTACTAACCCTTTTTTTTAGGGTAATGTGAGAATAACTTCCCTAGGTGATATGCTCCTCTCAGGTAAACCACTAATAAAACAACTAAAATAGACTTCCTATGGTATAAAAAATGAACCCTATGTGTTTTAAATATAACACAAGGTACATATAAACTAAATTCCATTTTCAATGTTGTATAATGGCTATGAGTATTCAAGTAAACCACTCAAAACATGATGTCTATAAAATAGAACACCACATAGCCCATAATTATAATCACTAAGTAATTTTAAAACTAATAAACCATAGTTTTAAAAATAAGTACAAGAAAAAGAGGAAATAAAAGCAAATTTTTTTTTAGTATAGATATAAAAAAATTAACCCGAGGTCAAAAGAAAGAGATTTTATGTTAAATGTTATTTGAGGTGATAATTTATTTAGTGTTAAATTAAATCCAAGGTCAAAGAATATTTAATTGTTGTGTATTAGATTTATATCCAAGGCTGAAGTCTATTTTATTTCAACATCATGGATTTACAAAAAAATGAATGAAATCATATGATAAAAATAAATAAAACAACATGAAAGGTTCTAAAAATAGTTGGTTCACAAGAATGTTTAATTTATTTTGAATTGAATGAATCAAACTAATAAATTTAAACTATTAAAATTATTAAACATGAAATATACAGATCTAGAAGTAAAATACATAATTTATCAAATTTTAAATAGCTAAAAAACAGTAAATTGATCAATAGATATGAAAAAATTCCTCATATCAATTTTATATTGACTATGCAGGTTGACTATGACTAAAAAGTACTTGAAAAAACTATGCTTTATGTTGTGACTGAATGTAGGAATTCATATTGTGTTGGGATAAATCCACACTAGGAATATAGGGCCACACTATGGATGCATCTTGGTTGATTATGTAAATTGATATTTTTATCTAGGTCCATGCACCTATCTATGAGGGTTTATTGATTTTATGTGTGTGCTCATTTACCTCACAAGGACCTAGAAAACACAAAACCTTAGATCTTGTACAATAAACACAATAAAAATCAAATTATAGAAAGGGGAATAGGTTTAGGATAATATTTGATCTATCCTAAAAAAACTAAGTATAATTTGAGTGCTACCTACATAGCCCAAAAGGGCCTCATGTCAATGTAGTTCTTCCTCCTAGATTGAGTATGCAAATATTTACTTTGCTATATAAAATATTTTAAATAGATTTTTTTATTAATTGATAATGAGTTCTATTTAACTAAAATAAAATATATTTATACTTGGATTATGACTATTAGAATGCTATATAATTGGAATTGGAATAAATAGTGTTCTTTTTCTTAATGTGCAGTAGAATTGCCAAGTGATTGATAGATGCATTTTAAGAAGCCTTTATGTGATTATATAGGGGAAATTTTTGAATATTTTCACTAAAAAACCTTGTTAAAAAAATGGGAGTGGTAAAATTCATTTTTTCTAATTCAAAAATTCACCATTTGAACATAGGGGATAAGGTTGTGCTTATGGACAAAGCCACAGTATAACCTTATTTGATCAAGTGTTGTCTTATCCCAAAAGGAGAAAGACTACTGGAAAAGGTTTGATAGGTGCATATAAGTATATTAGGGATATAATAAATGATGTTATAAGTATTTTCAAGGTGTTTTTTATATCAGTGAATGATCTTGTATATATTACAAGTTAATGGAATGGTGAATAGACCAAGTAGGGTAAGGATGTCAAGTTTAAACATTGTCAATCACTTAATGATTAATTTTATGTGCTTATAACAAGTAAGAAGAGGCCAAACTTAAACCCTATAGGGTATTGTATGATTATAATTCTTATTAGAGTAGTAAAATATTGTATTTATTGTCTAGTTCTAGAATTAGATCAATAAATGGCCAACCAAGGCAAAATTGGTAAAAGGGAGGGTTATTTTGAACATTTGAGCAAAAATTTTAGGAATTTATTGTAATTTTTGGACACCTTTACATTGATTTTAATTTAATTTAATTTTCTTATTGTGACTCTCTATGTTTAGCCCCATGTGACTAGTAATACATAAGCACTCATCCTCAAAGACTAAATGTAGGCAAGTAAGGGTATATCTCCCCAATTCTAACCCCAAACTACTAGTAAAATGTGAGGGATCATCATTGAGGATCAACAAAGAGAGATATATGTTGAATTGTGTATTGATTTTCTAGGCTTGACTTTACATTATGTATTTTATCATTATTATTTTTATTTGTTTTATCCTAATTTGAATTAATGAAACCTAATAGAATAGAAATTATTAGAATAATACCTTATCTTATATTTTAATAGTACATACAAATATACAAACTAAATGTAGTAAAGAATGCACAACAAGAGGTAAGTGAAATATTATCTTATTTTACACACAAATATTAAGTTTGAATGTCTAAATTTCTCACCTCATACCTTTATCATTACATTGTACATGATATATTTTAACCTAATTTATTTGTGTTGATTCAAAAATATTTGGTCAATATGTATAGTTGATATTGATTATAGTGGTTGGAACTAACCCTACACACAATGAGTGGTTTTTTAATTTTGAAATGATGTGAATATGTTTGTGATGTCTATTTATACCTTTATCTATTTCCAAAATCATGCACAAACATGTGTGTGTTCAAACCTTAGTTATGCACAAATTGTTTGATATAATATGGGTAGGGTGTTAGGAAAAAGGGTTGAGTTGGGATGATCTCGATCAATCCATGTTAATAGACCAAAAATTACATGACATTTCCAATATTCCAAATAAGTCTCAAGTTGAATTTAGTTATCCACTAATTTATGTGTATAATTGTGTGTAGAACTAGATGCTCTTTATCTTATTTTTCCCTTGGTAAAAGCATGTGAATATGAATTGAACCTTGTAAAATTTAGATTTAGCTCTAATAATTTTATAAGTGTAATATTTAATTGTGTATGTATTTTGATAATGTAATGTGCTTTTCAAAAAATACCTTAAAATATATTTATATATACAAGTCTCTAAATTTTAATTAAGGACCTAGTGACCAAAGCCAAAAAAATAGGTTAAAACATGCCCAAACAACTGTAATAAATAAAAATTAGAAAAAATAATTAAAATAGGGACCTAGGTCAGTTCCACTATTTATGATCAGTATATATAGTTGATACTAAATGTAAATAACATAACTTGAACCAAGGATTAACAAATTTCAAGGGTGATAAGGAGGGGTAGAGATCTCTATAATATGTTATGTGAAGTTGGTCATGATAGGATAAGGGGATCACATAAATAAATAGAATAGGTAAGGTAATAAAAATATCAAATTAAATACACCACTAAGTAATTATCTTATGGTTTTAGATCTAAATATGAAAATTTTATGAAAGGTATTATGAAAAAGCATGTACAAAATTTGGGTATCTAGACTTGCCACCATTAATCTAGAAAATTAGTATAACTATAAATACTAGACAAAATTTAAAAGAGAATGAAAACTTGCATTAGTAATTTTAAATATAAGTTTGTTGTTTATTCCAGTGTTGTTTTGGTGTTATTACAAGATATGATGTATGTGATTATACAGATTTTTGCTTAGATAAATAAAATGTAATTGTAAATAACAAACATATTCAAATAATAACTACACTTTTATGTATGTCATATTATGTCCCTCATGGTGTATGCTCATGGAGTGCACTCTTGTCACAAAGAGTAGAGATGTCGAGGGAAAATAGTTACCCAATTCATTATGGATGAGAAGAGGGAAATTTAATTATTGTTCATTTCTTGGTCAAGGAAATGGACATGTTCACAAATTTTTGTTTGAAGAATCATTCTAAGATGAAATGAAAAATCTATGCTTGTTTAAGGAGTGATGTTTTAAGTGTCACTGAACCTTAAAACATCACTAAAAATTAATCAACATAGGCATATTATGTTTTTTATTTATAGGGTTAGGTGATTAATTTTATGTTACAAGTCACCCATAATAAGCACGAAGGAGATGACTTCCCAGGAAGGTATGTTAAGATTTTTAAGAGGTTCATTCAATGGTTGAATATTTTTTTATTGTAAGTTTCCATATGTATACTCTTATAGATATGTGAAAGAGGTATAGATAAAAAGAAATTCATAATAGGCATAGGTTAAGAAAATTCATCATGCTCATGTGTAACATCCTATGCCATACATACACATTCAGAAGATGTATTACATATTATTACATTGTCATAACATTTGGTCTCAATAAAATGTTCATTTGAAGAGATATTTTGACATTGCATTTCAACAAAATATAATGAATCATCACATGCATTTTTATCATTTTATATTCATAAATATATAGAATAGATTTCACTTTGTATTTCTATTTCTAAAGAGAGGTAAGGAATTTCAATTTTTATATATTTGTTTACCATATCTAGAGAGATAAGTAACTTTACATTCTTCACATTATTTTTCTATTTCTATAGAGAAAGAATTTCATATTCTTCATATTCTTTTACTATATATATATATATCTGTATATATATATATCTGTATATATATATATATATATATATATCTGTATATATATATATCTGTATATATATATATATATATATATATATATATATATATATATATATATATATATACAGATATATATATATACAGATATATATATATACAGATATATATATATATATATATATATATATATATATATATATATATGTATATATGTATAATGTGAAACTCCTTCTCTCTCTCTCTCTATATATATATATATATATATATAGAGAGAGAGAGAGAGAAGGAGTTTCACATTCTTCACATTATACACATTCTTTTGATATTTATAGAGAGAGAAAGAATTTAATATTCTTTACTTTTTTTCCCATTTCTCTGCAAGGCTTATGTCTTTTTTATGATGATTAATGAGTTGAAATGATGTGGAAAATTTTAGGGATAAACAAGGTGTATTAGAAAAAGAATATTTTATTTTGAATTCATAGGATATGATAGAAACATGCATGTGTTTATTATGATCTTTCTCATTTTATTCTATTATATAATTTAAATAAGAATGCAAAGAGGAAGTATGAGAATAAGGTTCTTATATTTATTCATTAATGGATTTTTTTCTTCATTAAAGTCTTCAATACCATACCAAACCTCTTATTTTTCATTATAATCATATTCATTGTCATAATCATAATATTGAAAATCATATTATTCATCTAGATAACAAGCATAATTAATCAAACATGTTTGGTTATTTGTTCATTTATTATCATACACAAAAGGAATGGAGTATCTAATAAAAATAAGTTCATAGGATGATAGTCACTAGGGGTTTCCAACTAATTATCAATTTTGATTTATTTCAACTTAAACAAGCTATTGAAATATAATCAATGCCTAATCCAAAATAAGTACACAAGCATGGGGAGGTGAAGACTAAATATTATTATTTTTTTTTGGGTATAGAAATCAAAAGTCAAAATAGTGAATCTCTAAGAAAAAATCTGAGATGGAGTTTTATGCATAAGGAGATCAAAAATGAAATTTAAAACCTTATGAAAAAAATATAAAACCTTGAAATGATGGTTCAATAAATATTTAGGTTCACCTATATGTTTTACCCTAGTTTGGATCAATGAAATGCTAATGGGATAAAAATGATTAAAATAATACCTTAATTTAAATTTTCACAATACATACAAATATTCATATTAAAAGTAGTAATGAATGCACAACAATAGGTAAGAGAATTATTACCTTATTTTCCATGTGGATCCAAAGTCTAATTATCTAAAATTTTCACCTCAAGACTATATCATTATTCTATACACAATATGTCTTTGCCTATTTTATTCTAGTCCACTTTGATGGATCTTGTTAATATTTACAATCGATAATGACTATAGTGGTTAGAACTAAACTTACACATAGTGAGAAACTATTTCCTTCTAAAGTAATGTGATTGTGTCTATGATGTTTTTTATGCATTTATCTATTTCTAGAATTTCATGAAAGCACCTATATGTTCAAATCCTTATTCTGCATAAATGATCCATTATCAAATGGGGTGGGTTTTGGGTGAGAGGTTTGAGTTGTTATAACCTTGGTCAATATCCATTGATAGACCAAATATTGTACTACATTTTCAATACTTTTAAGAGGACTTAAACTTGAATGTATTTCTCCCACTAATATGTGTGTGTGTAATTATATATAAAAACCTAGATGTTATTTCTTATATTTTTTCTTGGTATGAGCATGTAGATATGAATAGTTCCTTGAAAATTGAGATTAAACTCTAATAATTCTATAAGTTTAATATGTAATATTATCTATCTCTTGAGAATGTAATGTACTTTTCAAAAACTACCTTATAATATCTTTGTATTTATGTTAATCTCTAACTTTTAAGAACCCGATGAATTGTAAAAGTCAACAAAAGAAATTAAAACATGACCAAACAATGATAATAAAGTGAAATGTGTGATAAAGAATCTAAAATGAGACCTAAGTTAGTTTTATTATTTGTGGTCTGTACCAAAATTTGATACCAATTATGAATATCATAACTAACTCAAGGCTTAACAAACTTAAAGGGTGTTAGGGAGGCCCAAAGATATCTATAATATGTTGTATGAAGTTGGTCATGATAATATAAGGGGATGACACAACCAAATATAATCACTAAGGCAATAAAAATCTCAAAACAAAAGTGCCACTAAATATCTAGATCATGGTTTGAGATATAAATATGCAAAGTTTCTTAAAGGTATTATAAAACAAGGTTTGTAAAAAATTTGGGTATTTGCATTAGGAAGGATATTATTCCTAAACCTTGTCCCCATGCACCTAAAAATATGCAAGGTATCATCACAAGGGATAAAATTAGATGAATAATATTACTTGGTTAAAGCATGTCAGTGATTTTATTAGAGCGAACCAAAGGGGATTTTAAAATGGAAAAGTTTATAGTCTAATTTATAGGATAGGGTATCTAATATTTATAAAAATATATATGGGATAGGTTGTACGTTACCAATAAGAAATAAGATAAAATTCCTCCTTTATGATTATTTTTAGAGTATTTATCTAAAAGGGGGAAATGTAATGGGAAAATTTGAAGTGATATTCTAGATTGAATATTTTGTCACATGAACTCGTAAGTAGATAGCTATCATTTTAAAATGATTGAGATGTAAAAAAGAAAAAAATAACAATGAAAGTTTATTGATATAATGAGGTAAATTTGAATTGTGATATCTATATATAAAAATGTTTAAGTTGAAAAGAGTTCAATAATTCATCAAAATAATTACCCTAAAAATATCCATTATGAAAGTCTCTTGTAACTAAATATGGGCATAACTAGTTAGGTCTAAAATTTCAACCTTCTCCTTGCTTTTTTTGAATTATCTTATCGAGTCTCAGGATAAGATTTCCAACCTAGATAGGGAACTCCAAAACATTATTATTTATTATAACTACATGAAATACACTTAGGCAATATATTTTTGTATAATTATGAGCTGATAATCCTCTAAAATTTTGAACTCAGGGAGGTTCACACTTATATGTTTTTGTTTATCTAGGATACATGATGTGACAAGGCATAATAAATTCACTCATAGAGTCATGTAATATATCACACATTAATGATCAAAAGTGTAATAATTTTAAACATAAATCACAAAAAAATAAATTAATGTCAATATACATAGTCAATTAATTCCATCATCAAATATATCAAAACACAATATCCATAGGAAATAATAATCTATAAATTATAAGCAAGAGAAAGCCATGTGTAATAAAATATTATGATCAATGGATCAATATAGAAAGATATATCCTTATAAGTGTACTAATATTATCCTAATGTAGGCATTCCCCTAATATATAAACCTAGTTATATGCATGTAAAATGACAAGCTTTATTTGCATATTTAAATTCCTTGGGTCTAGGTGAGACTCTTGAAGAGAGTGATGTGGAGGTGATAACTTTTTGTCTGGCTAGTTGTTTTGATATTGTTAGATTTGATGAGATGGTCAATTTGGTTTAACTTATTTATGGGGATTTTGGGATACTTATCTCATGGGATAATAGTTTATATATCAATATAACTTAACCATTTTGTAAAGTTTATTTAGGGACAAAAATTAAGGGTGGATAAAATATAGAGAGTAGTGTTAATTTGTGCATAGTTTTTTCACTACTTACATGCCTCATTTGTGAAAAATTTCATATCTTAAGAAAATATCTCTTTGGAATTACATAATCCATGGGTTTATTCATGATTGATCATAGTACCATACCCTACACTCTTGTTTAACCATAGTCATACACACCACACTTATAATTGATCAAAGTCCTATATACCATGCTCATGCTTACTAGCAATATTGCACGCCACACTCATACTTATTCATAGTCCTATGTAACAACACTCATTCTTAGTCACAGTCCCACATGCCACACCTGTACTTTTATGTAATACTACATATACCTCTACATTGAGATTTCTCTTAGTTTTGTGTACTAATATCACACTTGTTCATAGACCTACATGCCCAACTCACACAAATTAGCACTCATGTGCACTCTTTCACCATGTTTTATAAAAGTCACACTCACCTCATTATCAAATTCTCTTAGACTCATGCTCATACATTTTTATTAGATTTAACACACATTTTTTTATCCTACTCTGACCATGTGGCTTGAAAAGTGGCACTTTTAAACCTAAAATCTGCTATTTATCTAGTTGGATAGTTAATTTCTAGATACCTTGACTCTCAACTATCACCCAATAAGGAAGATGAAATAATTTTTAATTATCTTATCTTTAACTGAATATTATTTGTAATTGATTCTTGTATTTCATGTATAAATATGTAACATATGCATCCATATAAGGGGTTGTTTCCTTACATAATAATAATGATATATATCATGTTATGTGTATCTAATCTATCATAAATTCACTATATCATATTATACCATTTCCCTATTCATTCATGTTGAATATAAGTTACATTTATACAAATACAAGACTTCTAATCAATTTTAATGTGTGTTTATTGATTTCATTAGAATATTTTTACCCACATTCCATATTATAATTATGATTTATAGAATAAAGATTTTCCATGTGCACTTATTCCTAGGTCCTATTAGTACAGATCATTAGTACTATTGTAGTCTATGATTTCACCTTTTTGGGAGAGTTTTTTAGGGCTCTCTCACTCCCAGCTACAATATTAAAGTAACCTTAAGCTGTGGGTATCCTTTAATGAGGTTGAACCTCTAGAGAAGGCTAGCTTCCTCTTGGTAGATCATCTAAACTAATGTTTCTACTTGGAAAGAAGTAGAGAGGGGGTATAGGTTAAATAAGAGATCTAAATGGGTGATACACCAAATTTATTGACACTCACATATGCATAAAATAAACGCTAATTCAACATAAGATAATTCTTGCTCACACAACTTCACAAACTAGTTAATTTGCATAAGTGTTTCATAAACTAGTCTCACCAAACAATACATGAAGCAACGAGGAATTTCAAAATCCACTCTAAACATCCATTAATAGAAGAAATATCTCAAGTTTAAACCTAAAACTAACTTAAAAACACCTAAAAATAGTCAAGAAAGAAGGACAATGGACATGGAAGAACACTTCTTCACAAGGCCATCATGCACAAGCTTGCTAAGCACAATTGAGAGGCAAAAGATAGGTAAAATTTTATCTTTATTACTTAAAAAGGTCTTTCTTACAAATTTTGATAGGGTTTCTCCTTATCAACAATGAATATCTCCTTTTAGGCTCAAAATCCTCTATATATAGAAGAAAGGAATGAGAGAAGAGGGGGATTTCATGAGAAAATGGAGAGAGGGGTCATAAATGGCTACAACCACCACTTTGTCCTTACAACTATATTGACCATGAGATGAGTTATCCAAGATCACCAAAAATATCCTCGATCCCCTCATGACTTCAAGTCTCCTTTGATTGTGTTGTCCCCCAAAAATATCACTCATTTTTGGGACAACATTTGAAATATTTTGGTCTTACAGACCAAAATTGTCTCTTCCCTTTTCAAAATTTGTCTTGGGCATTCAAATTCCTCATATTTCAAGCTTCTTAGAAATCTAAAGACTCTGCAGGCTTAAATCTATGGAATCTATAGGCTTGAATCTACGGACTCAATAGGAAGATAAAATCTACAGACTCTGCAGGCCAAGTTTAAAGGACTTCATAGGTTGATTTCTACAGACTTGGTTTTTATGGACTCTGCAGGTAGGTTCATTTCTATAGGTTCAAAGACTTCTATAGGCGAGCTCAACCAAAATAATTAGTTTCTAACACTTGGTCATTTTTGGGATTGTTTCAGTTCCTTGGTTCAATAAGAAATCTCCATTGGTAAGCATCTAAGCAAAGAAGGCTTGAACCGTTGAACCATTGAACCACTTTGGTTCAAAGGTTCAATGAGTTCAAAGTTCAAAAGGTTCAATGCTTTTAGTTTAATGGCGGGTTTAATCAAAGGAATGATTCAATGGATTGGTTCAACCAAATGGTTCAATGCTTTGTTTCACTCAGGTGGTTCATCCGCTTTGTTTCAACACTTTGGTTTAACCTATGGTTCAAAGGCAAGTTCAATCAAGTGGTTCAATGCTCAGTTCATCTGCTTGGTTTAAAGGCTTGGTTGATTCAATTGGTTCATCGACTTGAACCATCAGCTTGAACCATTTTGGTTTAAAGCTTGGTTCAACCAAGTGGTTCATTGCCTTGGTTCATTGAAGTGGTTCAACAGAGCGGTTCATCAACTTGGTTCAATGGAGTTCAATGTTTGGTTCAATCAAATGGTTCAATAGCTTGGTTCAACCAAGTGGTTCACTCAAATGGTTCAAAGGAGTAGTTCAAATGCAAAATTTTAAAGAGCCTCCTGAAGGACAAAATGCCCTTGTAGAGGGCACTTAGATGACAAAAGTACCCTTCAGAAGGGTCATTTTCAAAGAAGCCTCAAAAGGTAAATTCTTTTAGATTTTTGTTTAAGTCAACTGAAAAAGTCTAAGTCATAATTCCTTTAGACTTTTGTCTGAAGGAATTCCTTCAGACAAAAATTCTAAAAGAATTCAGAGAAGCTGTGGGCAAAAAGACCGAATAAATAACCAAGGCAAATGGATGAAACAATTTTGTGGACTATTTTTCTGCGGGAAATTTTTGTGGACTTTTTGTCCATGGGAAATGTTCGTGGACTTTTTGTCCATGGAGAAAGCCTGAGGAAAGCCTATGAAAGACTTCTAAGGAAAAGGCCGCTGAAGGACCCCAAAGGGTAGGTGACCTTACGGGGGACTCTCAGCTACCAAATTTAAGGACATTTCCCTAAAGCTGAAGGGTCACCTTCCCTTTAGGAAGATATAAAATGAGAAATCCAAAGGAAGAATCTAGCGACCTACCAGAATAAAGAAGCCCAAAGGCCATTTGAAGACCACCTAAAGGGCAGATACCTTTATGGAGGGCTCTTTTCAACCCAAGGTAGATCATTTATTAAGGCCCAAAAGGGTAGGTTATTTCTAGGAAAGTGCTAAATAGAAAAGCTAAAGGACCAAGGGGTGATGCACTCGAAGACATCAAATTTAAGATAGTGAACTAGCCATTAAAAACAGATTGACGGGCACACAAACGTTAATTTAAAAGCTCACAAAATAGCTATTGATCCTTGTAATCTATAGACTTGAATGTATTCATACGCTTTAAGGCCAAGACCAGCAAAAAGTGAGGAAGGAACAGAATAACAAATTGAATCTAGGACCTAATTCAATTAACCAGAAAAGGAGGAATGATGAAGGAAGGATCAGATCGCCAGGTGGACATTTAAAGTTGCAAACTTTCAATAGGCATGACTTGTTTCCCTACATTGAGAAAAACAAATGGGTAGATGCCCCTAATTTCCAACCTATCTTCCTAACGATTTTCAATGCAACATGATGTGTTACTATTCCCGAGTCCTTCTTGAAGAGGCTATATAAGGGACTCTCTTTTATTGTAAATGTATCTCTTTTTTGACAATCAGAATGAAACTCTACCCAAATTGAAAGGCACTTCTGAGACTTTGAGCTTAGTTTGTTGATCATAATTTTTATTGGAATAAGAAAGCAAGTGATTTTTTAGACTTTGTGCTGTGATATCTTTGTTGTTGAGGAAACTGTTCTTATGTCTTTTTCCTTGATATATCTTATGTTCCTTTAATTCAACAAGCAAAATTAGTGATAACAGTTAGGAAGGTGTCTTGAAGAGTCAACTTTGGAGAGACTTTGTGCCCCCATAATTGCCTTTAGTGTGTTTTCTTTTCATTTCTATGTAAAGGACATTAGGACAACTTTGTGCCCTCATTGTCCTTCGTATCTTACTCTTGAGCAATTCAGGTGGAGACTTTGTGCTGCATCTCGATTTGCTGGTTACTACATCCTTTGCTACATTTTTTTGTTACTACCAAGAGTATTTTTGTGGTTTACTGAATAGTACTTCTGAAAGAAGAGGAGTGCTTTCTATCATTTCCCTTGAGTTTTTCCTTTGTTTTACACACATCATCTCTGAAGAAAGAGAGATGGATGGTTTGTCCTACCCTTGAGTATTATTTTTTGTTAATATATATATAACATATACATAGGGAACCTCTCCTTGATGAGAGGAGAGATTAGTCCCCTTATGATGTGGTAAACCTACACATTTGGATGACTAATCTTCCTACTTTGGCTGATCATACCTATTTTTTTATCAGTATGCTAATCGACAAAATATTCAACCAATAGATTCGACCTAAGAGGTCCATATCATGGGTAGCTACATGTTCCTACCAAGTGTAAATGATTTGATCTTTTGCATTTAAAACTTGGCATGCTTCTTCACTTTGCATGTTTATTTCTCCACCTAGATGTATATATTCTTAGTTTGACCACTTTACATGTTCTGGCTGTGAGCTGTAGACCATGTCATCAGAGTTGAAAGGAGAAATCCTTATCCTTTTTTGCTAATTGGATATCAAAATCCCACTAGGATTCTTTTAAAAACTCTGCCTTTTCTCATCCATTGATCTCCTTGATAGATCTTGACAAGTGTCAATCTCATGGAAATCTTGATGATTTTTTTTTTAAAAACTTGACCAAAGGCAATGGCTACTTGTAGGGGCTTAAACTTGATGTTTGCAATCCCATCATTAATTCTTTTAGACTTTTATTTTTGATCATTTCTTTTGACTATTTACTCATAGACAAATCTTCTAAAAGAATTAACCCTTTTCTTTGGCCTTGAATAATTTTCTTTGAAAATGGACCTTTGGAAAAATTTATAAAGTGCCCTATTTTTCACTTGAAATTCCCTTTCCAAAAGGAAAGTAACCTTCAGCCATCTTGAAAATGACCCCTTTTCCTAAGAAGTTTCCTTCAAAGTTTTTGTAATGAACCTTTCAGAATTGTACAAAGAACCTTTCAAATTTCTTGAAATGGTCTTTCAAAAACCTTGAAAATATATTTTTTGAAAGGAAAGTTCCTTTTGGAATCTTGGAAAGAACCCTTCAAATTTTGAAAAGGACCATTAAAGAGTTACCCTTTAGGACAATTTTCCGAAATGAAAAGGTTTGTCTTTTGCTTTAGACATTTTATCTAAAATCCCTTCAAAAACCTTGTCTCAGAAAACTTGTCTAAAAGAATTCAACACTTAGCCAAAAAGGGTCCTGAAAGAAAGGAAACACTTAGTCCCCACAAAGTCCAAAAGAATGAACAAGTAAAGACTTAGCTGAATAAAATATTTTTCACTTAGCTTCTAGATTTCAATATTATCCTTGAACACTACTACTAGGTCCTTAGAAATCCTTGCTTAGATCATCTCTCAAGCCTTTGATCCACTACTTCATCAAACCATACAAGAGATTTAGTATGTGGGCTAGAAATGGCCAACATTTTTGGTGACTCATAGGGAAGCATGTGTGCTTTTGCTTGAGAAACTAGCTCATTTGACTCATCTAATCCATTAGGCACAGAGTTACTACTTTCTTTGACAAGGATGACTTTTTCTTGAAACTCCCCTTGAAGCAATAAGGACAACAAAAACAAAACAAACACTATGCCCAATGCACTTAGGGAAGGGAAACACATAACTAAAAAGATGTGCATAAGGCACTTAAGAGAAAACATGAAAAACTATACAAAAATTAAAATATATACAATAGATGCAAACTCTTCTAATAACAAGTCTTTAGATGAATCCCATTGACTGGGATGGGTAGTACCTCTCCATCTAGCTGGGCCAGTTGAAAAGCATTATGTTTTTTGCATCCATGGATCAAATAAGGACCACTTCATAAGCTATCAAATTTGGTGTAGTTGCCTGGATTGGCCTTGTTTGAATCCCACTTGAGGACTATGTCTCCTTCCTTGAAGTCCCTTTCTATGGCTCTTTTGTCAAAGTATTTCTTGACCTAAGCTTGATGTGATTATAGTGTTTTCATTACAAGGTCCATCATTTCTTCAAGTTCCATGAGTTTTGCCAGTCTCACATGCATGGGCTCATCTTCCATCAACTCCAACTGGTGGGCTAGTTCTAGTATAGGTAGCTTGAGAGAAATGAGAAACTTGGCCTCCCTTACATATACTAATATATATGGAGAATTGACAATGGTAGCTTTAAGAGTCACCCTGACAGCCCACAAGGCTATCTTTAGTTTAGTGTGCCATGTCCTTTGATTCTCTTCCATAGTTCTCATGATGATTCTTAGAAAAAAATTATTTGTGGACTCAACCAATCCATTTACTTAAGGATAATAGTTGGAAAAGGTGCTGAGGTAGATGCCCATCTTGAGATCCCATTCACTCATTTTTAGATTGAGGAATGCTAATGCATTATTAGAGATGATAGTGGATGGAACACCAAACCTGGTCACAATGTTGTCATCGAAGTCTAAGACTGTACCTTCATTAGCTTCTTTCAATGTAATGGATTCCATCCTCTTGGTAAAGTAGTTGGTTATATTAAGCACCCAATTATGTCCTGCACTTGATGGAGGGTTGATCATTCCTATGAAATCTTGACACCATTGCATGAAAGGTTGCTCTACCTAAATTGGGTTAAGAGGAAGGGTTGTTAATCTTTGCTTCCCCAAAAATAAATCACACTTTTGACATTTTATTACCCATGCATATGCATATTTGAAAAGGTTGGGCCAGTAATAACTAGCCTTCATTATCTTTACTGCTATGGTTCTAGGTGTAAAAGGACTTCCTATAGGTCCATCATGGAATTGCTATAAATGCTTGGTCACTTGGTCATTATCTATGCACCTTAGGAGCACTCCATTGAGGTCATTTTTGAATAAAACCCCATCAACCAATGCATAAAGTATGTATTGAAGTTTCTTTTTGACCTATCTATACCCTAAGGGCACTCACCTATTATCAAGAAACATTTTATATCTTGGATCCAACTAGTGTAAGGTGGAGGTACATTTATTTTTGGGTTATCTATTGTTACCAAGATAACTTCTTTGTCTTCATGAAGGTCATCAACCATACAATCACACAATTTTTTACCTCTTACTGGCTTAGTGACCTTGATCTCTACATCATACTTCATGACCTTGGTAATCCAACCATCTCTATTTTCATTCAAGTGTTTGTTAAGAAGGAAGTCTCTCAGTCTAGGATGAGATACCATAAGATAGATTTTGCTATTAGAGAGAATTGGCCTAAAATTTTTAAGGCTCATTACTACTAAAAAGTCTTGTTTTTATACAAAAGTATACCTCACCTCATACCCCTTAAGCCCTTGACTAAAAAATGCTATTGGTTGTTCAAGTTCTTTACCATTATTTTACATTAGCATAGCTGATATATTATCAATATTAGCAAAATCATACAATATAAAATCCATTGAGAAATTGGGATTCATGAGTGTGGGTGCTTAGGCACTAGCTTGCTTGATAGCCTTAAATGTTGATTTACCTTCATTTGAGTAGTGAACACTTGGTTCTTCTTTAGCATAGCAGTGATGAGCTTGACCAAGTTTTCATAACCATGTATAAACCTTCTCACAAAGTTTATTTTCCCAAGGAAACTTTGGAGTCCCTTCTTATGCTTGGGTAAGGATAAGGCCAAGATGGCACTTGTTCTATCAAGATCAATAGTTAATCCTTGTTTTGAGATAATATGACCTAAGATTTTTCCCTCATGGACAAAAAACACACATTATTTGGGATTCAAATACATCCTATACTCTTTGAATCTCTCAAAGATTAACCTCAGGTGGTCTATGTGTTTGTTGACATCCTTAGAGAAAACTATGATGTCATCCAAGTAGACTAGCACCATTTGATTTAATAATCCTTAGAATACCATGTACATAGCTCTTTGAAAAGTGTCCCTAGAATTTAATAGGATAAAAGTCATCTTTTGATAAGCATATGTGCCCTATTTAGTGGTGAAGGTAGTCTTGTATTGATCTTCTTTCCTTACTAATACTTGATTGTAACTTGAATATCCATCCAAAAGAGAAAAATGTTTTTAACCTAAAACTATTTGAAGAAGCTACTCCATTAATGGCAAAGGTTAATGGTCCTTTAAGGATATCTTGTTCATATCTCTAAAGTTAACACACAGCCTGATCTCCCCACTCTTTTTCCTTACAGCCACCAAATTGGCTACCCATGATGAGTACTTGATGGTAAAGATGATCTTGGATTCAATTAACTTGTTTAGCTCTCTCCTAATAAGCTCTTCTATTTTAGGGTTAACAAACCTTTATTTTTACCTCACATGCTTAGCATTAGCTTCTAGTTATAAAGTATGTTGGGCTAACTTTGGATCAAACCATTTTAAGTCACTATATTCCCAAGCAAAGATGTCTAAATATTCCTTACAAAGTTTAATGAAAGCATGCCTTTTTACCTCATTTCTTACCTTCCCAAGCTTGAGGAGTTTGTCTTTTAAAATAAAGACCCTTTCATAATTCTCCTCATTAGTTGATATCACTACCTTATCTTTCCTCATATGGTCTCCCTCATGGAAAAGACTTTCAAGGGTGACCAACCCTTTAGGAAGTTTGTTAGACTTTATTTGAAAAATTTGATCCCCATACTGATGTTGAAATTTACCTTGGTTCATAAAGGAAAACTTTGATTCCTAAAACAAAAAATAAAGAATTTATTTGTCATTTTTAAAGACCTACCAGTAGGCTTCATTATCTAGTACTGATGGTCTCACCACCACCTTGACATGTGGTTGAACTTTGGCCTCTTTTAATTTACTTGGAATATCAAATAAGGCTCCCACAACTACCAACCTATCAAATGTTGATTTTGGTTCCTTAGCACAACATGAATGTTAAAGGCTTCAAAATATTCAATTAGGTCCCATACTCTATTTCTATAGTACCTCATCAAAGGATTCTTCATAATGTTCATGCCCCTAATTTGGTTCACTATAAGCTCACTATCTCCATATACTTGTAATCTTTTGATTCCTCTCTTATTGTCCCATCAGAGGCCATGGATTAGGCCTTCATATTCTATTTCATTGGAGGAGAAATTGAAATGGAACCTATAAGATGAGAAATACTTATCATCTTAATGGGAAACCAACATTTCCCCTACACCTACTTCATTTTTTCTTCTTGAGCCATGAAAGAATAACTTCCACATATCATTGAGGTCTTCTTTAGGTCCAATGAGGGAAGACATGAGTTGATTTTCTTCATGTATTAAATAGACACCCATTTATCTTTCCTTAACACCTTCCAAAGGGTTGAGAAATTTATTATCCCCCCATATCTCATCCAAAAATAAGTTTGGAATCTCCTCAGGATAAGTATTTAGTTCTTGACCAATTATAAATTCATCCTCATCAAGGATAGTACAATTGATGTTTATGTAATTTGGATGATGAGGCTCAATGTGAAATTGTGCCATGGGCTCAACCTTGATTGATACCTTGGACCCATACCTTGTTTTGAAATCCATGTAGGATCAATATGCTATTAGATAACCCCCAATTTTGGCTATGAATTCTCTAGAGAGGTATAGCGCAAAGTGAAGAGTTACATCAAGGATCAACACATATTGAACCACTAAAACACTAAGATAAGAATGTAATGTCAAGATAATATCTTTGATCATACTAGATAGATTTGTAGAAGAACCATCAAGTTTAAAAACTCCCTTAGTATGTGGCTCATAGTTGAGGTTTATTCGATCAAATATAGACTTTGACATTACTAGAGTACTAACTCCACTATCTACCAAAAAATTATGCACCAAGGAATCGTCAGTGATTAATAAAATGTATAATGGAGGAGGTTTGACCAACTCACTTGATCCTTCTCCTATAGGACCTTGGGTTACATTGGTGAGGATCTCAATTTCTTTTCTTGGTTATCTTCTTGTAGTTGTTGTAACACCTATCTTGGACAAACCTTCGTGAAGGATATCCACCTGACTAGGCATGGAAAGCATGTCCCATATTGGACTTTTTCATTTATTCAATAATTTTTATTAGTGGACCACCAACCTTCACATGAACTTTAGGGTCCATTACTATCATTTTTTGAATTTGCAATTTTAGTGGATCAAAATAGGTCCCTTGATTCTAATTTTTAAGAGGTGTCAGGACCTTTGGAGTGATAGCAAGCTCATTAGGCTTAGACAATAATGGAGTGATAGTAGGGGGATGTTTGACCAAATCTTTATTACTATCCATATTCATTTCTTTAAACCTTGTATTAGTTATCACTAGAATGTATGCTTGGTTGGAACTAGCCTACTGATTGAGTGCATATCACTCTTCTTGCTCACTGATGACCATTATAACATATAATTTGTTTTGTACCTGATTAGATCCTTGGTATTGTAAATACTATACTAATTTTTTCATCATGGATATCTCTATGTCTTGAGCTATTAAGGCTTCATTTTATCCATAAGCAACAACCTATTGCCATTAGTCATTGAAAGCCTGGTTAAATCCACTAGTTGTGACAATGGATTACCCAAAAGATTGATTATAAGGTATGGTCCTATGGATGCTTCTAATTGCCTCACAGGTGATCTTAGTGTTGATGAATACTTCTCATTTTAGGGTTATGAAAATCCAAGGCATGAGTTATAGTTTTTGACAATTTTGGGATGTCTATGGTGAAATAAAAGTAGAGTGTAAGAGTTATCCATAATATTTATTTGATTTGGTGGTTGGGAGCCACTAGGGTCTTGTATTTGAATCTTTGTGATATTTATTGATCTAAAACCTAAGCTAAATGGTTATTTAACAATTATTCTTAAACTAAAATGAGTCTTGATAAAAATAAAGAAAAGAGAAGGTAAGGCAAAGAAGAAAACATAATTTTAGGCTCCCATCTCATACATTATGACAAATTTACTTATTAATTTGAACATATGTTAACCAATTTATGATGCAATATGGTTTAAACACAAATTCCATCATAAATCAAGCAAGATCTAAAGGAATTATGAAGATCACAAGTGAAAACCAAATTTACTTTAAAGGTTTTACTACTGTAACATGAATAACATAAGCACATTCAAATCTAGAGAAAAATATAATGAAATAAACCCAAGACCTTTTAATAATTTAATGTAGTATAAATTAACATCCCTATGATATAAAATATAATTAAAAAAATAAATAACAATTCACATCTAATATATTCTCATGCAATTGAGAGATATCATTAGCTTTAACACACTATTCAGATAATCCTTTCATAATTCTTTAGTTGTATTAAAGGCTCCAAGTATTCAATTGCTCAAAAAATCTCCTCTACAAAATGGTAACCCTTGCCTATTTATAGGAAGCATAAGTATTTTATTGGTTAACTCCCTCAAAATATCCACATGCAAACTAAGGACAACTATCCTCAATACACAACCACAATGTCAAAGGCTTTCATGCTAATTTGGACAAAGAGTGTATGCTAACAGACTAACATACATTTTACAAAAGAATATTCTTTTATGTTACATTGGTGGGACCCTTAGGTCACTTTCTGAGGATTTTATTCACCTTAGTTTATTATTCATTTATGATCTCAAAATCTATGATAGGCTTCATCAAACAATCCTCTTCTTGATTTACCAATGTGTCAAATTCCTTGTCACTCTTGGTATTGAGCTCCTGAATGCCTTAGGATTCTACAATCTATCTTCTAGATGTGATAATGATACCGACCTTCTGATTATCCATGATATCTTGGCCTTGGTTGTCTTTGATGCTCTAAATGTGTTGACTAACCCTCTATCTGAACTCCTCATTTTCCATTAGGCTTGTGGCATTAGTCTTAGATGCTCTTCCCAATAGGTCCTTTAATAGCTCCTCCATCCTTGTTATCAATCATTTGTCCTCCTCCAGAAGGTTACTGACATTGTCACACCAACTGCTTAGGTTTAATATCATGTCTTCCATTATGAGGGCATGCACGTGTTTCAACTTGATGATCCTAATGCCTTGGACTTGCTTGGTGTTATGGATATTGATCAATTCAATTACCTAATCTCTAAAGCTTTGCCACTAAGTAATTAATGTTTGTGCCTTCTCAAGTTTATGGGCCAAGATAATTGATCTATATTTCAAGGCCTTAAACCCTTTAAAAATGTCTAAGGACTTATTTAGAAATGCTACTATATCTTTAGGGACTGAAAGTAGGACTTGGGCTTCCAAATCTTGCTTTTCCTTCTCTAAGTTGGTGATCCTTTATTTCATTCCTTAAACCCCAACCAAGGTCATTGCTGATTGTGCCACCACTAAACTATCCACATCCTTTTAATGGATGGGATACTCCTCTATTTCCTACCCTTAAATAGGATTTAGGCCAATAAAAGGTTCCATTTTTTGAAAAGTGAATTCCTTGGTGCCAATGGTATCTTTTTTAGTTGTCACCCTCTCAAACCCTATTGTAGCTAGTTTATATATGATAGTGGCTACTAGTTCAAAGAGTTGGGCTACTTCTAGGGTTTCAATCCTAGTTTTACTTGATGCTCATTGATCCTTCATTCTCCTACCAATTTTAATTGTAGCCTCAACAATTTTCCTATCTTCCTACTCCATGAGCTTTTTGATCTAGGGTTTGATATTATCATGACTGTCCATGCCTGAAGTGTTGGTGATTTCTCATGAATGAGAGTGGGATGGGATCTTTTAGAATTTACCTTATACGAACTAGTCTAAGATAATAGGTCCATGTATTAGGAATTCATTGCTCAATAGGTTCACTTCACTGGTGGGGTGGGTCCATGTTACCTTTGGTCTTTTAGAGGACCTAAGAACAAGGGCCATCTCAACTTCTCTCTTTTTCTGAGTGATAGGGACCAAGTCCAATGCCAATTCTTTCTCCTTTTCTTCCTTAGCTATTTGGGATCTTTCAATGTGAGCCACCTTAATAGTGATTTCCTCAACCCCTTGATAAGATACATAGGTTTATGCAAGTTCCTTGAAGAACTCATCCACTATCTCATATGGTTCCAAGGAAACCATATCAATGTGTTCTACTTGGGAAGATGGTCTTGGAGGCTAGGTTGATGATGGAGGGCATTCATCTAGACTATCTTATAATAAATTTTCACCTACTTCTTAGATTTAGAGTATTGTATATGGTGGTTTCTCCAAAGGTGCACTTGAAGTGGAGGACAAAAAATGATACTATAGTGGGTTCATTTGCCATCTCTATCCAGTTAGTTTTTCCTCCCTTTACAATCTATGCTCAAGATTGAAACCATGTTGTCTGCACCTAGCAAGGACCTCCTCAAAGTTTATTACTTTAGTAAAGAAATGGTTATAAGGACTAACCATGTGTTCATAAGTCACCTTGGTCAGTTTACTTGATTGCAAATGAGGGACCACTTTGTTGTTTGGATCCCATTCTTGTAAGTCATCTTTTTTAAAGTAGAAATCATCCTTATATTTGGACATGATCTCCAATTACTTTTAGTCTTTGATAAAGGTTCTCCCAATCAAAAATGGGAAGGTATGTAGCATGCCCTTCCTCTTCTCTCTACAGGTGTTATCAAATCCATGGGAAATATAGTAAGTAATTTCTTTTTCAACCAATTTAAGTGGAATGTAAACAGGCAACCTAAATGGTTAGTTCATGGTACCTTCAATCTGAAGGATAGTGTAGTCTGGATAAAACCAAATGTCTCGCATGAGATCAACATATCTCTTAACAAGAGGGTGCACCCTGAGCATGGGATATCCTATGATTCTTTGGAATAGTATGGGATATATACAATCATAGATGAATTATATATGATCCCTATATTTGAATACATAAAGCTTGGAATAATGATGTGAGATGGTAATTTTGTTATGGGAGGACCAATTATTAACACCAAGAATATGGGTGGATGCCATCAATGAGTCTAGTAGGTAGGACATCATGGTGAAATGCTGAAGTGTCTTCTTCTTAATGCCATAAAACTACCTTCTTAAGTGGATACTAATTAACTCCCCAATAGGTGGAGTCATTTTTATTCAACTATGAAGTATACATAAGAAACCCACCTAGGGTCAACATAGGTATTGGTGGCTACTCTAGAGGCTTTGTTCAATAAATTCATAATGATTCTTATACCCTCCTTGAATTGGATGATGGGGATCCTACCATCATGATTTCTAAATACATGATCCCCTTAGATTAACCATGGTCTCAAGATGATGTCCAGATTATGTTGGGTAGTCCACTCTTTTATGGAGGGGAGGTAAATATGGGATTTGAGGATTTTATAGTATCCTTTAAAGGCTATTGGGGAAACATAAAAAATCCTCTTTGACTTTCCTTCATCAATAATCCAATCATTATCAATCTTACAATCTATAAACAAGGGTGAAAGGATGTCAATATAGGGTAGTACCTTTGGTTTGGTGGTAGCTTGATGAAGACCCATCATTTGGACCACAACTAGGTCATCAAACTTCCTTTTGGTGACTTCCACCCTTTGTTTGCTAGAAGATAAAGGTTTTAACTCTTTAATGGCAAAGAAAATCTCTAACCAATTCTTCATTCCATTGGCTAATGACCTTGTATATAATCTGGTGTCCCTAAAGCATCTTCCTTCATGGTCCATGGATAGATACAAGTTTTTCTCTTCCTTCCACTATTGCCTTGCCATTTCCATGATCTTAATTTTCTTGGAATATGACTAACCTTGATGCTCAAGATGATAATTCAAGTTTTATTGATGCATTTAGGTCCTCAATTATCAAGTTTTAGGGCTTTAAGTTATTATGGTATGGATTTTGAGGATTTAATGGTGAAGGTGATAGATTTCATAAATGTATTCATGCCTTAGATCTTATGGATGGTTCCACTTATGAAAATATTATCTTTTTAGATGTGCCATATCTTGATATTATCTTTTAGTGCTTACATGACACTTACGTGGACCTCCTTGATCATGTTTCCATGGAATTTCACAAGAGTTTTCTTGTCAACTATCCTTTTGTTTTTAAATAAGGCCCTTTCATTTTGCCCTATTAGATCAAGATCCAAGGATGAACAAAATCCTTGGATTAAGATCTCATAGGTCTATTTTTATTGGGTGTTTGAGTCATCAATAACTAGGTGATGCCAAGTGGTAAGCTCTAGCTTCCTCAAGAAATGATTAGATGTAGTTTATCTAGGTGTCGAATCATCAAGCTTTGAAGTTTTGAGTTGAAAAGTCTACCTCTGCTTCATGCCATTAGATAAGGATCAATGATCGAGTGAGAGCCATTGATCATGATTGGTGAGGTTGAAGTTGATTGGTTGATAGGTTAACCATGTTTAAATTTGATGTTCTCACTAATGTCAAATACATCCTTGTGAATGTCAAATAATGGGAGTAAGGCTATGAACTTGAAGCTCATGAGGTTCCTTTAGCTAAATGGAAGCATGCCACATGTCATATTTTTTATGCTCTTAAGATTTTAGGGTTAACACAAGCCATTAGATCAGGGTCGATGATGAAGCATGAACCATTGATAATGATCTATGAGGTTATATCTGATTGGTCCAACCTTTAGCAAGATTTTTGATGTCACATCCTTGGATTAAGATCCTGATATGAATGCAGACCTTTATATCCAACAAGATGCATGAAAATTAAATCAGTTCATAATATACATAGACATAGGCTACAAGATTAATTTTTATTTTAATACTATTTAAAAATAGTATGACCTAAGTTTTAATGTGATAAAGCTTAAGTTTTAATGTTTATAAAGTCCCATTCTAGAAGAAAGATAAAAGTTTAGATGAGGTTTATTTTCAAGGCCTCACTAATGTCAAAGACATCCTCATGAATGTCAAATGATGGGAGTGAGGTCATCAAAATAAATACTGTAAAAACTTTTGTAATGAATGGTGTTTAGAATGTAGTTTGTTTTAAGAGGATCTTGCACCATTAGATTAGGCTTCTGAGTGAATGTGAACCATTTATCTACATCCAAACTGAGACATAACATTAGAGCTTGACACGTCGATTCAAGATAAAGCTTTTAGGGTCCTCAAAGCATTACTCATGTTGAACAAACATGAAGGCTCAGGGACATAATTTTTTAATGCATTTAGGGGAATTTAAAAGGGGAAAACCATAAAGGGACTTTAGTCATGATTTTAGAATTAGGGTCTTTTGAAAGGACAAATTCCCACTAAATTCCCCATGAATATTTAAATTAAAATAGATAGGATTTATTGCTCTGAAACCTTTATTACCTCCATGAAACCTACACTTCATCATTCAAGATTTATCATTAGTAAGGTTAGTTAATACAACATAATTAACCAGACAAGGACCCATTCTCTTTCTAGGTGGATGATATCCCAATTAAAGAAATAACAATACCATATAAAACATGTTAGGATATGAATAATTTGGAATATTAACAAGGGCCCCATTCATGCAAATCAGAAGAAATAAGACAAAAATAATGGGGGGCATGTTGGTACCAAAAATAATGGTGACTCACAAGGGAAACATAACAATGTGTTAGAATCTAGAAACTTTGGTTTAAACCAACATATAAGTCCTTTTCCTCCTTCGATCCTTATATCATTACTTAGGTCAATTTAAGGTTGAAACAAGCTTCAAATATGCATAATTAAAATCCCCATGTCATAGCCTAAACATGCTATGTGTGTGATTTAATTCCACTTATTGTTTGTCATGAGACTTTCAGGGAATAACATCCAAGTTCATATCCTTTTGACCATGACATTTAACCTTGAGTATTTTTAGATATTCTCTTATAAACAACTATTTTTAAATTGGAGGAGGCTTAGGCATTGCTCTACTACCAACCAAGAGTCCATAGCCTTAACAGAGAAACCTTTGGCTCCACTATGGCCTTGTTCCACTACCATCTAAGTGTCTATAACCCCAGTGGAGATTTCTTGAATCACCTTTGACTTTGTATCTTTTGATTTATCATTAAGTCTCTTTTTTTATTACAAAGGTTGGGAGCCAAGATAGCCAGGTTTAAGGATTTGGTCAAATATTTTAGTCTTGGGATAATTACCTTATGGTTGAAACCTTAATCTTAGATAAATATATGTTTTAAGTTCAGACATGCATATGCCTTAAATTTTTGAATTCCCCTTCCACATACATAATTCTTATTTCAACAGAGCTTTGGTCTTAGTTAAAGTTTTAGATTTTTAGGGGGTAACTAATTTTCATGTGAGTCTTGTGAAAGTCTTTATATTGTAACATAAAGCTATATTATAACCTTAGGTCCCATTGTGCAAAATTCATGCCTCCTACTTGAGGTACCTAAATTTTGAGCAATTCTAGGCTAGGATAGTCTAAGAGACTTTATTAAAGCAAAGAAACACAAACAAGAAGGAAAAATGAAACACAAATAAATAACAAGGAATAAACAAACATAAGCAAACAAATATATACAGACCATGTAGGAAAACAAAATAAGAAAGGAAACTAACTAGCTTATTTACTCTAGATCTAAGCATTCTTATAGATGTTATTCCATGAAGACCCCTAATGGAGCAGCCACAAAGTAATGCTTTAGGTATTTCCCATTGGTGGGAAATGTGAACTTGGCTCCCTAGAGATTCTTTAACTTGAAGGTTTAATTGCCTAAGATTTCAAAAATTTGGTATGGACCAATCCATAAGGGGTTGAACTTGTCATGTTTACCTTTAGGTTCTGATGCCTTATCCCAAAGGAGGACAAAGTCTTCTTGTCTAAACACTTTCACTTTGGATCTCTTGTCAAACCACCTTTTTATAGTTATTTGGTGTCTACTAAAATCTATAAATGCCTTTTCTCTAGAATCTTCCATCTGAATGATGTCTAATAGCCTGGAATTAGTGAGTTCTTGCCTTTCCTCCATGTATTCCTACATGAAATTAAACGTAGGGAGTTTTAAAGTGATAAGAAAGATGGATTCTTGACCATATACCCAAAAAAATGGTTAAGCCTTGAGTGCTTATTTAATCCTTATCTTGTTATCCCACAATGCATACTTAAGGAGTTTGTGCCATGTTCTGGTTTAACAATAACTGACTTATTAATGGCCTTCATTAGATTCTTGTTTGGGGATTCAGAGATTCCATTCCCTTGGGGATAATGATTAGAGGTAAACTTCAAAGAAATGCCAGTATCATAAGCCCATTAATTTATTTTAATAGATATGAAGGTAGATCCATTGTCACAAACTAAGGAAATTAATGTTCCAAATCTAGTGCAAATATTTTCCTCCAAGAAATTAATCACCTCTTATGTTTTGCATTGCTTAGTGGCTACTACCTCAGTCCATCTAGTGTAGTAGTCTATAGAAGTTAGGAAATATTTGTGACCTTCAAAAGAATTAGGATTGATCACTCCTATGAATTCTAATCCCCATTGTGCAAATGGTTTGTTTATTATCACTGGTTGCAAAGGCATGGCTGCCTTCAGTTCTTTTATGCTAAATATTTGGTAGGAATGACACTCCCTCACATATTTATGTGAATATTTGAAAATTGTGGGCCAATAGTACCTATCCCTAAGAATTTTATGAGCTATGGTTCTCCCTGAAAGATGTCCAATACCTAGTTTTTCATTAAAATTAGACATGATTTGAGAGGCTTCTTCCTTGGACACACATCTTAAGTAGATTCCTTCAAAGTTATTTCTATACAAGACTTCATTTTTGATGAGATAATGAGTTTATTTGAGTTTTAATTCTATTTTTTGATCTTTGGTGAGTATTGGAGGGAAATTACCATTGATAATCAAGTAGATGAGGGAGTCATACCATTTATTAGGCTAGAATTTATGTTGCTCAACTTACATGATATGGAGTTTAGGATTGGTATTAGCTATCATCTGGACCAAGCCCTAACATTTCACTAGTTTGTCAATCTTAATTTCAATATCATACTCTTGTAGGACTGACATCCACTTACCCCTTCATTCCCTAATCTCATTTTGGCTCAACATAAGCTTTGTGTATGGGTCAAGTAAGATAACATGTACCTTGTTTCTAAGGATGTAGTGTCATCAAATTTTTAATGCCTTTACGAATGCATAGGATTGATTATCTATAATGGAATAGTTTACCTCTACATTTTTGAAGTTGGTGCTCATGAAATCTATAGGATGGTCACTCCTATCAACCTTTTGAGTTAAGACAGCAGGCATAGTGCTATCAGAAGAAAATGACTACAAGTAAAATTCTTTTGAAAAGTCAAGTCTTATTAAGACTGTGGCTTGACCAATTGATTTTTTATGTCAGCAAAGGCTTTTTTTAATTATTCATTCCAATAAATTTTAAAATATTTCTTGAGCATATCATTTATAGGTTTGACAATTTCAGCAAAGCCTATGATGAACTTCCTCACGAAGTTGATTTTATCAAAGAATAATTTTAGATCTTTTCAGCTATTGGGTAGCTCAATTTTGGAGATGGATTCCACTCTCTCAAGATATATATAAATCCCACATTTATTAATGACATGCCCCAATAATTTTCATTCACTGATGTAGAAGATGCTTTTTTGGGGGTTGAGGGAAATTTCATACCTCCTACATCTTTCAAACACTTGTTGTAGGTGCATAAAGTGTTCTTCCCTATTCTTGAAGAAAATTATGAGGTCATCCATGTAAATGATGATGCACTTTCCCACTAAACCTTGGAAATCATATTCCATGACCCTCTGAAAGGTGGTTCATATATTAATTAGTCTAAATGGCATTATTTTATAAACATATGTTCCCCATTTAGTAGTGAAAGTTGTTTTCATCCTATCTTTTGGAGCAACAAGCATTTGATTATATCCAAAAAATCCATCTAAAAAGGACATCATGGTAGATCCTAAAAAAACTTGGATGACTTGGTTAAGAGAGGGAAAGGGGTAATTATCCTTTTTAGATGCTCTATTTAGATTCCTAAAGTCCATGCATAATCTTATTTCCCCATTCTTTTTTCTGACTGGGACCAAGTTTGCAACCCAAGTGAAATGCCTAAAAGGAAATATAACCCTTACATCCAACAATTTATTGACTTCCCTAAATATCATGGGTTCTAGTATAGGATTAGTAGGCCTTTTCTTCTATCTAAAGGGTTTAAAATTTTCTTTGAGGGGGATAGTATGAGTAATAACCCTCAAGTCAAATATTTGTAGATCTTCATAGGACCAAGCAATGTCATCCTTATATTTTATAAGTAGCTCTCTAGATTTTCTATTTTCCACTTCAGTGAAAGCCTTTCCTATATTTACTTATTGGGGTTAATTATGTGAACCGAGATCTATCACCTGATAGTCTTTACCATTTTCTTTAGGTACCGTAGGTGTCTCCACAATCTTGTCATGATCAAACAGTCTTTTTAATGAAATCATCCCTTTAGGTATCTTATTGTCACTTAATTGAATGATTTTACCATTAAGCTCTCTTTCAGGAGAAATTTCATCAAAATCATCAATGATGTGAGTTTCAAAAGGCTCTAGAATTAGTCAATAAATACATAATTTATTGATCATCATTGAAAACTTGAAAGTGATCTATGTTGTCAAGGATTGAGGTTCATAGTACTAACTCAATACTAGCGTTAGGGGAACCATAGTTAGGCATGAAATTATATGCAATAGAGGAAAGCTCATTGGTAACTTTGTTCTCTTCCCTAAGAATAGATAAGATATTAAGAGCATCAAAAGATTCCATCATATACAAAACTCTAAACTTGTATCTCTTGAGGTAAGATAGCTTCCGTTGGTATTTATTCTTACTTGGTTGACCACCAACTCAAAATCTCCATAGACAATGAGTCCCTTAACTTTATGTTTAATATCAAGTTGTAGTCCCAAGATAAGAGCTTCATACATAGCTAAATTATTAGTGCATGAGAATTTTAACCTATAAGAAGCATGATAATATTTTTCTATAGGGTTTATCAATACAACACCAGCTCTTGATCTTGGTTTACACCTACCACCATCCACATACAACTTCCATAAACCAGGCATTGAAGGTGGTTTTTTGGAACAAGGTTCCTTTGTATCCTCTAGGGTAAAAAATCATGAATTAGAATCTAGGAAATTCACCTTTTCATTAACAACATTATATTTTATTATCATGTGCCTCATCCTGGGTTCCCTCTCTACCCTTATCTGATTTGGAACACCTTTCCAAGGCAATCATAAGTGTGAGAAATTAGTAGATATGTAACCATTGAAGGCTTTAGTCCATTCTCTACTCAATATCAATCCATAAGTATTAGGAATATCCACCACTTGGATTTTAATAAATTTTTGAACCCTTGGTTCACTAGTCAATTACATATGCATATTTAATAACTCCTTAATGACCTTGACTCTTTATTTGTCCAATTATGTAACCACCATATTAGATTTTACCAGGGTCAACCCAAGTTGTTCACATATCCATACATGCATAATTTTGGTTGAATCTCCAGAATCTAAAATACAATTATGGACATTCTTCCCAAATATCCTAACTATAAGTTAAAAAGGTGGAGATTGTGCTTTAGTAACTTGCTTAGTTACATTAGCACTATCACTTTTACGGGGGCTTCCCAAGTTTCTTAGACAATGATTCCATGAGTAAATCTCTTTGTTCTATAATTTGAGTTAGCTCATGTAGGGTAATATTGGATTTTATCTTTTTCATATCCTCCACATTGTTATAACCAGTCTTGTTTAAAGATTCTGTAGTAGGTTTAGAAGAACTACCCTTAGGTGGTTCAGGATCATTCCTTGATGTAGTGTCTAGAGGAGTCCCATAATTTTTAGGGGGAGCAGAGGTATTTTGGTTATTTTTGTTCCATATTTCTTAGAGGATATGTCTTTAAAAATTATTAGAATGCTTAAATATCTTCAATAATGTTTTCAGGCTCATTATCCTCTTGGAAATGGAATTGAAATGTTTCCATCATGTGTACTTGGTCAGATAGTTTGGATCTAGAAGGAATTGCAACAACATCTTTATTTGGGACTACCTCAAATGTATCAAGTTCCTCTTGGAAATCTTCAAATGCTTTGAAAATTTTGATGCAATCAATATTACCATGTTTAGAGGTAGCATGCACTGTACAATAGTTTGGCAAAGCAATATCAGTGAGATTGATATCCATAGTATTTTTGCTAGAGGAAGGCTCATTAACTTTATTATTTTAGAAACTATCATTCTAAAATCTATTCCCAGGCCTATTAAACTTTTGGAAAGCGAAGTTTTTTCTATAGTTGTCATTAGCATTACCAACTTGTTTTTCCAATCATAGGAAATCTATGTTAAGTTTTTGGACCATATTTAATATATATTCATTCTCATTTTTTAAATTCTCAAATTTTTGATGTTGACTATTTTTAATACCATTGACTATTGTTAATACCTAGGTTTTGATTAGGGGTAGCATGTCTAGTAGGTAATACATTCAAAGTACGTAGTTGGTTTAATGATGGAATATTTTGGTTATTATTTAGGAATAGGTTTAGTGTTGGAATTTAAGGATTAACATTTGGGACTAAATAAGCCATCTATCCTTAAGGTTGTATTTGATCACTAATAACCACTGCTTCAAAATAATCTTGGGCTATTGTGTTGATAAATGGGATAGCCCTTTTAAGAAACACATAAGTCATAGGATCAAAATCATGTTTGTAAACCTCTAAAGCTAAAGCCTCATTAGGCTTGTAGGGATTCATGGTATGATTAAACATCTTTTGGAACCTAGAATTAAAGGATCTAATTGGTTCACTTTCATCCCTCTTAATGGTTGTAAATTGGTGATAGGTGACACATGGGCTTATGATTTTTCCAAATTGATCAATAAAAATAGTGTCAAATTTATTCCATGAGGTAATATAATTATTAGGTGAATTAAGGAACCATTCATATGCCACATCTTTGAATGTAAATGGGAACAACCTACATGCTACATCTTCATTAATAATGTTTAATAATCTTAAGTTAGCCTTAAAATCTTTAACATGTTCTTCTGTAGTTGCAACACCAATTAGACTAAATATTGGTAAATAATTTTTAGGATTATGTGGTAAGTCATGAATAATACCTGATATATTGATGGGGGAACTCCCAAGCCATGCCATATTTGGATGAATATTGAATGTAGTAAATCCTTGAAATAGAGAAGATGGTAAAGAATTGGAATGCCTACGTATTCCTTTATCTTCTATGGATTTTTAGTTGGAGAAAGGGTTCTCTAGTCTCTGAATGTGATCTGGTCCTCATCTTTGGTAATTATAATTTTAAAAATTAAGAATCCTTTTAAAATATGATGAGTCAAGTCAAATCACATAAAGAACAAAAATAAACCTACACACTAAGCTTATTCTATAAATATTTAATCAAAACTATATAAAGAACACTAATGTTTGACTAAGTAAGTTCAAAGATGTGTTGAACTATGTAAAGATGACCATTATTCATAACTTATGTCATAAATAATCTCAATATTCATAAAGAATCATCTCCCTTTAACCAACATAAGCCATCCTAAAATTAAACACTATGAAGTTTTAAAACTAGAAGTTGTTTTGATTAGAATTTAACCATTTTTTATGAAGAACCTATGTTTTGCCTTACAAAACACAAAGATAGACAAGAAACCACTTAAAAAACCAAGGATAATTTCTTTCAGAGTAATGAATCACTTATAAAAGTCAATAATCCTTCAAATTTAATGCAATGATTATCACAATTGATCAAATATGCCCTCCTTCTAGTGCCAGTAGATCTACTCTTGTTGATGCTTCTAATTGCCTCATAGGTGCTCTTAGAATTGAAGAAAACTTATCATTTTAGGGTTATGAAAATCAAAGGCATGAGTTGAATTTTATGAAAATTTTGGGATTTTTGTGGTGAAATAGAAGTAGAGTGTGAGAGTTGTCCATAATATTTGTTTGATTCAATGGTTGGGAGCCACCAGGGACTTGTAGTTGAATCTTTGTTATATTTTTTGATCTACAAGATAAGATAAATGGTTATTTAACAATTGTTCTTAAACTAAAATGAGTCTTGATAGAAATAAAGAAAAGAAAAGGTAAGGCAGAGAAGAAAATGTAATTACAGGCCCCCATCTCAGACATTATGCTAAAGTTCCTTATTAAGTTGAACATATGTGAACCAATTTATGATGTAATATAGTTTAAACACAAATTATATCATAAATTAGGAAAGATCCAAAGTAATTATGAAGATCAAAAGTGAGAACAAGATTTACTTTAAAGGTTTTACTACTGCAACATGAATAACATAAGCACATTCAAATCCAGAGCAAAAAATAACAAAATAAACACAAGAACTTTTACCTAATTTAATGTAGTATAAATTAATATCCTTGTGATAGAAAATATAGTTAAAAAAATAAATAAAAATTCACATCTAAGATATTCACATGCAATTGAGAGATAACATTAACTTTAACACACTATTTAGATAATCCTTTCAGAATTCTTTAGTTGTATTAAAGGCTCTTGGTATTCAATTACTCAAAAAATCTCCTCTACAAAATGGTAACCCTTGCATATTTATAGGAAGCATAGGTGGTTTACCAATTAAATCCCTCAAAATATACATATGCAAACTAAGGAAATTATCCTTAATACAAAGACACAATGTCAAAGGCTTTCATGCTAATTTTGGCAAAGGATAAGTGTATGCTAATAGACTAGCATACATTTTACAAAAGAATATTATTTTATGTTACATTGGTGGGACCCTTAGGTCACTTTATAAGGATCTTATTCACCTTAGTGTATTATTAATTGATGAGCTCAAAATATATGGTAGGCTTCATCAAACAATCCTCTTCTTGATTTGTTAATGTGTCAAATTCCTTGTCACCTTTGGTCTTGAACTCTTGAATTCCTTGGGATTATATAATATTTATTCCAAATGTGATGATGATACCAAGGACCTTATGATTATCCTTGGTATCCTAGCCTTCGTTATCTTTGATACTCTATATGTGTTGACTAACCCTTTGTTGAACTCCTCATCTTCCATTAAGCCTATGACATTGGTCCTGGATGGTCTTCCTAATAGGTCCTTTAAAAACTCCTCCATCATTGCCATCAATCCTTTGTCCTCTTTTAAAAGGCTATTGACATTGTCACACTAATTTATTAGGCCCAATATCATGTCTTCCATGAATTCTAGGAGGGCATGAAAGTGTTTTAACTTGATGATCCTGATGTCTTGGACTTACTTGGTGTTATGGATAGTTATCAATTCAAATGCCTGATCTCTAGAGATTTGCCACTAAGTAATTATATTCTATGCATTCTCAAGTTTATGGGCCAAGATAACTAATCTAGATTTCAAGGCCTTCAACCCTTTGAAAATGTCCAAGAAGGACTTATATATCAATGCTACTATATCTTCAGGGATTGAAAGTAGTACTTGGGCTTCTAGATCCTACTTTTCCTTTTCTAAGTTGGTGGTCCTTTGTTTCATTCCTTGGACCCTAGCCAAGGTCATTACTAATTGTGCCACCACTAAACTAACCACATCCTTCTGATGGATGGGATTCTCCCCTTTTGCTTGCCATTGGATAGGAGTTAGGCCAAAAAAAGGTTCCACTTTTTGAAAAGTGAATTAATCAATGCCAATGATAGATTTCTTAGTTGTCACCCTCTTAAACCCTATTGTATCTAGGTTATGTATGATAGTGGCTACTAGTTCAAAGATTTTGGTTACTTTTGGGGTTTCAATCCTCGTTTCACTTGATGCTCCTTGATCTTTCATCATCCTACCAATTTTTTTGTAGCCTTAATAATTATCCTCTCTTCTTTCTCCTTCATGATCTCCTTGATCTAGGGTTTGTTATTATCATGTTTGTCCATGCCTAAAGTGCTGGTGATTTCCCATGAATGAGAGTGAGAAGGGATATTTTGTAATTTCCCTTATATGAACCAGTCTAGGATAATAGGTTCACTTCACTGGTGTGGTTTAGCTTTTCTCTTTCTTTGAGTGACAAGGACCAAGTTTAATGCCACTTCTTTCCCCTTTTCTTCCCTATCTATTTTATATCCTTCAATTTCATCCACCTTAGTTATGTCTTCCTAAACCTATTGATCAGAATCATAGGTTTCTAAAATTTCCTTAAAGAACTCATCCACCATCTCATATGGTTCCAAGGCAACCATATCAATGTGTTCTACTTAGGAAGATGGTCTTAGAGGATAGGTTGATGATGAATGGCCTTCACCTAAACTATCTTCAAGTCTTTTTTCACCTAATTATTAGATTTGGAGTTTTGGTTTTGGTGGTTTCTATAAAGGTGCAATTGAAGTGGATGGGAAAAAATGATACTACAATGGGTTCATTTTTCATCTCTCTCTAGCTAGTTTTTACTCCTTTTGTAATCTATACTCAAGCTTCAAACCATGTTGTCTGCACCTAGCAAGGACCTCCTCAAAGTTTTCTAATTTAGTATAGAAATGGTCATAAGGACCAACCATGTGTTCATAATTCACCTTGGTAAGTTGCCCTGACTTCAAATGAGGGACCACTTTGTTATTTGGATCCCATTCCTTTAACTCATCTTTTTGAAATAAAAAAACATCCCTATGTCTAGAAATGATGTCCAATTACTTCCAATCTTTGATCAAGGTTCTCCCAATCAAAAATGGGAAGGTATGTAACATGCCTTTCCTCTTCTCTCTACAGGTGTTATCAATTCCATGGGAAATTTGGTACACAATTTATTGTTTAGACAATTTTAGGGGAACATAAATAGGCAACCTAAATGGTTGGTTCATGGTACCCTCAATCCAAAGGACACTATATTCTAGATAAAAACAAATGTCTCCCATGAGATCAACATATCTCTTAACAAGAGGGTGCACCCTGAGCATGGGATATCTTGTGATGCTTTAGAACAATATGGGATATATATAGTCATAAATGTATTGCATATGATCCCTATATTTTAAGATATAAAGCTTGGAGTAATGATGTGATATGGTAATTCTGCTATGGGAGGACCAATTCTTAACACTAGGAATATAGGTGAATGACATCAATGAGTCTAGTAGATAGGACATCATGGTGAAATGCTAAAGTGTCTTCTTATTAATGCCATAAAATTGCATTCTTAAGTGGATACTAATTATCTCCCCAATAGGTGGAGTTAGTTTTTCTTTAACTATGAAGTATACATAGGAAAACCACCTAGGGTCAACATAGGTGGAGGCTCTATTCAATAAAGCCATAATAATTATTAAATCCTCCTTAAATTGGATAATGGGGATCCTACCATCATGATTTCTAGCTACATGATCCCTTTGGATTAACCATGGTTTTAAGATGACATCTTAATTATGGTAGGTAGTCCACTCTTTTATGAAGGGGAGGTCAATATGGGCTTTGGGGAGTTTATAATAGCCTTCGAAGGCTACTGGGGCAACATAATTAATCCTCCTTAATTTTCCTTTATCAATAATCTAGTCATTATTAGTCTTACAAATTGCAAACAAGGGTACAAAGATGTTAATATAGGGTAGTACCTCTAGTTTGGTGATAGATTGTTGAAGACCCATCATTTGTGGCGCAACCAAGTCATAAAAATTGCTTTTGGTGATTGCCACTCTTTTTTCACTAGAAGACAAAGGATACAACTCTTCAATGGCAAAGAAAATCTTTGATCAATTCTTCATTCCATTGGTCAATACCCCTGTATCTAGTTTAGTATCCTTAAAGCATCTTCCTTCATGGTATGTGGATAGATACAAGTCTGTCTCTTCCTTCTAGTATTGCCTTGCCACTACCATGATCTTAATTGTCTTGGAATATGACTAACCTTGATGCTAAAGATGATAATTCAAGTTTGATTGATGCAGTTAGGTCCTTAATTAGTTAAGTTTTAGGGATTTAAGTAATTTTGGTAGGGCTTTTGAGGCTTTAATGGTGAAGGTGATGGATTTCATAAATGTATTCATGCCTTAGATATTATAGATGATGACACTTATGAAAATACTATCTTTTTGGATGTGATATATCTTGAGATTGTCATTTAGTGCTTACATGGTGCTTACATGGACCTCTTTGAGCTTGTTTCCATGGCATTTCATAGGATTTTTATTTTCAACTAGTCATTTGTTTTTAAATAAGGCCCTTTTTATTTTTACCTATTGGATCAAGATGCAAGGATGAACTTGATCCTTTGATTAAGATTCCAGAGGTATACTTTGATTGGTTATTCGAGTCATCAATGATCAGGTGCTACTAAGTGGCAAGCTCTAGCTTCTTCAAAAAATGAATGGATATGGTTTATCTAGGTGTTAATTCATTGGGATCTGAAGTATTGAGTTGAAAATTCTACCTCCACTTTGTGTTGTTAGACTAGGATCAATGATCAAGTAAGATCCATTGATCATGATTGGTGAAGTTGAAGTTGATTGGTTGATAGATCAACCATGTTTAAATTTGATGTTCTCACTAATGTTAAAGATGTCCTCATGAATGTCAAATTATGGGAGTGTGACTGTCAACTTTAAGCTCACAAGGTTCTTTTAACCAAATAATAGCATGCCATGCATCATATTTTTGGAGCTCTCAAGACATTGGGGTTAGCACAAGCCATTAGATCAAGCTCTGTGATGAAGTATAAACCATTGATCATGATTTATGAGGTTATTTTTTATTATTCCAACCTTTAGCAAGCCTTTTGATGTCACGTCATTATATTAGGATCTTGAGATGAATGCAGGCTATTGGATCCTGCAAGATGCATGAACATTAAATCCGTTCATAATATAAATAGGCTTAGGCTATAAGATTAATTCTTATGTTAATAGTATTTAAAACACTATGACCTAAATTTTAATGTGATAAGCTTAAGTTTTAATGTTTATAAATTCCCCTTCTAAACTAAAGATAAAATTTTGGATGAGGTTTATTTTGAAGGCCTCGCTAACGTCAAAGACATCCTTGTAAATGTCAAGTGATGGGAGTGAGGTTGTTAAAATAAATACCATAGAAAATTTTGTAATGAGTAGTGTTTAGCATGTAATTTGTATTAAGAGGATCTTATGCCATTGGATTAGGCTTCTAGGTGAATGTGAACCATTAATCTACATCCAAACTAAGACATAACATTAGAGCTTAAAATGTGGATTCAAGATAAAGCTTTTAGGGTCCTCAAATCATTACTCATGTTGAAAAAACATGAAGGCTCTAGGACATAAATTTTTAATGCATTTAAGAGAATTTAAAAGGGGAAAACCATAAAGGCACTTTAGTCATGATTTTAGACTTAGGGTCTTTTGAAAGGACAAATTTCCACTAAATTTCTTGTGAAGATTTAAATTCAAATCCCTAGGTTTTCTTGCTCTCGAACTCTTCCTACCTCCATGAAACCTACACTTTGTCATTCAAGATATATCATCAGTAAGGTTAGTTAATAAAGTATAATTAACTAGGCAAGGACCCATTCTCTTTCTAGGTGGATGATATCCCAATTCAATAAATAACAATATAATGTCAACCATGTTAGGATATTAATACTTTGGAATATTAACAAAGGCCCCATTCATGTAAAGTAGAATAAATAAGACAAAAAGAATGGGGGGGATGTTGGTACCAACAACAGGTCCCTTTAACCTCTTGAGCCATATTATTTTGAATAGGAACCAAGGAGTTAGAAGAGCCTATGGTATTTGTATTATAGTTGTTTTGTATAGCATAGTTAGGTTGTCCTTGCCCTTGCTTATGATTCTAGTTTTGGAAATTTCCCTTAAAGGGTGGTCTATTCCCTTGATAAGATTGATACTAAGGTTGATATAGAGATTGATAATGTTTATTAAATTGAGATTACTACTTTTTAACATTTGCCACATCATTTCCCAAGGATTGGAGCATGCTCTTAAGTTTTAGGTAGTTTTTTTGCCCTTGAGAATCACTTTATCTGTTAGTGGATGTTTTTTCTTGCTTAGGTGAAATTATAACAACAATTGTTGGAGTTGGAAGAATAACATCAAGTGTGGTAATAACTATAGGGGGTGGTCTAATCTCAGGGAAAAGAGGCATTGGGGGTCTAGGAGCAATCTTGCCAGCCTGAACTAGGAAATTTTATACTTTAATAGCCACCTCATAGGCATATAGAAATATGTCCCCTCCTATGGATTGGACCATTACAACTATATCACTATTTAGAGCCTCTAAGTAGTATAGGAATGCAAAACTAGGGAATGGTCTCACAGAGGTTGGAATTATATCCCCAGATTTTTGAAATCTTGTGTTGAAGTCTTACATGACTTTAAGGGGTGATCTCTTGATTGTGATAAGTTGTTATACTAGTGACAAATGGTCACTCTTGTTTGCAAATCTTTTACACAAGGCCTCTCCTAGTTGAGTCCATGATTAAATAGAATTATTAGGAGCTAAGCCTATATACCAATCTAAAGCTTTTCTCTTAAAGTATATATCTAACAATCAATTAGATATATTTTCTATAATGACATTATGGATATTGAAAAACTTGGTTGTTAGTGATGTGTTCAGTAGGGGTTGTGGCTTGGTCTTCTATAAAATTTTGGATGCTTTTGAGAGATGCTACTAGCATAGGATCATATTATGGTAGTTTTAAAGCACTTTAGCCATTGAAGAATATAAAATATATTTAGGGAATCATGGTAAAAAATGGGGCTAACAAAGGTCTTCTTGCATAGGTATACCTTATGATTAATTTAGGAAAATGGTTTCCTACTTATGGGTGAGTATAGGTAAACCTTAACCTTTTAGCTGAAGTTAAGGGGAGTTAAATAAGTTCAATAATACCTCTAGAAGTTGATATTATAATCACATTTGGAATCAAATATATTTAATGTTCTACCACCATATTGCTAAGTGTTCTTTGGATTCACCATATACTGAAATATGAAATATATAGCTACTGCAAATTGATCAGACTAGCATCAAACTTGACTAATCTTTCTCAAAAGTGGTCCTACTAGGTGTGCCAAAAAAAAATTTAATCTATAATTTCACCCTTGTGAGAGAATTTTTTAGGGATCTCTCATTCCTAGCTATAATATTGAATCAACTTTAGGCTGTGGGTATTCTATAGTGAGGTTAAACCTCTAGAGAAGACTGGCTTTCTACTTGGAAAGAGGTAGAGAGGCGGTATAGGGTAACTAAGAGAGATAAATGGGTGATACACCAAATTTATTGATAATCAGATAATCATGAAATAAACACTAATTCAACATAACATAATTCTTTCTCACACAACCTCACAGACTAGTTAATTTGCATAGGTGTTTCATAAACTAGGCTCACTAAACAATACATGAAGTAAAGAGGAATTTCAAAATCCATAGCAAGCATTAATTAATGGTAGAAAGATCTCAATTTTAGACATGTAAATAACTTGAAAACACCTAAAAATAGGCAATAAATAAGGATAATAGGTATGGAAGAACACTTCTTCATAAGGCCATCATGCACAAGCTTGTTAAGCATAATTTAAAGGCAAGAGATAGGTAAAAATTGATCTTTATTACTTTAAAAGATATTTATTACTTCAAAAGATATTTTTTACAAATTTTGATAGGATTTATCCTTGTTAAAAATGAGTATCTCCTTTTAGGCTCAAAATCCTCTATATATAGTAGAAAGGAATGAGAGAAGAGGGGTCTTGCATGAGAAAATGGAGAGAGGCATCATAAATGGTTAAAAATACCACTATGTCCTTACAACTACCTTGACCATGAGATGAGCCATCCAAGATCACCACAAATATCCTCAAGCCCCTCATGCCTTAAAGTCTCCCTTGATTGGAGCTGAGAGAGCCATGTCGCAAGTAGTTGCATGTTCTCTCCAAGTGTAAATGATTTGATCTTTTATATTTAAAACTTGGCATGATTTTTTACTTTGCATGTCCATTACTCCACCTAAATGCATCTATTATTAATTTTACCACTTTACATGTTCTAAATATGAGATGTAGACCATTTCACCAAAGTTGAAAGGAGAAATCCTCATCCTTTTCTATTGATTGGTTATCAAAATCCCACTAAGATCCTTTTGAAAACTTAGCCTTTTCTCATCAGTTGATCTCCTTGCTAGATCTTGATAAGTATCAAGCTCATAGAAATATTGATGAATTTTTTTTTAATAACTTGACCAAAGGCAATGGCTACTTATAGGGGCTCAAAATTGACTTTTACAAGCCCATCATTAATTCCTTTAGAGTTTTGTTTTTAGTTATTTCTTTGGACTATTTACTCATGAACAAATATCTTAAAAGAATTAAGCATTTTATTTAGCCTTAAATAATTTTATTCAAAAATGGACCTTTAGAATAATTTATAAAGTGCCCTATTTTTCACTTGAAATTCCCTTTCCAAAAGGAAGGTACCCTTCTACCTTCTTGAAAATGACCACTTTTCTCGAGAAGTGCCCTTCGGAGTTTTTGAAATGAACCTTTCAAAATTTTGTAAAGAACCCTTTGGATTTCTTGAAATGGTCTTTCAAAAACCTTGAAAATATCTTTTTCAAAAGGAAAGTACCTTTCATAATCTTGGAAAGAACCCTTTGAACTTTGAAAAGGATCATTAAAGAGTTACCCTTTGGGAAAATTATCTGAGATAATTTTCCCAAAAGAAAAGGTCTTTATCTTTTACTTCAGACATTTTATCCAAAAGAAAAATCCCTTTAGAAACCTTATCTTAGATAAATTATCTGAAAGAATTCAACACTTAGCCCAAAATGGTAGTGAAAGAAAGGAAACACTTAGTCCCTATAAAGTCTGAAAGAATGAAAAAGTAAAGACTTAGCTGAATAAAATATTTTTCACTTAGCTTCTAGCTTGTAGGTTTATCCTTCAACACTATGTTAGGTCCTTAGAAATCCTTTCTTGGATCTTGTCTCAAGCCTTTGATCCTCTACTTCATCAAACCATGCAAGAGCTTTAGTATGTTGGCAAGAAATGGCCAAAAAGTACCAGAGCACAAACACCCTTCATATAATTTAAAAATGGTATTTATATGAGTGTTCCATTTTATTGTATGTTTAAATCATGGATAAAGAGAGCAGTAAGGTGGAAAAATCCTATATGGAAGCATCTATTTCAAAGTATTTGGAAGATAACACATGTTTGATTGAAGAGATGAAACATCTCTAGTACTAGAATAAACAATCATAAGGTGATCTCTCGTCCAAGGAGAAAGGATCTAATATTATCATGGAGAAACTAACATATCTAATGATGAATATCATTAATCTTATTGAGCCTATCCACCATGACCTTATTCAATATGAGGATAGATGTCTCCTTTTCATGTAGAATCTACGTCATGAGATCTTTGCCATGGAGAAAAAATTGATCATCTAAAAGCTAAATACACAAATTTTCAAACACATGATACTCTAATCATAAGTTTACCCCCATGTCAAATCCAAACACTCTAGTAGATACAATGATGAAATAATACCTTGTGAGTCCCTATCTTTCACTAACATATGATTTCTAGGAAACATTGTTTGGTAGTTTTGAGAATCACACCAAGGTAATGGGTTTCAATTTGATGAACCAAAAGGGATATGAAGGCTAAGGCCAAATAAATAAGGTACAAGACATCATCAATCCCATCTAGATGGAGATAAGACCACATAACATAGGACTTGCAATACACCAATTGAAACATGATTAGATAAGGCTTCATACAATTATATCACCATACTCACACACCAATGATTCATCCAAATATCACTATGTGGAAGAAAGTTTTAGTGTTTCCACTTACGCACTGGGTTCCTCATATTAGTATCTCCATGAAGAAGCTAAAGGCATTGTGTAAGCATCCTAACCATGTTCCACTGAAAAGTCACTATTTTAATGCACATGTAACATTCATAATAAACCTATGCCATGATAGTGTAGAATATAACACACATCTCAGTAGTGGCACCATGTGCAATAAACATTACCATATTCTAACTACACTTAGCATAGAATCAACCTTAGACACACAAATATTTCCAATCAAAAATATAATTTCAAAAAATCAACCATGCCAATAAAGGAACATAACTTGATAGAAACCTACACACTACCAATTCAAATAGTACCACAAAGATAAACCACAACAACCATAAAGATTATCTTGTCAAAGACACACATAACACTCTCTATTTACATGTGTACATTATCAATATATTGGCCATATAATTGAGTAGTATTGAGATATTCATCCTTGTGTTCTATGGGAGAAATAATCATTCCTATTACATGTATTGGTTATTAAATAACTATGTACTTAACAAAACTACATTGTGAATGTGTGGACATTGATAATTAGTGAAAATTCTCCTCATCTCTGAAATGGTCTTAAAAGTGTTAATATTTCCATATTATCAATGGGGTGGCTAATGACAATTCATGTTATACATATTTATAGACATTGATCTCTACATGTCATTCCTTGTGTTATGTACCAACACCTTTATGGTTTTGTGCCATCATTAGGCCAAATTATTTTGAATCAACATGTCTCATGCCCTTACATGAAGATTTATAGTTATTTTAAAATCTAGATAACATGATGTTTCTCAACTTCACTTCTATATCTCAAAGTTTTGATATTATACATTTGTTTCTACTCGTTTCTGCTATTTAATATTTAGAAGAAATAAGAAACTAAGAGAAATAATGGTCTAGGGTTAGATGTTACTCAGATGAGGTATGTGCACCATATCCAAGCAATTGAAGGAGCTCCTCTTTGGCTATGGAGGATGACACCTGTAGGTAAGAAGACTTGAATAGAAAAATGTTAAAGATAGATGTGGTGGACTGCCAAGTGATATGCTCAGTCCCAAAAGTGCAAAGACTTCCTTGAGGGATGACAGTCCACTATTTATAAGTAAAAGTGTCAGAAATAAAGAAATGACAAATGACTAACAAAGAGGAAATTAGATAATGCATACATGTTTCCTTGCAGTCAGTCTGCCATAGTCACCGACATCGGTAGTATTGCCAGCATCGGTTTGTCAAGTTTCTGACGTCGGTTAGGATGCCGGCATCGGTAGGGGTAGCGGTCGATGTCAGTCAGGGTAATGGCCTTGGATGGGTTTGTGGTTGACTAAGGGGTCTGGGAGGAGTATGGGTCTGTGCAAAGTTGCAGGGAGATAAATAAGGTCCACAGAAGGACAAAGGTGGATGATAGGTTTTCAAAAAAGGTCAAGATAAAAGGAAGGCTTTATAGCCTCTCCAGGAAGAAAGCTGGGTCTGGTTGAAGGTTGGGTCTAGTCTAGTAGTATTTAGAGATAGCAAATTGACTAAGTTATTCTAAATTACTAAAATGAAAGGGGGGAAGAAATACTTAGCTCTAATGAAATGAAAAACCAAGGTGTTGAATGCTTGTGCCTGTTATGACTGGTGTCCAAGTCTCGTGCAATACTTTAGTCTAATCTGGAGTGACCGGTGTAGAGTCTCTATGGCCAAGGGAGCGTTGGTTGAAGTTTGATGCCTATTGATGTCCCAGTCCGTGAGAGAGAGAGAGAGAGAGAGAGAGAGAGAGAGAGAGAGCCTGATCCGTGTGAGAAAAAATCTCAGAGTCCAAGAGAGAAACATCTAAGAGGGAGTTGATTTGGGATTCGTGATTAGCCAACTAGTGATTAGCCCGAGCGAGAGGTTAGAACTCAGTTTAAGTAAACTGACATGTCGGCGATCTTGCCGGTGTCGGTGGACATTTGACTGATGTCGGTGGGTGGAGAATGAGTAAAAGGGCTAATAAGCTCGTTCTCCATTCTGCCAAGTGCATATTCCATTGGATAATTGTCAAAGGTCAGGCTAAATACGCATGAGAGTCGGTTAGGCAGTTGGAAAGGAGTAAGAATAGGTTTTGGGTGAGTCACTTAGTCTTAAGGTGAGTCATAGGGTGGGAAATGGTCTAAGGCAAGGTGTCCTAGGTGAGGTGTTCTAGGCGAGGTCATAATTTAAAATAAGTTGTTTATTTTTAAATTAATAAGATGTGGGTTAGGGTCAAGGGGTGTCGACATAATTTAGGTGTCTACGTTTGCCCCTTTTTGTCTTATTGGTTGTTCTGGATGAACTGTAAGACAGAAATAGGAGTAGATGCCCTAGGTATGGTGATGAGGTATTCCCCCTCAAAGAGTGAGTTGAGAGAAGGTAACCTGATATCAGGTGCCGATTTGATAAGCAGTGGATGGATATGGTGAAGTTTAAGTGTGAACATTGTAATGGTTGAGATTATGCGTATACCACTTCACATGTTAGGTAGGTAAAATTGTCATAGGTCAGGGTCGAGGAGTGCTAAAATTGAAATAACTGGCCCCCAACATTTAGTCATAGCTGGTTGGGTTAAACGATCAAAGCTATAGCTCCAATGGTCATCATGTTCCAAGTATCATGGGCTTAGGAAGTGCTTCTGGAAAACATGAAAATGTCACAAGTATTGGGGATCAACTGGAGTGTGATCCGTCAATAGGTGTGGGGGTCGTGGATAATTTTGCTATCTATTCATGAGGTAGCATAAGCAATCAAAAAAACCAAGGTAGAGGTTTCTCAAAAGTGGTCATGGTCTGAGGAGAGAATTGCAATCTCCAAAGAGGTTGGTCGAGTCAGGTTTTGAGATATAAGTGATCTCAATGGTTGTTTGTTGTAGTCAGGGAGATGTATGTGATCTCCAATGTGCCCCATCAAAAGTCAAAGGTGACTTCTACAATGTCAGGGTTGGTTGATTGGTCATGATTTGGTTAAAGGTTAGATGATTGGTCTGTCAGGTAGATGGACAAACGAAATGGCCGTCGTCCTTAGGGAGACGAATGGGGGAATGGCTGAGCTAACCTCAGAAGACTGAGTGCTGCCTACATAGCCTCTATTGTAAGGGGCATCAGACCAATATAGTTCATAAAAAGGGTCAAAGTGGTCAATAGTTGGTTATGTTAGAGATGTCAGCATTTCCCATATGTGTGATGGTACATGCTTGAAATGATGAAGATATGATGATATTACAGCCTTTTCCATATTATTGATGGTGTATTCTATAACATTGGTGATGTGGTCTTTCATCCCTAGCAATTTTCCATATTGGTGATGGTGTATGCTAAAAATGGATTGTGTATATTTATGCTTTAGTAAGTAATGGTTTATGCTGGCATAAATTGTGTGGTCGATAGCTTCCATGTGTATTGTTTTTCATAGAAACTAGTGTGAATGGGCTATGAGAATGTGAGTGGTCTGAAAAAGGTTTGGTTGGTTTGGTATGATTGGCAAATGATTTGGTTGAATGTGACCAAAGGTAAGGAGGAAGTGAAAGGCATTCTTTTCCCTTTACTTGACAAGGACCATAATGAGAGCACAGGTAGGGGGTTTTTAGAAACAAAAGCCCCATTCATGCATTACGTCATTGACCATTGATTGTGTTAGAGAAGTAAGCAAATCACTTGACATTAAGTGAGCTTGAAATCCCTTGAGCATGTTGGGGTAATAGGTTTGATTATGTGATATGTCAGGATAGCGTAACCCCTTTTTATCAGGAATAGGCTTTGCCCCTTTTATAGGTGACCCTGAGAACGACTATAGACAAGTCCATGACTTAAGAGTTTGTAGATTGATCAATACAAGAAGTCTACTTGGGGATGTTGTTTTATTATGTGGTCATGTGTGAAGCTAATCGCTATGAGAAACTTTTTAGAGGGTGCCGTGTATGTAGCAAAATTTTAGTCATAGCCATCCTTTGAGGGAGTGGTCTATATTTTTGCTTTATATATATATTGTTTTGAGGGATTTGAATAGCTTTCCTTCGAGGGAGCAGTCTATTAGCTACAACAATGATGATACAATTGTCCTTCGAGGGAGCAGTCTGCATTTAGAATTTATAACCTTTTGATATTTTGACATCATAATTTATTTTTTGATAGCATTTGTAGTCATGGACAAGACTATAGAAGTTTAAGGGCTCCCCTTTTATTAGGAAAAAGTACCCATACTTTATAAAAGGGTTACAGAGTGTTTTGTTTAGGGAAACAGGGTTGAAAGGAATGAGAATTAAGAGGATAAGGATTGCTCAAGGGACGAGCTCAAGTTAAATGTCAAGTGAATGAGTACTCAACTAACAGTAGAATGGTCACAGATGCAAGGCATTAAGGGGCTCAAGTTTTGGTCGGCCTTCAAGAGAAGACAGATGAGAAGTCCTTGACCCATACTTGTGCATTATGATGTAAGGTCCGAACCAATTAGGAGAAAATTTGCCTCGTTTACTTCATTCTAAATTGGTCACGTGTTAAAGATGATTAAGAAGATGGTTAATGTTTGGGTGATGCTTGGTCGAGGCTTGGTCGAGGCTTGGTTGAGGCTTGGTCGATGTTTGGTTGGTTGATGTTTGGTCAATGCTTGGTTGATGCTTGGTCGATGCTTGGTTGATGCTTGGTTGAGGTTTGGTTGAGGCTTGGTCAATACTTGGTCGAGGCTTGGTTGAGGCCGTGATAGTCAATATAGAGTCAAATTCCCCTAGTTATTTTGGTGATGAAGAGAATGTTTGGAACATGGTTGGACTAAGGCGGCTAGTGGTTGGGGGTCTTCAGGTTAAACCTCCATTGCCTGTAAGGTTTTGATTAAGGCTTGATGATGTTGTGGAGAGGTTTGTATGAGGTCATAAAAATATGTCTTCACAAAGGTTGGGTGAAGTTGTTTCACCTTAGAGTCATGAATTGGTTTTGAAAAAGTTGGTCAAGATGTGTCCAAAATTGAAATCTTGGGTTTTGATGGTGGTGAGGGCTTGATGAATGGATATGTTTGAGGGAGAGAAACCTTCTATTTCCCTTTATCCTTCAAATTTTATGACCTTTTGGCCACACTGATGGTGTTCATTTCAAATAATGGGGTTGAAGGTGGTAGAGGGACCACAGTGCGATGATGGGCTCTTCATTTAGGTGAAGATATTTGAAAGGTATGGGATGATGTCGATGGTTTGGTTAAAGGGTGGGAAAAAGGATCCTTAGTGAGAAGGATGTCCTTTTTGAAGTGTTGATGAATGATAGATTTAAGAGCGCAACAACGCTCAATGTCATGTCCAAGTGTACGATGATATGCACAAAAATTAGTGTCATCAAACCAAGATGGCCTTGATCTAAGAGTTGATGAGTGTGACGGTGAAGAGGTCTGGGAGACATGAGATAGTGTTAGAGATTTGTGGACAGTATCCTTAACAAGAAGGGTGTCTTTCTCCATGAACTGGTGGATGGCAACCTTAAGGGCACAACAATTTTCAGTGTCATGCCCAAGTGTGCGATGATATTGGCAAATTTTGCTGTCATCGAACCAAGACGATTTTGGTCTGAGAGGTTGAAATGGTTTGATAGGTGAAAGAGTGATGTTAGAGGATTGCAAAAGTCAGCATAACAACAAGGTGTAAGAACCTGCTAATGGGTCTGCATGTTGTGTTGCAGTAAAAGTTGATAACTTTTGTTTAGAAGCTGTTGAGAGAGTGTTTCGTACCATCCTTTTGTTTGGTGGTGTGGCCAAACACGTGGATGACACTTTCGTGGTAGGAGGCGTTGGATGCTTTGAAGGAGGTATGTTTTTGTTAGGTGTTGGTAGTAATGGAGGTGGTTTGTGTTTGTTGGGTAAAGGGAGTAATGGAGGCAACTTGTTGTTGATAGGCATTGGAGTAGGAAGCACTCCTTTTAAGGTCGATGGATGAGGGCCCAAAATAGAGGGAAATGATGATGGTGGGAGAAAAGTTCTCCGATGGGGTTTAGTAGCCTTCTTTGGTTTGGTTTAAGGGCCACTATTATGGGGGGTCAGGTTCAATTCTACCCTCACCAGATCTTCTTCGATTGAAGTAGGTGAGGTGGTGAGTTCCTCTCTCGACGGAGAAGGGATTGGAGAGTTTGGCTCGTCGAGAGGGCAGAGCCCAGGGATGGTGATGGCTTCCTCATGTGGTTGAGGAGTGGAAAAAGTATGATCCCCCATTATTGATAGGATGGATGAGGATGAGGCAAGTGGTGTCGGTATGGTCAAGGTGTCCTCTAGTATAAGAGAGGTTGATGGAAAACTAACAGGAGAAGACGGTTCATCCACCTATGGAAGAGAAGTGGGAGAAGAAGGATCTTCTTCCTGTAATGGACCAATAGGTTGACTAACCTCTTCAGACTGTGAGAGAGGTTGGTCAGGGACAAGAGGAGAGACAGTGTTGACTGTGTGTATATTATGCTCTTGGGAGTCATCGGCCATGGTCTACACATTATTTTGGCTAGGAGGATGGTTAAGAAAGGGCTATTTAAAGATGTCAATGTTTTGATTGGGTGACACATTTGGATTATCCAAGACAAGATCACCCTTGTCTATCATGTCTTAGACAATGTTTTTAAAGGTTTTACAGTTGTTGATGTCATGGCCTTGGACACGGTGATAATGAAAAAATTTATTTTCCCTATACCATGCAGGGATAGGTTTTGAGGGGTCAAATTGAGGTGGTCAAATTTGAGGGAGATTGAGGACCCCCTGATTGACAAGTTTATCCAAAATGGAAGCATATGATTCTCCTATAGGAGTGTACTGATGCTGTATATACCATTGTTGGAATTGTTTGGTGATGCTTTGAGATGTGGAAGGTTGAGATTGATTGGTTGTTGTCAAAGATGATGGTCTAAGGACCACAATGTTTGCCATTCCGTTGGACTTGGAGTGGGAAGAAGAAGGTCTAGATGAAGAAGGGTCATCAGTTTTTGCATTGGTATTACGCAATTTGACCCTATTTTCTTCAATAGCGTGGAGTTCAAGCTTTTAGGCCATGGTGAAAGCTTCGTCAAAAGTGCAGAATGTTTGAACCCGCAAGGTGGATGAGATGTGTGTGGCACATGCTCAATGAGAAGAGCTCAATGAGCTCGGGTTGAGGTAAGGAGAAGGAGAGTTCATTGATTAAGCCTCTCCAATGGGCGATGAAATTTGCTATGGATTCATCATCAAATTGTTTGATAGAGTATAAGTCTATGATTGAGACCTTTTTGGTGATATTGATCAAAAATTGGTCAAGGAAAAGTTGGGCTAGCTAAGTGAATGAAAAGATAGAATGACTAGTAAGGGAGCTATACCAATCGAGGGCAGGGTCAAAAGTGACATGGGGAATGTGCGTAGTAGTAGTGCATCATCATGTGTTATCAAGTAACAATCATGTCTGAATGCTCATAGATGTTGATATGGGTCTTCCTTACTCTGGAAATGAGTAAACTTAGGAAGTTCCCACTGACTGGGATACGGTCGGATTGGGATGGAGGGATGGATGGGTTCATTGTAAATTTGGTCATATGAAAGAGCATTGCTTGAACCAAAAATGGAAGCCTTAATATTAGACATTTTGTCCATCAACATCTTGATTAGATCGGCTGATGGATTGGCAGGTGGGGCACCCCCTAAGTTGTAGGGTACCTAACAGGCGTTAGGAGGAGCGTATGACATACTAGGTTATGTTTGTATAGGCACAACGTATTGGTAGTTCATCATAGGGATTGATGTTGAGGTCAAGGGGGCTTGTGCCATGAAGATAAAGGGCACAAGTTGATTAGATACTACCAAAGGTGGTTGAATGGTGGTACTGGTAAAAGGATAAGTAGTCACTCCTGCATTTATAGGTGTAAGAGTGTGTGGAGTCGAGACAATCAAGTTTTGGTATGGTGTAGAACTTGGTTAAATTGTTTGTAGTTGAGGGGGTACGGAAACCCCAATGGAGGTAGGTATAAAAATGGAAGGGGAGATCAAATCTTGATGACTGACCATGGTCGGGTTGCTGGTGGAGACAATGGCTTGAGTGATGATGGGTTGGCTAGAAGATGGTGTTGATACAATTGCCACTTCAATAAGAGAAGTTGGCATCCCATAAATGGGATTACCTAAAGGGTCTCGCATTTGGTTTCTCACAAGATAGTGTTGGAGAGCCTTGACATTGTGGTCAAGGAGTCTCTCAAAGTTTTGATCCCCTTTGGGAACAATTGGATGTTGGTCAGGGCTAGGCGGGGGTGGTGGAGTATGCTCAATATCTGAAATATACTCGAGTCATTTGGTGACTTGATATAAAAGGCGAAGGCGGAAGTGGTTTTTGCCTCACATGGTCGATAAGAGATTTGGCTTGACTATGTGTCAAAACCATTGAAGGAAAAAGGGTCAGGTTTCAGAAACTATGGATTTCAATTTCAAAAAACTAGAAGCAGTTAGGATGTGTGTTCGACAGTAAAAAGGTCGAGTTTTAAGTTGTTTTGGAAAAAGTTTGTTGACAGTGACTGACGTCGATTTAAAAACTGATGTTGGTGAGTAAAATATGCTGACATCGGTGTAAAAACTGATGTCAGTGAGGAAAAGGTGCCGATGTTGGTGTAAAAATTGATATCAGTGTCTGTGTGTTCTAGAAACTTAGAAAACTAAAAAAAAATTGGAAGAAAAAGAGAAATTCTGAGTTGTTTTAGAATTCAAAGTAATGCATCCTCACCCGCTCAAAAAACCAGATAAAAATAGTAGAAAAGATGAAGGCAAGCAACCTCTAAACGTTTAATTCTTATGAATAAATTTTTAGATTCATGGTGGCTTATGCCTTAGAAGAATATGTTGGGGATGGGCTTTTAGAAAGGGTCTTAAAGAGGTACTCTAAAGCTAGTTTTGGGTTAGTTTTGGTTCTCAAAAGTTTGTATTAGGTTTTGTACGTGGCTTGGTGCTAGGGGCTTGCTCCCCTCACTTCACGAACCCAGAGCCGAGCTGGGCCACTTATCCAATATATACTTCCCCTAGAGTTTATACTCTGCCAGAGAATAGAGCGGATCCTCCTCTTGGTTGTGAAGTCCAAGTAGGATCACCGGGAAGGGTAAGGTATCCGCTAGGTGGTGAAATCCTAGTCGGGCCTTGTCTCAGGTATGTTATATGTTTGATTTTGTGAATGTGGTATGGTTGTGTAACATAAGTGCACTACAATTTATTCATAATGCAGTTAATTACTAGATGAGCTAAATATGCATTCAAGCAAGTGTGAAATACATTTAACTTTTAACCCAAATTGAAATGTTTGTTCAGATGCAGACAAGTGAAGAAAAGGTTAAGAGCATGAATTTCACTACTCTAAGATGCAAGAAAAGAAAGAAAAAGAATGATTCTTTTTAACTTTGCTGATGGTGTCTTTCAGAAGAGTTAGAAGAAAAAGATGCAAGGAAATACCTAATGCACCTATATGAAAAGTTTGCTTAGAAGAAAAAGGATGAACCCAAGGAAAACTCCTAGGGTCCCACCAGGCGTGCCAGAATGTTTCTACTCATTTTTGCTATTTAATATTTAGAAGAAATAAGAAGCTAAGAGAAATAATGGTCTAGGGTTAGATGTTACCAGAATGAGGTCTGCGCACCGTATCCAAGCAATTGAAGGAGCTCCTCTTTGGCTGTGGAGGATGACACCTGTAGGTAAGAAGACTTGAACTAAAAAATGTTAAAGATAGATGTGGTGGACTGCCAAGCGATATGCTCGGTCCCAGAAGCGTAAAGACTTCCTTGAGGGATGACAATCCACTGTTTATAAGTAAAAGTGTCAGAAATAAAGAAATGACAAATGACTAAAAAAGAGGAAATTAGATAATGCATACCTGTTTCCTTGCAGTCGGTCTGCCATAGTCGCTAACGTTAGTAGTATTGCTAGCGTCGGTTTGTCAAGTTGCCGATGTCGGTTAGGATGTCGGCATCGATAGGGGTAGCAGTCGATGTCGGTCAGGGCAATGGCCTTGGATGGGTTTGTGGTCGACTGAGGGGTCTGGGAGGAGTCTGGGTCTGTGCAGAGTTGTAGGGAGACAAATAAGGTCCACAGAAGGACAAAGGTGGATGATAGTTTTTCAAAAAAGGTCAAGATAAAAGGAAGGCTTTATAGCCTCTCTAGGAAGAAAGCCGAGTCTAGTTGAAGGTCGGGTCTAGTCTGGTAGTATTTAGAGATAGAAAATTGACTAAGTTATTCTAAATTACTGAAATGAAAGGGGGGGGAAGAAATACTTAGCTCTAATGAAATGAAGAACCAAGGTGTTGAATGCTTGTACCTGTTATGATTGGTGTCCAAGTCCCATGTAATACTTTAGTCCAATCTGGAGCAACTGGTGTAGAGTCTCTATGGCCAAGGGAGCATTGGTTGAAGTCTGATGCCTTTTGATGTCCCAGTCCATGAGGAGAGAGAGAGAGAGAGAGAGAGAGAGAGAGAGAGAGAGAGAGAGAGAGAGAGAGAGAGAGAGAGAGAGAGAGAGAGAGAGAGAGAGCCTGATATATGTGAGAAAAAGTCTTAGAGTCCAAGAGAGAAGCATCTAAGAGGGAGTTGATTCGGGATTCGTGATTAGCCGACTAGTGATTAGCTCGAGTGAGAGGTTAGAACTCGATTTAAGTAAACCAACGTCGGTGATCCCACCGATGTCGGCTGACATTTGACTGATGTTGACGGGTGGAGAATGAGTAGCTAACAAGCCTGTTCTCCATCCGCCAAGTGCATAGTCTGTTGGAGAATTGTCAAAGGTCGGGCTAAATACGCACAAGAGTTGGTTAGGTGGTTGGAAAGGAGTAAGAATAGGTCTTGGGTGAGTCACTTAGTCTTAAGGTGAGTTATAGGGTGGGAAATGGTCCAAGGCGAGGTGTCCTAGGTGAGGTGTTCTAGGTGATGTCATAATTTAAAATAAGTTGTTTATTTTTAAATTAATAAGATGTGGGTTAGGGTCAAGGGGTGTCAACACAATTTAGGTGTCTACAACATTAGACTCAAAGAATGTAGAGATCATTAGTTTTGGAACCACTTTAGCATTAAGGAAGGCTATAAATTCTTGAGCATGAAACATCCATATTGTGTGGATAAGATTCATTTTCAATTTGATCTTGCATACATATATTGTTCACATCTCTCAAGAAGATAACATAAATACATAAACACCTACTTTTCCATGTTAAGAGTATAAGGATCACTCACATATTTTGGCATTCACAAGCACCTATAGAATATCCTTTCAAGAGTAGAAACATAATGCTAAATAACTTGAAGTGTAGTTTTCTATAGATAAACAAGGGTGCAATAGATACCATTTATATTCATGAAAGGTTGAAATATCCATGTGTAGCTTTTGTACCATGTACAAACCTCCTTTGTGCACTTACACAACCTATACACCTCAAACTTTGGAGTTTTATAAGACACATGCATGTTCATGCTTGCTCATAGTCCCACATACCACACTCATGATTGCTTATAGTCTCATGTGCCACACTCACACTTCATTGGGGACCCATGCACCAAACTCACACTTGATTGTAGTCCCAAGTTCCACACCAACACTTATTATGTAATACTATGCACACCTATGTATTGAGCTTTATATTGATTTCACATAATAGTCTCACACTTATTCTCAAACCTATGTGCCAAATACCAATTTATAGTCCTACACACTCCCACGCCAACTTTAATTATAGTCCTACATGCCTCAATGGTACCTGCTCATAGACTCACATGCCTACATTTGTCTCATCTCTATAAAATCCACATTTTAACCTATTATGATCATGTGTATTTCTAATAGGAACTTCAAAAACTAGAATCTATAAGTTATCTAGCTAGATAATTAGTTTCCACATACTTAGAAACTCAAATATTACCCAATAAGGAATATGGAACAATTTATAATTATCTTATTTATAACTAACAATAATTATAACTGATTTTTGTATTTCATATATTAATATATAATATATACACATAGCCAATAGGTCAATACCTTACATATTTTTAATGATATATAGCATGCTCTATGTATTTAATCTATCACACATGTACCATATCACATTGTACCATTTCCCTATTCCTTCATGTTGAATAGAAGCTGCATTTATGAAAATACAAGAATTATGATCCATTTTAATGTGTGTTGATTGATTCCATTAGAATATTTTTATGTGCATTCATTATTATAATCATGATATATATCTAACACATAGTTGTCCCCCACATGCCTGGTTCTAGGTCTTACTAACTATTGGTTCCTAGTTGTGCACCTCTAATGACAAGCAAAGATGAAAAACCCATTAGTATGTCACTATATTTGGGGAAGGTTTTATCATCTAGGATGGACTGGAGATATAAAATTATGGAGAAACACACACAAATGGTATGGTCAATTCCTTATTACTTTTGGCTCTACCTGGACCAAGTTGAGAGAACCTAGTAAAGTACCCTACTCACATGAAGGAGTTTTGCACTTCAATATTCATGAGGATTATTAGTAAATTAAAGGGGAGTATGATAAAATCACAACCAAACTTATGTGCTTCACCTATAAAGGGTTGTCACACAAGACATACAAATGATTTATATCATATACAGGCTACTAAAGATAGATGAAAATGTGGATGCAATCCTTTTCTTGATGATTATTTTAATAACAATGGAAAAATACATAACTATAGTGTTAATACATGAAGCACACATAATGAATGCATTTTAAATACATAGGGTCTCATGTGTTCACAAGGAAAATAACACTTCTAATATGAAAATGGTGTATTATTTGCAAAGCAAGAGAAGGTAAAGTTGTGTTTATTTCAAATAAAAGAGGTAGATGGTTAGTATATGAGCATGAAAAAGTTCAAAAAATAGATAAAATATTTTCAATAATTAAGTATTTATCAGCTTATAAATAGATAAAATGGAATCATTCACAAATGATCCTCAAAATCTTATAAACAATGTTGTTTATAACCCTTCAAGAATTCCTCCTAGCTGAATTCATGTGCCCAGGACTACCCTTAAAAAAACTATCAACACCCTATTAACACATCTCAAAGTAGAAAGGAATTTATTCTCTAGATATAAATCCTAAATGACTACCACAAAGGACAATATATTAGATGACCAATCTATGAAGCAAGTAGAATAAAGCATTGTATTTCAACATCTAGAAGGAGAAATAAACCATGAATAAATTCCATTAATCAATTAAATCAAAATTATATACAACATGTCTAGAAATTTACACATGACATTATGTGAAAGAAATATGTGACAAGGGAAACATTATGGATGCTCTCAAAGCTTTCCAATGATTTCAAAAATTGACTAACCATTATAGAGGGACATACACCCTTTACTTATACAATTATAGTTATGCCTACATATTCCTAAAGATTCTCTACCTAGAAAATTCTTTTATGGGCCTAGAATCTATTCAATGATGTAACAAACATTATTCCTCAAACTATGCTCATGCATGTGTGATGATTATAAGCTTGATACTCCACTATGGTAGAATATGTTTAATTATATATGTGGAGATCAGTCCTACAAGGGATAAAATAAAACTTTGTCCACTTGAACAACAAACAAAGACATCCTTTTCTTAAACAAAAAAATCTGAAAAGGATGTGCCACTAACAAGTAAGGTATAATAGTTTCCCAATGGGAAATGAGAAAAGAGGAAATAGAAAAGAGAAAGAAGAAAAGAAGGAAGGAAAAAAAATGCCAGATCAAAAGAAATAGAAATATTTGGTCATGTTACAAAATCAATGTTGATGATCGAGTCCTCTACTGACTTATTTTTGTATGCAGTGTACCCTTCAATTATAGTGGCAATAATCCTTTGGTCTAGGCATACTTGGTATTTGAATTTGGTGATACATTCCTCAAGCTAATTTTCAAAATTTTGGAGCATTACCTAATTTTTCTTGACTAATGTTTTTAACTGGTCATAAGATTTTTCAAGTGACACCAACTCTCTGATCTTTTGGATATTAAAGGCTCTATGAGGTGCATCAATGAGAATTTTCATGGCAATATCTAATGCCTTCTTCATCATGTCACATGCACCATCAAGGTTCACCATCTTCCTCAGGTTGGCTTCAATCTCCTCCTTTATAGTTGAGAGAGACTACTTTTCTCCCTTTTAATAAAAAATTCCCTCCTTAAGCACCACCAATTGATGCTTAAGCAATAGCTGATATTATTTAGGATATTTATGATCATCCAAGGAGATGACAATTTTTAATATTAAAGTGTGAATGCCCATTTTAAAAATCTCATCCAACTTTGACCTGAGTTTCTCCCAATTATTGATGTCTGCATCATAAATGAACATCTAGGAATCACATTCTCCTTGTTTATCTAATATGTCATCTAGACATTTTAGTGTCAAATAGATTATTTCTTTGGCTTGAGTGGTCAAATACTTTTGCCAATATTTTATGGCCCAGCCTCTAATTTTCAAGTCCTCACCATAGCCAAGATCAAGCACACCTAAGGAAATTATAGGTTTATCTAGGACATTGCTTGTAGTTAGGGTTACTACCGTAGGCTCACTCAGTAGCTTTTGAAAGTACTAGATCATGGCCTAGTTCTATGCCTTTAGCTCCTCCATTGAATTTTTATCTTTATCCATTTGGTGTACCACCATTCTTTACAAGACTTATAAGCTATGTTTTATTTTTTTCTTTAATAACTCCCCCAAATCATATATATACACACACACACACACACACACACACACACACACACACACACACACACACACACACACACACACACACACACACACACACACACACACACACACACACACACACACACACACACACACACACACACACACACACACACACACACACACACCGAGTATATCTCTCAAGGGGATCATCCCTCTTTTCAGCTCCTGGTGGAGGAGTAACTATCTCCTATGTTCTTTCCACTATCTCATTAAAAGTGGTTCATGAGTGTATTTTATATTTCTTATGGGGCTTGGCCTTGTATGCCTGGGAAATATTCATTACATCTATGTCCCCCATTTTTCTCATGATGTCCCATTTATCCATAACTTATTCTTTGATCCAAAGAAAAGGTCTGGAATCCCATTAGAGTCATGGACCTTGATGTTGGATTTGATGCACTAAATGGTGGTGTCATCAACATATTGGTTAAGGGGAGTGTCACTATATTAGGTTAAGATCCACAATCTACTCAGCCTCCTCATTACTTTCTAACCTAGTATTCTTTTCATCAACTCCTCACTCCCTTTTTTTACCTAGATCTATCTGCTTTAGGACTTCAAAATTTACCATGAACTATTGGGATTGAAAGAGTAATTTGTCTATGAAACTTCCCTACTCTACAGGTTGAGTAGAAGGTTCTACATCTAGTTTGTCTTCTGCACTTGGTTAGGCAACTTGGATGGAGGAATCTATGGTGTCCTCCTTGTCACATTTAGGCAACTCTTCACCAATCACAACTTCAACATCTTTATGCTTAGTAGGATCATGGACCTTAATATGGGGGAGAATCCCTTGAGGTAATTTAATTGAGGTATTACCTTCGGAAACTCCTATCTCAATAGTTTTATTTAATTGATCTACTTATTTATTTATTTTTGAAGGGGTAGGGGTACCCATTTACAAGCTTGATCCCCTACCTTCCCCAATAGGAACTTCTCCATCTAGTGTTGAGCTTGATGCCATTAGAGGGGGAAGAACATGTGGTATTACTTCAATAACTATAGTAACATCCATTTTTTCCTCTTTCTATACCTCCACCTTTTCATTACTAGCAGGGACTTGTTCATTATGCATCATCTACTTCTTGATTTCATCCCTATATTCCTATACATTCCTAATTTAATTACCCTTATCTTGGTTTGATGGCTAGGTGATAACATTTTATAAAAGCATCTCTATGTCTAAGGAGATCATTTCTTTTTCCTGGGGAACTTGAACCTATGTAGCTGCCTCAATCCCAACTTGCAACACATCATCAAAGGATAAAGGATAATTTGAAGCCAAAACATCTTCTTCATCATCTTTGCCTTCCACTCTTGAGGGTCCTTATTGTTTGAAAAATCCCATTTCTAGAGGTTTCACTAAGTTTTGTGGTCTCTCCCTCATATTTCTATATCTAGTCTATACCTAGGGAGGAGTGAAGGCCCATTATTTCTTCACTGCCTCCATGATCAACCTTCCCTCATATGAATCATATTCATCACTCATATCCCTTAAATTCTAGGCATATTAGGACTCATATTCTTGTGGATTCATAGAGGTTTCCTTGGGGGGTAGGTCTTTAAACATTACCTCTTTTCTTGGGGCTCCCCATCAAAGGCTATAATGTTTTCTTGGTTCTCTTAGGCCTTGGTTGCTCTAACTCTTCCACTCCTCCTCTCTTCCTCATGTAAGTATTTAGGGAAATAATAGATATTGGTTGTTTTTTATGTGGGGTAAGTGGGGAAATATCTTTAATTATTATCATTATGAGAGCTCCCTCAGTTGTGATTGATATGGGAATGGCATTAGCTAGTTACACCTCTCCTATGACTATCTTGTCCCAATTCTCTAATAGACTTGTCAAATTTAAAAAATGGTATCCCTAATTTGGATTGGGTGGTTTTTAGTGATTATAAATCAATATTTTTGGATAAGTAAACATCACTCACCTTTTTCTTCCCATTTCCTCTCGCTACTATTGATGGTGTTGGAGGATCACATGTGTATGCTGGGAAGAATGCCTTGAGTTCTATAACCTATAAAAAAAATTAGAGGGAGGGGGTATCATATGTACTTAGTTCAAACCCATGATATTTCATCCACCTAAATATTCTCTTCATAATAGGAAAATCCCTCCATGCAATGTAGTCATTTTCCTTGGTAGTGAAGTCTACTTGTGTTATAGGCTATATTTCAATATTCTTTTATGTATATACTAATGCCACTATCATCTTGTCATCCACCATGTATTTGGAGATGGGATAAATGTTTTAGGTGAGTAATTATTACATAGTGAGCCTCATGTAATCTATTTTTTTGACCTCCTCCTCAGTGGTCCAATTAGACTAGATATCTTTAAAGTGTGATTGGTGCAAGATTACACCTATTGTAATATTTATCAACCATATTATATCATAGTTAGGTCTAGGTGGTTTTTTTTTAATACTATATAATCCCATTTATTTCTCCAATCCCTTTTATTTAGCTAGAGAAGGACATGTGTAATATTTTATTTCCACTAGGAACTTGAAAGGATTATTTATTTTTTTGGCCGCAATCATCTCATGTGGGTGCACAATTTATCTCCACAATTCCATGATAACAAATTTGTCATCCACATACATTGGAAATTTGTGAGGTCCCCTTGAGTAACCACTCACTCTAATGTATGTGAACATTCTAAACTAAATATATGAGGTGCCAAATTTATCAATTATCTCTCAGGCTGCCTTGGTCATTATATTCAAACTTCTCAAAGGGAAGAAAACACTCATCATAGAATTTAAGAAATAATTGTATAATCTATAATAGTTACTCTTAAACCCTTATAAAGTGACCTATAGGTAAATTTCATATATCCTTAATCCTAAAGTATTCCTGGTGAGACCTGAGAAAGTCTTATTGTGCACAGGATATACATCAAATAAGAAGACATATAAAAAGTACCCATGAATTTATCCTTCAAGAAGATTATACTATGTAATTCCATCATTTGATTTTGCAAGTTATTACTCAAGATAGTTTCCCAGTCCAACTTCATGTTCCCTTATAACATGCAGATGAGGACTAAAAACATCCATGGTTCAAACTTTTTTGTGGTGGGTACTCTATAGATCTTAGCAGCCATGACAATGATATACTAAGGCAACTCATTGAATTCTATCAATTTTATGTTTTTGATAATTGAGAGACCTTTTGCCTCTTTTTTACAATCTAGTAGGAATTCACAACTTCCCATAACATCTTACCATTTGTCTCTACATATTGTTGGCATTCCTCCATGGTAAGTGTGATACTATCAAGCTGTAGAGGGATTCAAAGCATGGCATTGAGGGCCTTGGGTGTGAATGAACACATAATTAATTGACTCCCATCAACAATATTCCTATTTTTTAGGTGATAAATTTAGGCACAACAATAACCAGCTTAGGATATAGGGTAGCCAAAGGGAATGTTGTTGCAGGGACCATGTAACTCATACCAAAGTTGGAGACAATTGGGAGAGGATTTGGCCACTATAAAACATTCAATAGAACTATGAAATCCAACCCTTAAATATTTGTGTCTCTAATTTCATAAATAATAGATCTAATATTTCTCTTCACTAATGTAGAAGATGAATCTATATCTTCCTAACTCACTAAGTGTAATATCAAAATCTAGAATGAATTATTCACACTAATAACTCTCTAAATACCCTTGAAATCCCTTTAAGAACACAAAACCAGAGAGTCAAGGAATAATTAATGGTAATCATGATATTTTCACATAAATGGAATTAAAACATCCTTAAATACTTCATTGTGATCACTATTCTTTGCACTACAAGTAGCTTTTGGCATACAGATTACTTAAAGGTACGAGTATTTGCTCTAAATGCAAAGGGTGAATTCAAATAAAGATAAATGCTTAGTTATAATCCCTTGTAATTTAATATTAGGGTTACCATTAATGTTTTGAAGTGAAATAGATAATTACCATCTACCACATTGATTATTTGATTAGCTTTTTGAAAAATGGAGGGAAGCATGTTGGCATCTTTTTTTTGCAACACGTGGACCCACTCAAGCAAGTTTTACCTTTTAGCACCTTTTTGGGTTCAAAAGGGTTTTCACACCTTTTCACCCATCACTTACCTTAGTATATTGGTGTAATACATCATGATTCTTTAATGAAGCATATGAATGCCACATGTCATCACCTCAAGCACCTAGGCCTCTAGGGACATCTTGAACCTTGCCTGACTTCCAAGTGAGACAATCTTCAAAAATGGCTTGATGATCAAAATCCCAAAGAACCTACCACATGTCCTTAATAGTCCTTACATGCTCAGGTACTTTCACCTCAAAGACTTTTTGAACCTTGACCATTGAAAGGCAAGTAGGGCAATCTTTGAATGAGGATCAAAACTCAAAAATCTTGAGGAGCTAACACATGGAATCCTTTTTAACTTATTTACTCAAACATTTATCCCCTAGGAAATTTATATACTTTTCCAATAAAAACCAAGTGAGACATTATTGATAAAGGGACCTAAAACTTAAAAACCTTGAGAATCCACCACCTGCCCCAACTAGATGTGAGTTCAAATTCTTAGTCACTTACCTTTGCATCATTATCTTAATACTAGGAAGAGAGAAGGATTCTCCTAATGCCTAAAAATACTTTCATAACTTAATCATTGAAACCATTAAATGTGAAATAAGGCCATTTCCTTTGGGGATACAAAGCTTTCTCCCTTAAGCCTAAGGAAACAATGCAATATACACACAAAAACATACACATACCTCTACTCTTAGAGAATTTCCTTGTCATGAAGCACCTTTTAGAATTAGAGCAAGTGTCCCTTGTCATCTGAAGTATCATTTAGAAAGTTCACAACTATCTCTTACTAGATGATAGTCAATATAGAGGACATATCCAATTTTTTATAAACTTAACTTTTTGAAGAAGTTCATGACAACAGAAATAAAACCAATGACTTCAAACTTTGATACAAATAGGGGCCAAACCTTTTAGACATCAAAACTCAATGTGGTATAACTTATGATATTTTAATAGCTAAGAGGAGATAAGGGCCCAATTTCTCAATGTAATTTTGGGTAGTAACACTAACTATTTAGGTCTAAAATTTCAACCTTGTCCTTTCATTTTGTAAATTCTACTATTGTATCTTAGGAAAATATTGCCAACCTAGATAGGGTGGCATGAAAATTATTATTATTATGGAGGAAAATTTGATCCATGTAGGTTACATATATTTTTACAAATATAATCCTTTAATCTTCCAAACTTTATAACTCAATAAGGTCCATTCTTCTATGTTCTTGTTTATCTAGGATGCAGATTATGATAATGCAGAATAAATGCACTCATATAATCATGTAATATATCACACATTGTAATAAGTGTCAACATTAAACACACACAAAGGAATAAATTTCAATATGCATAATCAATCAATGTCATCATCAAATATATCAAATCATAATATCCATATGAAATAGTAGTCTAGAAAGTATAAGCAATAACAAGCCATGTGTAATAATACACTATGATCAATGGATCTATATATAAATATATAACCTTATAAGTGCGCCAATATTCCCCTAGTCTAAGCATTCATAAAATATATAAAATTAGTTATACACATGGAAAATTATGGTATTTCCTTACATATTCAAATTCCTAAGGTCTAGGTTAGAAACATGAAGAGAGAGATTTCAAGATGTTAAATTTTGGTCTAGTTAGTTGTTTTAAGCTTATTAGACTGGATGGTCTAGTTTATTTGGTTGAACTTATCTATGGGGATTATCTAAAAATATGATCTATCTATACCCATATAAGTCAACCATTTCATAATTTTTTTTAAGGTATAAAATTGTGGGTGGATAAAATCTAAAGTGTAACATGATTTTAAAAGAACTAGATAATGCAACTCTTACTCTATGTTATTATCCATGAATGGGTTAAAGTTGGATTGTGTTACTTTGGGAATTAAATGATAAAATTATTAGACTGGGATTTCCCATAAAAATTTCATTTGAAAATTAAATGACATTATATGAGGCTATACCTGACGATGAAGAAATAAATAACATTTATATGTTCCTAGATTGGTATAGTAAGAAGTGAATTTGACTAGCTAATTGGGATTAAAATAACCCAATATGTTCATATAAATAGTTTATTTGGTTAATGATTATATTTAGAGTAGGTTTTGCATGTAATACTACTATCCAAATCTAAGAATCTATATCAGTTTGGATGTTTTGTGATGGGACAAGGACAATTACTCAAGGAAATGTTTTAGTTCTATGCAACTATGCTTCTTTGGGGAGTGTCATCCAAGGGAAAGGAAATTCTTGTTTATTATTATTATTATTATTATTATTATTATTATTATTATTATTATTATTATTATTATTATTATTGTTGTTGTTTTTGTTGTTGTTGTTGTTGTTTTGGATGTTGTTAAGCATGGGATATACTAAGAGGGAGGTGAATCAATATATCATATATCTTATAAAACTTTCCCTTAATCAAATTTCACTTAATCAAACATTCATGATATGCAATAAAATTGAAACAATAAACACCACACAAGATAGAGAGAGACACCAGATATAACGTGGAAACCCAATATGGGAAAAACCACGAAGAACAATCTCAAGTATATGAATGAGCACCAACCCAAACAATATTCACAAGCACCAACTTACAGGAGCACCAACCCCTTTGTTGAGCACCAACCCAACAACTATTCATGAGCACCAACCCACAAGAGCACCAACCCCTTTGCTAAGCACCAACCCAACAACTATTCATGAGCACCAACCCATAAGGGCACCAACCCCTTTGCCGAGAACCAACCCAGTAACAATTCATGAGTACCAACCCACAAGAGCACCAGCCCCTTTGTCGAGCACCAACTTAGTAACAATTCATGAGCACCAACCCATAGGAGCACCATCCCCTTTGTCGATCACCAATGCAACAACTATTCATGGCACCAACCCACAGGAGCACCAACCCCTTTGTGTATACCACACAACTATCTCTCAATGTTGTTATCTCAACAAATGATAGTTCATTACAACATCTCTTTCCTCTCTCTCACCTTTGCTCTTCTAAGCTAGATGTAACAAATACAAATCATATTCATCTCTCACAAGTTCTCTTCTAAGCTAGATATTACAATATCAAATCAACCTCTCTCACACATATTATAAATGGCTTCTCAAGCCTTTATTTATAGCTTTCCAAATGACCTTGGGCCTTCCCCCTTTGTGACCCTTAAATCCTCATGGAAAATGGCACCAAAATTGTATGATCCTTCATATCCTTGCCTTTGAAAAGTCATGTGGTGACCCTTCATGAGCAAAAACGCCCTTCCCTCTTTTGTCCTTATCTTGGTGACTTTTCATATTCCTCAAAGTGTTCCTTCATGATAAATTGTGCCCTTCCTCTTTTTTATTCACTTGGTGACTCTTGGAATTCTCCAAGATGACTCTTCATGGGAAAATGTGTCCCATACTTCTTTTGTCTTTACCCCGTGGCTCTTTGACTTCTCCATGGGTCCTTATTTTGTCTCATATGCAACCAAAAATATATTCATTAATATTAAATAAATATTAACTCACATTATTCAAGATATATCTATTACAAACAACAATAAATGTAATGGGGCCTTTATCACCAATAATGCTAGAACTTTGACGTCAATGACAATATTTCCAACAATCTCCCCCTTTTTCATTGATGGCAACCTCAATCTTGAAATTGCCACATTTGTCACCTATACATTCTGTCATCTAAAAACATATAGTAACTCCCCCTTATTGTAACAACCTACACCTATTCCTTGTACCTATTTCTACACCTGTACCTGTACCTATTATTCTCCCCCTTTGACATTAATGGCAAAGGGCCTACCTAGAGCTAACACTTAGCTCCCCCTCTACTGATGCTGAACATCAATGGCAGGAAGTAATAGAAATTACTCCCAACTCTTGTTGTAGATATTTAAATTTATCCTTTGATCATACCTTTGAGAAGATATCTGACAATGCATACACATTTTTCCCTATCCTTTGAGCATCTGCAATCAAATCATTTGAATCTTTTCTTCTAATCTCACAACCTTCAGCATGAAACTTTAATGTGTATCCTTGATCACATATCTGACTAACACTCAATAGATTATGCTTAAGACCTTTTACATACAAAACATTTTTAGTCTTAGTTCTACCATAATCCAAACTTAAAGTACCTTTTTTGGCTATCTTGGCAGTGGTTTTATCTCTGAATCTCACTGTACCACCATTGATCTTCTTTAGAGTTATGAACTTTCTCTTATCTCCTGTCATATGCCTTGAACATCCGCTATCAATGAACCATGGTTGATATTTTATTTCTTACATGTAAATTTGTCTGAACCATCATAGAATCTTCAAGCTGTTTCTTCTGCCATGAACATGTCTGAACCTTCTTCCTGATGAATGGAGCTTTGAAACTCTGATCTTCCTTGATTGAATCTACATGAGTATCCTTTTCCTTCTTTCTAAAATTGTTAGCTCTTTTTCAACATTCTAATTTCTCGTGACCATAATTATTTGAAATATTTAAAACTTTTAAACATTACATATGCAATAATCATTCTAATAGCCTCAAAACTTAACACTGGTGCAAAATTTTCTTCAAAAATCTATTCACTCAAAAGATATACAAATTAATTTGTCAGCTCACCTTCTTGTCATGCAACATAGCCAAGACCCAATAGCATCCACCATGATTCAATTTTTCTTAAAAGTGTCTCCTTGAAGCCTAAAAGAGACACCCCACACAAAGGGTCCTAGAAACAAATCTTAGGAGATTCCCACATCTCCTTTGTTTCTTCCTTGATCTTCTTGTGTTTTTCTTTTAGAATCCATTTAAGCATGCCTAACCTTTTTGACTTGCTAACCTCAAAATTTATGATGTTTTTTAGCTTCTCAAGTTTTGCAACTATCTTATCTTGACAAAGCTCATTCTCAACTGTAATAAGAGATTCTTCACAATCCTTCCTATCTGATTCTTTTTCTACTATAGCAAGTAATTCATTCTCACTCTTAAACTCAACCTGATCAACTTTTACTATTTTAGGTCTCCAAACCTAAATTTGTCTTTTCTCATATTTTCTAAGGGCTCTATATCCTTTGACATACCTTGAATATCTCTTTACTTTATTTTGACATAATTTAGTAATATGGCCAACCTTATGACAACAAAAACAAATAATATTTCTCATACCTTTTTCTTGAATGTGATTGAGATCTCCCTTTGACTGATTGCTTCTCCTCATATATTTTCTTGCCCTATGACCAACATGATGACAAACAAAGCAAAAGCCATGAAAAGAATTTGAAAACTTGAAAGCATTGGGCTGCCTAATTGGCTTCTTTGATTTGACTTCAAAACTTACATCCTTCTTTCCTTGGACTAATATTTCATTATCTTTCTCAAATTTGATTATAAGCTTCTCATGATTATCCTTTAAAGAACCTAAATCAACCTTCAACTGATTATACTCTTCTTCTCTTGATTTCAAATATGAATTTGCAACCTCTAACTGATTCTTAAGATCTTGAATAAATATCTTATTTTATTTTTCTTCTATAGCCAACTTAGAATCCAAGATACACACCTATTATTTAAGAACTTCAACCACATATTTCAACTCTTTATTCTCCTTCTTTAGTTACTTGGCCATCTTGTGCTTTTCCTTGATCTACCTTCAAGTTGTTAAACCCTTTCTAAATAAACTTGCTTTGATACCAATTGTTAAGCATAGGATATACTAAGAGGGGGGTGAATCATTATATCATATATCTTATAAAACTTTCCCTTAATCAAATTCCACTTAATCAAACATTCATGATATGCAATAAAACTAAAACAATAAACACCACACAAGATATAACATGAAAACCCAATATGGGAAAAACCACGAAGAATAATCTCAAGTATATGAATGAGAACCAACCCAAACAATATTCACAAGCACCAACTTGCAAGAGCAACAACCCCTTTGTTGAGCACCAACCTAGCAACTATTCATGAGCACCAACCCCTTTGCTGAGCACCAACCCAACAATTATTCATGAGCACCAACCCATAGGAGCACCAACCCCTTTACCGAGCACCTATCTAGCAACAATTCATGAGCACCGACCCACAGGAGCACAACCCCTTTGCTGAGAACCAACCCAACAACAATTCGTGAGCACCAACCCACAGGAGCACCAACCCCTTTGTCGAGCACCAACCCAGTAACTATTCGTGAGCACCAACCCATAGGAGCACCAACCCCTTTGTGTATACCACACAACTATCTCTCGTTGCTATCTCAACAAATGATAGTTTATTACAACATCTCTTTCCTCTCTCTCACCTTTGCTCTTCTAAGCTAGATATAACAAATATAAATCATATTCATCTCTCACAATTGCTCTTCTAAGCTAGATATTACAATAGCAAATCAACCTCTCTCTCACATATTACAAATGGCTTTTCAAGCCTTTATTTATATCTTTCCAAATGACCTTTGGCCTTCCCCCTTTGTGACCCTTCAATCTTCATGGAAAATGGCACCAAACTTGTATGACCCTTCATATCCTCATGAGCAAAAACATCCTTCCCTCTTTCGTCCTTATCTTGGTGACTTTTCGTATTCCTCAAAGTGTCCCTTCATGAGAAATTTCACCCTTCCTCTTTTGTCTTCACTTGGTGACTCTTGGAATTCCCCAAGATGACTCTTCATGGAAAAATGTGTCCCATACTTCTTTTGTCTTTACCCCGTGGCTCTTTGACTTCTCCATGGGCCCTTCTTTTGTCTCATATGCAACCAAAAATATATTCGTTAATATTAAATAAATATTAACTCAAATTAGCCAAGATATATCTATTACAAACAACATTAAATGCAATGGGGCCTTTATCACCAATAATGCTAGACCTTTAACATCAATGACAATATTTCCAATAGATGTTTTGAAGGATGTATGGATATTTTGTTTTGTTTTTTAAAATTTGTTATTTTATAAATTTTATTATTTGAATGGATTTTGAATGACTGAATGTTTTTATAAATAAAAGGGTTTTTTTTTGGTTCAAAAAATAAGGTTTTAAAATTAATTTAATAAACTAAAACTACTATTGAAAATAGAAATACTGAAAATAAATAAAATAAACTTATTTTTTTGTTCCTTTTCAAATACATACTATGCAAATGCTAGTGAGTTTAAAGTTGAAACTAAACTATGTGAATGCTAATTTTATGATTTTCTAGTTTTATGAATGTGAATAAATTTATTTGTATTGGAAAAATTGAATGTTTTATTTCTAATTTTGAATGAAAGTAAGTAAAACTATGAAGTATTATAAATTTAAATATTTAAAGATGAATATTAACTTATGATTGTTAGATTGTATGCATGCAGCTAAATATCTAAATTTTGGAAACCATAATTGAATGCAAAGTTTTCTATTTTTTATTGATTTTATTTAAATAATATAACATTAAAATAGAAAATATTAATCTAAGTATGGGTATGATTATAATTTTTAGGAGTGCTAAGAATGAGAATGTATTTTTTATTGTAATATTTTCTTTTTAGTTTTTCCAAATATTTATGTTAATGGGTGTGAGATTATTAGTTATTTATACATGTATGTGTGTGTTTATTTCTAAAATATAAAATGTGAGCTTATAGAAATGAAATAAACTTGTCCTTTAAATATAAAAATTAACAAGAGAAAGTATGTGCTTTTGGGTTTTTTGTATGCAAATAAAATCCTAATCAAACTAAATGATTTTCAATGCAAAAAAGTGAAAGAAGTGTTTTTTTTTAAAAATTTTATATTATGTATCAAAACTAATCTAATGAAAATAAAAATGAAAATAATAAAGTAAATAAAAATACCTCAAACTAAACAAAACAGAGGAAAAATTGAAATAAAATATTATTAAATATGGAAATATCTAGATCCTTAGGCTGCTAACTCCTTGTATTTTTGCTCATTGATGACTAGGGGATTATATAACAATAATTAAAAAAAAAACAATGAAAACATAGGGAGAATTTGAATAAAAAATTAACCAAACTATGACTAATTCTCACAAACATTAGAGTATTGTGTTATAATGTAATGATATTATTTATCTAATCTACTACAATAACCATAAGGTTTTTGTAAGACTCAAGATGATTCCTCAATAAAAATACATAAGACAAACTATAAATCTCTCAAAATCTAAATGATCAATTATATATACAATTTTCCGATCTAAACTTCAAGGGAAAGAGAGTTATTTGTAAGAAAATAATGGTTGTTTCATGTTGGAGTTAACAATAACTAGCTGGGAGATTATTATTATTATTATTATTATTATTTACTTATAGCTACTTAAAATTGGCTTGATAATGACCTTGAGTAAACTAAATCATTATGCAACCAATTATATAAAAATAAAGAGTAAAATTAAGGGTTGATCATGCCAAATGGGTGAAAACATGTATCTTGTGATTACAATTAAAAATTCACAAAATGATGATGAAACTGATGTTATATGTAGGTGGAAGTTATGTAATAACTATGACAAATACTCAAACTATGAGATGGTTTTGAAATAAATGGAGTGGTTTTGTGAACCTCCTTCACAATTTTGTTGTGCACCTTAAATATCTTGGGTTTAGAAGGATCAAGTTATAATTTACAAGTTTGGCTCTTGGGGAAGGCATAAAAAAGAGAAAAAAGTGAAAATGATGATAATAATAGACATGAGCATATTATTGTTTATGGAGGTCCTTGCATAATCATTGGATATCTTAAAAATATTACACCATGTAAAATTTAGATGCATACATATTTATTACTTAGGGAATCACCTTGCCATAATTTTTAAAGAGTATTTTTTTATAAGCAATGGTGCACTTAAAAGAAAATTAGGTTTAGAGAACTTACCTCACTTACTTATACATCATGACAAATATAGCTGAGATGTGTTCTCGACCTCCAAGTAAAGAGTGAAAATCACGTATAAAAGTATGACAAGAGTGGTAAATGTACTAATTAATCAAAAAGAGGATGAGAAATACTTATCATTTATGTGGGGATGAGAATGATACCTACACTGTCCTATCAGAGGATTGAGCTGGGTGCCATGTGTAAAGTTGTTAACTTGCAAGAGGTGAAAATAAGACCTAAATGTGAAGGTAATATAATTTATAATAAATTTTGGGTTTTCTCATGTTAATTTAGGCATAATACTCTCAAATTCATCAATTTACATGGGAAAAATCTTGTAATAGAATTTTTTTCCAAAAATAAAAATTAAATAAAATAATAAAAGTACAACACTATAAATATCATAAACTACCTAATTTGGAAATCATTTGTGGATTGTGACTTTACCAAATTTAGAGCTTTGGACTATACAAAATGGTAATAAAATAAATGATCATGATGAGAAGATGGAGGGAGTACCAATGGAATTAGATAGGGTGTAGGCATAGGTGATTTTTACCAATTTTTTCTAAGAACCTAGGTTTAGAATTATTTTTGAAAAATGGCTCAGGATTAATTGATTTTTAAAATTATAGTATAAGATTTTTTTTGTCAATGAAATTAATAGGAATTTATGTTTTATTTGAATTTTTTGTTATTTTTTTTTCTTTTTATGATGTGATTTAATGCCATAGTGAAGGAAACTTATGTGTGTGACAAAGCCTCCAATCTTTGAAAACTAGTGATTACACATTCACATTGGCAATTGCAAAACTACCATGATAGTTACACAACCATTTATTTATTAATATTGATGGTTTAATAACCAACACAATGGTTTCATCACCACTATCATCATTTTATGACCATTTTTATGCTTTCAAAACCATCCCTACATATAGTGGTAATTTTACTATAGCAAGGGCAAGGAAGATTTTAAATAATTGTAATTATATCTTTTAGTTGTAGGGAGGATAGGTTCATTGGAAAAAGGATAGGGAGTAGGAGTGGATATCTCACATGATTATATTATTGATGACCAAGGAGACCTCCTTACTAGACAAATCAAGTTTTTAGAGAGTAACTTTGGTTAATACAGGCTCCCTAGATAGTAGAGTATTATGTGCCTTTATTAACATAGTAGGATGCAGACCATTACACCTTTTAGTTTTCATAGGCCCTAGGAGAGTGGACCATCACACTAGATGACATTTACATGATTTTAGGTCTTCAAGATACTATACAAATGCTAACACTAGAAGAGGTGATAGATAGAGTACAGGCTCATAGATTCACTAAGTGTTTTAGAGATGTACCTAACATGGGTGTGAAGTAAAAGTGAAGTTGATAGTAGTAGAGAGAGAATCGATCCAAACTATTAAAATATGATCATTGATATATTGGCCTTTTAAATTTTTGGGGATAATAATTTATACCAATTACTCTACTATTAGGCTCTAATTTTTAGGATCATTAAGGAGCATGGGTGGAGATTTTCATGGTCACATTATGTCCTTTCTAGGATATATATATATATATATATATATATATATATATATAATATTTACATACTATGATCCTTATCAATTAGTCATCTAACCCTAATCATGTATTGGGTTTATGAACACAGTGTCCCACACTAAGGATGGGTCATTATCAAAGATGTAGGGGCCATCAAATCCATGAGGTGTGTAGGGATAACTAAATTTGGAGATGTAACTCATGTAGTTGGGACCATAATATTATATGATATGATTTCCCAACCATATTTAAGAGTGATAGGTAAGTGGGTGGATGAGTCCATTACAATCAAGGCTTACGAGTGAGTGCACCAAGTGTGTGATAGATGGGGTTTATTAGAGCCACATCCTATGGGTTAGGTACCCTAGTAGTTTAGGATATAGAATGTATCCAACGCCCCAATCCCCCAAGTCTTTTTAAAAGGATAACATGAGGTATGAGATGCTAGGTTAGGGGATTGGGGTGGTAGCTATTGGCACCTATTACATTGATCAGTGGAAAGACATGTGTCAGGAGAGGATAAGAGGGGTAGACCCCCAAGGCTATAGGGGCTACTTATTGGAGACTAGTAAAAAAGTAGCTCTTAATGTCTATAAGAGGAGGAGATATAATATAGTGGGAGATTAGCTATTATATAATGGGGAGGAGGATAGTAATATAATATTTGATGAGGATTATGACCTTGAATGACATGAGGGTGACCCAAGTAGGTCAAATTTTAGTTACTAGTTTTACCACATTTCAGTTAGTTAATTTACTCTATCACTTCATTTATAATTATATGCTTTGGGTCTAATACATGTGCATGTGTTCATGTGTTATCCACCATAGAGTGGTGGAGAATGATCCATGACATTGGTTTAGACCTCTTCCATGTGTCCATCAATTTGAACAAAGAAGAGATGTTGGTTGACCTAGGGATGTTGTGAGTTTTGGTTGACACTTATAGGTGTTTACTCTATCTTACCATATGTACCAAGATTTGGTTAGACAAGGGATTCACATTGATATGTTGGAGTCTCAAGTTAAGACCTTAAGAAACATTTTGGTTATTTGAGCTAGGTATGATTATTCAAATTGATAGAATATAAGTGAAGAAACCTCTAAGTATGGAAACAACCATAAGAGGTAACATAGTTTGAGATGGATTCATCATCTCTCAACATATAGAGTATTTTATAGGAAGTATATAAATATCCATGGAAAATTTGATTTAGGAGGTACTCAGAGTGGGGAATACTTAGATTTGTAAGGATTATCACTATGTATAATTTATTTTTTATTTTTGATACATTGGTCACATTTTCCCTCTTGGTGTGAAGATGATATATACAAATACTTAATTTATCTAATAAATTGTGACACACACACACACACATAGCCCATTTTTGGCTTTAAAATTTTTATTCTAGCATCTTCTTTAGATCTTGTACTATTTACTTTTCAATTTACGCACCATAAATGGCTAGGAATATGTGAAATGCCATGGATATTATTTTGGTGATAAAATGTTATATATGTGATTATATTTTTTATGTTTAACAAAATTTATGTAAATGTATCATGTGAAGATTTATAGATATAAAATTTTAAATGATTTTTTTAGGTAATAATCAAACTATTTCATCGATGTGACAAGTGACACTCAATTTACAATAGTGATTGAATGGAGAATATGATATGCAAAATGGTGAAAACATAAAATATACTCATTTAAAAATTCACAAGGAATAAGATGAAAACCTAAATCCCTACAAGCTATATATGATTATAGTTTATATTAGGCCTAGAAAACATTATATTTATTGGCTAAGTCTAGACTTAGATCAATAAGTGGTCAACCAAAGTGGTAATTGGTAAAAGAAAGAGTTATATTTTTTACTTGAACATTTGAGAAAGATTTTTAGGAATTTATTATAATTTTTGGACACTTTTACATTGCTTTGAATTTACTTTTGATTTCTTCTTGTGACTGACTATGCTTAACCCTATGCGACTAGGAAGATATAATAGATCATCACCCAAGGTTAAATATAGGCAAATAAGGGTATATTCCCCTAATTATAACCCCAAAAAACTAATAATATGTGAGGAGTGATCAATAAGGATAAACAAATGGTGAGATATGTTTAATTACTTCTTGATTTTATAGGTTTGACTTTGAATTTTGTCTTTTATCATATTTTAGGTGTTTAACACTTATTTGGATTAATGAAATCCTATAGGATTAAAATTATTATATTAATACCTTATTTTAAATTTTCACAATACATACAAATGTGAATAATAAATACAGTAATGAATTCATAACAACAACTAAGAAAACTCTTAGCTTATTTTTTTCACAAAACCAAGGTTTGATTATTTGAGTTTCACACCTTAGGAATTTATCACTGCTTTATGTATGATCTATATTATCCTATTTTATTCTAATCTATTAAAATGGATTTGGTCAATATCTATAGTTGATAATTATTGTATTGGTTTGAACTAACCCCACACATAGTGAGTGAATTTTTCCTTTTAAAGTGATGTGATTGTGTTTATGTTATGTACTTATACCTTTATCTATTTCCAGAAACATGTGAGAGCACTTGTATGGTCAAAACCTAGTTCTACACAAATTATTCAATATAAAATGGATAGGGTGTTGGGAAAAAGGGTTGAGTTAGATTAACCTTGGTGAATCCCAATTAATATACCAAGTAATGCATGATATTAATAATAATCCAAAGAGGGCTCAAACTAGAATGTATTTATCCTATTAATGTGTCTATGTGTGTATGCACATGTGAAAGCTAAACTATTAATTATCCTATTTTTTCATTGGTATAAATATGAATATATGAATTTACCCTTGTAAAATTTATATTTAGATATAATAATCTATAAATGCAATATGTAATATTGTCTATCTCTTGAGAATTCAATGCACTTTTCATAAAATATCTTATAATATATTTGTATATATATGAGTCTCTAAAATTTAATCAAGGACCTAGTGGCACACAAAAGATGACATAATAAGTTAAAATGTTCCCAAACAACTATAATAAATAAAAAATGCAAAAATAATTTAAATGGGGAACTAGGCCAGTTCTACTATTTGGGGTCAATATCAATAGTTGATATAGATTGTAAATATCATAACTTGATCCAAGGCTTAACAAAATTCAATGGTGACAAGGAGGGTTAGAGATATTTATAATATGTTATGTGAATTTGGTCATGATAGGATAAGGGGAACACACAATAAAAATAAATGCAATACTAAGTACTTACTTTATGGTTTTAGATCTACATATATAATGTTTCTTAAAGGCATTAAGAAATAAGGTTTGTACCAAATTTGGGTATCTACATCCCCTTTCGCCAACACCCCCCACACAACAACCCCCCCCCCCCCCCCGTCCCCCACCCTTTAAATTAGAATTTTAGTGTAACAAAAAATAATGGAAAAAAGGAAAAAGGGAATGCAAACCTCTGTTGGTGATTGTGAATATAGGGTTTTTATTTATTCAATGTGTTCTAGTGTTACTACAAGAGATGATGTATGTGATTAGATAAATTTATGCTCATATAAAGAAAATATAGGTGTAATGAATAAACATATTAAAAACATAAATACACATATGTATTTATCATAATATGTTCATCATGGAGTTCTCTCTTATCATATAGAGTGGAGATGTCGAGGGTCAATAATTAACCCAATAATTATGGATGGGAAGAGGGAGCTTGTATTCTTATTCATTTCCTGGTTAGGGAGATAGATAAGCTTAAAAACAATTGTTTGAAGAATGATCCAAAGATGAAATGGAAAATATATGATGGACTAATAAGTGATGTGTTAAGCATTGATTAACCTTAAAATATCACTAAAAAGTAACCAACCAATATATATGTATTATATATTTAATTGTAATGTTTCACTCAAGTTTATTCCATGTCAAAAAAAACATGATTGAAAGGGTATGAACAATGTTCATGTCCCCATCATGAACATAGGTTTTGATTGTGTAGTTTCACTCAATGTAAAATAGAATGCATGATAAAAATATAATAGAAAATTTTCATGCCCCATCATGACTATAAATATGATAAGTTTGAAGTGGAATGATAACCATTTTCCATTTAATTATAAATTATGTTGTTGTGTATGAGAATGAGCTAGTATCAAACCCTATAAATATTATAACATGTATATGTGAATGAATCAATATCATGCTTCATGTATATGTCAGTGTTCATGCATAATTATCATGCCCCTTGAATCCATAAGTCTACATGAATTAATATATTTTCCCTTAAATCTATAAGTGTGAATGAATCTATATCATGCCTTTCAATTTTGTAGCAAGTGATGTAGAATGCCATGTTTATGTATGCTGAATTTGAGAATATTTATATCAAATATATGTACATGTGAAAACCTGTAATCCTATTCATGTAGGTTTTTGTGCATATAAACATGTACATTCACCCAAGTGTGTATGGATTTATGCTCAAGTTTTTGTAAATTGAATGGAAATGCAAGGCATATGCCCCTATAATATACATCAATGTACCAATATATATAATGTAACCAACTATTTAATATCTAAACCATTTTGAACCATGTGTAATGTGTCAACTAAAATAATCTAAATCTTGTCTAATGTGTAAGAATCATGTGTAATGTACAAGAATCATGTGTAAAATAATATAAATCAGAGGGCTATACCATTTTACATGGTGATAGGGAATTCATATAAAAAATATTCTTGGTATGATTTTTTGTGTAGTTGGAGAGTCACATGAGGAGGTGAAAAATTAGAGAAAATTTAGATAATTGGGCTTACTTTGGACCTGTGCCTCTAAATTTTAATAACATAACTCTTTTTTTGGGGTCTATTATGACCTCTATTTTGCATTGGTGTTGAGTTTAAGCTCCCCTTGGGGAGTTATTAAAGATTCAAGATTCTTTTATTATGGCCCTTTAACATGTTTATAAGTGCAAAAGAGTAGTGGCATGGTGACCTGATTTAGTTTTGACTATTATTGAGTGGAATTATTTCAAATTGAATGGTGCTTTATTAAAGCTTACTCAAATTTATGTTTTATTTCAAATGTATTACCATAAATTAGTTGGATTTGCTGATGTGTACTTTATGCACATCATAGAAGGTTAAACAAGGTATCCTCTAATATTAGGGGATCTCTATGTAACAAGGTTCTACTTTGGGGCATGAGTTACAGGTGTGTGGTTAAAACAACTAGGTGATGGAATACTAGGTTGAGATTATGGGTTTTTTTAACCATGTTTTGTGGAAAGATGCATAAAATATAATAGAAAGTAATCACTAGGTGAGTTGGATGGGTGGATAATTATTCTAAGGTGGGGTAAATCTCAAATAAAATCAAAAAAGGGAAAGAAGGGTGATGTAGAAAATAAGGCTTTGTGTTCCTAAAAGGTTCACTTCAAATACTATTTCTTTGGTGGACAACTATCTCCAAGACCAGTGTTTGACATGTGCATCTATTGCACCATCATGAACAAACATGGTTAACAATCTGGGCAAATAAGTATAGGATGCTCAATGATCTCAACTAAAGGTTTATCTCCTTAGGGATGTTGTTGCAACACCATTATTTGAGAGATTATAGCTTTAACTATAAAGGTGTCAAGGGTAGCTATGTATTACACCTAGATGACTATACAAAAATAGATACCTTTGCACACCTCATATTATTAATTTAACCTATACTAATTGATTAGACCAATGAAATTTATAAATATTCAATTTTTATTTCACATTTAAGATCAATATTCACTAATTGAAAATTTATATTCATCCATATCATTATCAACACTTCAAAATTATTGAACTAATATAAATAAATAAACTTAAATTTCATTAACACAAAAAAAAAAATAAGAAAGAACAAACACAATTGCATGACAATAAATTTCTTGATCTCTTAATGTATATTGATCCAAAACTTTAATTTTTTTAAAACAGGGCCTTACATGTATATAAAGGACTTGGGGAAGGGGTCTCCTCATCCTCTAAGCATATAAAAACTTACATTACATCATGATAACTAGACCATAAGTCTTAATTATATGTTATAAGTTATAGATAACCTTAGACATGCAACATGTGCATGCTAATAAAAAATAATTTATTTAATTACAACATGAATGCAATAAGACTTAGCTATTTATTTTTTAAATAACATGTAAAATTGTAAAAAAAAATAACCTTTGACTAAGACTAAGTCAGCTCCTGCTTAATACTTTTCAAAGTTGTTATTGGAACTACAGTTGTAATTGGATTTGTGCTAGTAACTAGAGTTGAGCTTGTATTACGGAGGTGGTGACTAGAGTTGTGGAAGTGATTTACTCATTATTTGGACTAGAGTCATAATTGGAGTTGAAAATAAGAGGCAACATTGATGTAGTTATTGATCTAGGATGGATTTAAGTCAATGGTGGTGTAAGAAGAACTATAAGGAGGGTCTAAATAACAAAATTAGTAGATGGTGATGAGGTTGATTTCTTATGTTCCTTGTGACTCTTGATAATATTTATATGATTTGGAATTTTGTGCTTGAATTATGCTTATATCAAGGAAATGAGATCTGTTCACTATTGGTGTTCTAGATTTGCACCCTAGTTGAGCAAAAGATTGTTCAAGTCTTTTACTCAAATCTAGTCCAATATGGGACTAATCCTAGATTATGTTCATCTTAATAATGGATCAGACCTTTGGATAAGGCTAAATTCCTTCTAGATCTATCACCTATACTAAACCTAAACTAGCAATTTTTTAGAAAAGGGAGAGAGATTTTGACAATAACTTATAAAGCATATAAAAGAGGTGATGCACCAATGATTTAATCACTCAAACTTGCACAATACACAGTATGAGACACTTTAAAGACCAAAGAATATAAATCTCACATAATTATTTTATAATAAGGCTTTGATCAGTTATAAATTAGTAAGAGAGGGAAAATATCCACTTTCAATCTAGACACTGAAACTATAAATTACACTTATAATGACCTGTGAGAACTACTAATCACTTCCTAAAGGTCAAAAATAAACTTAGACATAAGCAAGGAACATACATTCACTCAACCATAATACATTAATTCATGGAACACACTTCAATCCAGCTTGTAAAATAATGGAATTTAGTCTTTATTGCATAAAAGGTGTTACATTACAAATTTCAATAGAGTTTGGTCATATCAAAAAGAAGGAAGGATCCATTTCAAGGCTTAGAAGCTTATATTTATAGAAAATAGAGAGAGAGAGAGAGAGAGAGAGAGAGAGAGAGAGAGAGAGAGAGAGAGAGGAGAGAGAGAGAGAGAGAGAGAGAGAGAGAGAGAGAGAGAGAGAGAGAGAGAGAGAGAGAGAGAGAGAGAGGAGAGAGAGAGAGAGAGAGAGAGAGAGAGAGAGTTGTGCATCAAAAGAGGCCCAACCACTTTCAATGGATTAGCACTCTTGAGGATGCTAACTCAGGATCTTATCAAGAAGGCACAACTTCAAAGGCCTTACAAAATAATTGAATACTCAGCTACCTCTATCCAATCACCAAATCTTTATTTTGATACTCTACGCAATCTTTTTAATTGATTTGTTGATGAGGACCAACTCTTTATGCCTTGGAATTGATGGAACCATGTCATTTTATAGATTTAAAACCAATCATATTCATTAGTTTTCATGTCGATGAGATAAAAACTCACCAAATATTTTATCTCACTTTGACACTCAATCACCACCCTTTAGGACTTTGTCTCAAGATAATTTTGTCAAAGAAATGACCCTTTAGAACTTTTGTTTGGGCCACTTTGCTTGAAAAATGACCCTTCAAGAGTTTTTGTTTCAAAAAAAAATGTCTAAAACCATTCCAAATACTTATCTAAAAACTTGTAAAAAATCACTCAAAGGAAACATTATCACTTATTTGAATAAAAATATTTGAACTTAGCAAAATAAAGACCTGAAACAATTTACCTGAGTAAGGACTTAGCCAAAAAAAAAGTGGTTCTGCACTTAGATTTTCCAAGGCTTGTATGTTATTATAAACTCATGATTGAAATTTTGCTTTATCATTAAAGCCCTGAAAGAACTACAAAGACCTAAATCTTGTGCAAACTTGTTCCATGACCTTCAAATAATTGGTTTCACCATGAAAACCTACTTAGGAACCTTTTTATTTCCTCTATAGACCTATCCCTTAGAATTTGACAAAATAAAATTTAAGCAAGCTTAAAGTGCTTCAAAATATTTGCACTCTATATGATCCCTTCGATTTACTCATTCCATCTAGAATTTTTTTCATTTGTTCAACCATTGGAGCACTCTATAACAGAAACCCTTCTACATGACTATTTAGTCAAAACTTTGTAATCTAGGCCAAAAAATGGCCAACATCTTTGGTAACTCAGTTGGTCAACATGCCTACTATGATTAAGAACTCAAACCATTTACATGACCCTTAGATTATTTACATTGACTATAATATAACCTTTTGTCTTGAAAAGACAAAGAATTCCAATAAATAGGGAAAGAAACAAAATTGAAAGGAAAACTAACCTGATAAAATAAAGGCAACTAAATTATTGAACAACTATGCAAAAAAAAATCACTCATTTGGGACAAAAATAAAGGAAAATAATGTGTTGGAAAAAAACTTAGAGAAAAAAACTAGAATAAATATGTATAGGGAACTTAACTTCCTTAATAGCATTACTTAAGATGTATCCCATTAATTAGGATAGGAAGCTCTTCACCATTCATCCTTGTGGGTTTGAAAGCATTGTGATATTTATAGCTAGAGACTATATATGGACCACTTCAAAGAGAATAAAATTTTGTATGCCTTCTTGGCTTAGCTCTATCCTCATCCCACTTAAGGACCAAATATCCTTCTTGAAAACTTCTTGAAGAAGCTCCTTTATCAAAATATCTCTTTATCATTGCTTGATGGGCCTCCATAGCCAAAAAGAACTGATGCCTTGTCTCTTCTATCTCCATGAGCTCAACATATCTTATTTCCATTAGCTTATTATCCAAAATCTCAATTTGATGCATTAATTCCAAAGCAAGGAATTCAAGAGAAATAGGCATTCTTGCTTCCTTACCATATACTAACTTGTATTGAGAATTAACAATTGACCTACTATAGGTGATCCTATCAACCCACAAAGCTGACTTTAATTTGAGATGTCATGATCTCTGATTATCTTCAACAATCCTCCTAATGATCTTTAACAAATTCTTTCTAGTGGACTCATCAAGGCCATTGCCTTGTGGATAATAGCTTGATGAGGGACTAAGAAAAAAACTATGTTAAACTACCCACTAGCTAATCTTATATCCTACAAAATCCATACCATTATCATAAATTATGGTTAAAGGGACCCCAAATCTGGTAAAAAAACCTTCATGAAAGTCCAAAATATTGGTTTCATTATCTTCTTTTAATATCATTGCCTCTATCCATCTAGTAAAATAATATGTGGTAGTTATGATCCACTTGTATCCTAAGATTGAAGATGGATTAATAATACCAATAAATTCCAATCCCCATTGGATAAAGGGTTGGTTTACTAAAATTGGTTGGAAAGGTAAGGTTTCAAGCTCCACCTTTCCAACAAGTATGGAACATTGTATCCATTTCTTGATTCATGCATGCCAATCACCAAATAAACTTGGCCAATAATACCCACCTCTCATGATCTTATGGGATATGATCCTTGATAAATAATGTCCTCCACCATGTCCATCATGGAATTACTCAAGTAACCTCTGTGTTTGGCCTAGTTCTATGCATCTTAGCAATATGCCATTGAGATCCTTTTTGAATAATATATTATGAACAAGAAGAAAAGGAATTGATTGAAATCTAATATATCTACTCTTTGAAGGGATCAGATGAGAAGGATAACTACCATCCTATAGATACCTTACCATATCTTGTAACTAGCTAGAAGGTGAGGTATGATAAGTTATAAATTCCTCATCATTTAGCATCATAACTATCACATTAGTCTCCTACAAGTCTTGTTCTAGATGTTCACAAAGTCCTTTTCCTCTAACCTGCTTTGTGACGTTGATCTCATTATCATATTCCATTTCCTTGGTTATCCAACTAGATCTCTTGCCATTTATATCTTTTTTTAGAAGAAAATATTTGACACTTGAATGTGCCTAAACAAGTACCTAAACTTTTTAAGAGGCCTTATGACTGAAAGTACATACTTCTCAAAAAAAGAATACCTTATTTCATATTCTTCTAAGCCTTAACTAAAGAAGGCTATTAGATATTCTAAAGTCTCTTTATTCTATTACATGAGTATACCTAAAATTGTGTTAATGTTAGCATAGGTGTATAAGAAGAAATCCTTTATGAAGTCAGGGTTTAGAAATATAAGAGCACTAGCTATAGCTTTCTTGATGTCTTCAAAACTTCTTACTCCTTTGGACCAATTGAAACTCTGACCCTTCTTTAACATCATTGTGAGTGGCCTAGCTAAAGTAGCAAAATTTAAGATTTATCTCCTTATGAAATTAATCTTGTCTAAAATTTTTTGCAAGTCTTTCTTGTGCTTAGGCAATGAAAGTAAAAGAATTGATTTCATCCTATTAGGATATATGCTTGTACCATTTTTTGAAATTACATGTCCAAGAATCCTACCTTGATAAAGAGAGAAAACACACTTTTTTGGATTCAAAGACACTCCAAAGTCCTTTCACCTTTCAAACACTTGTATGAGGTTAATCATATGCTCATCTATATTATTATGTCATCCAATTAAATAAGAATAAACTTATTGAGAAGACCCTAAAATGCCTTGTCCATAGCCTTTTAAAAGTGGCTCCAGCATTAGATAAACCAAAAGGCATATTTTTGTATGCAAATGTCCCCCACTTTATGGTGAGGGCTGTTTTGAATTGATATTCTCCTTTTACCAAAATCTAGTTATATCCATTGTATCCATCCAATAAAAAAAACCTTTTTAAACCTGAAACTAGCTATAAAATCTATTCCATTGATGGTAGTGGGTAGTGGTCTTTAAGAGAGGACTTGTTTAAGTCATAGAAGTCAACACATAGTCTTATTTTACCATTATTTTTCTATACTAGAACAAGGTTTTCCACCCAATTTGAGTGCTTAATTTGAAATATTATAGCCAACTCAATAATTTTATGTAGTTCAACTCTCATTAAAGGTTCAAGTTTTAGGTTAATAGGCCTTTGTCTCTATATAACTAGCCTAGTCTCATTTATAAATCAATGGTATGTTGAGATAGACTTGGATAAAATCCTTTAAGGTCACTATTCTTCCATGCAATGACATCTACAAAACTTAAACATAACTCAATAAAATTTTCTTTTTTTGAATATGTGTAAACTTTTCCTAGTTTTAAACTCTTGCCAATGAAAATCTCCACATTTGTATAATGTTCTTCCTTAGTTGATTAATACAACTTTTATTTTATCAATTCATCATCTTTATTGAATATATTTTCAAGGGTGACCAACCCTTTAGGCAACTTTTTTGTTTTTAATTACACAGTCTGATTATCATACTATTGAAAATGCTTATCTTGGTTCCTCAAAGAGAATTCAACTTCCTCTTGTAAGAATATGACAATATGAATATCATCTTCAAATGATTTTCAATTATCATGGTTTTCTAGGATGGAAGGCCTTAAAACTACCTTGATGTGTGATTGAATGTTTTCATTTTTTATGGCATCTGGGATACTGAATTGTGACCCAATGGTAGCTAGTCTATCTACATGCTTATTATTTTTTCTTGATATGGATTGAATATTGAAAGTTTAAAATTATTCAACTAGGTCCCATACTCTTTGCTTATAGGACCTAAGTAATGGGTTCTTGCATATATTAAGTCTTCTTACTTGGTGAGCTACTAGTTCACTATCTCCAAAGACTTGTAAAGAATTGACCTTCATTTTTCTTGCCCATTGCAAACCATGTAATAGTTCTTCATATTCAATAAAAATATTATAAAAACCAAATTTAAACTTGAGATAAGATAAACACCTTTGATTATCTAAATAAATTAATAGCATTACAGCTCTAGTGCCATATTTGTTCCTGGATCTATCAAAATATAGCTGCTATAGTTCCTCACTAGGTTGATCATATTTCATCAATGTTAAAATTGGTGTATCATTTCCATGAAGACAATAGAAAAAAATTGCTTATTCAATTAAATTCTAGGAACCATGTCCATGAAAATCAAAGGCCCATTCATGAAGGAAAAGATTTGGGCCTCCATCTAGAGGTGATTCAGATTCCACCTCACTATTTTCTATTACCTTGTTTGAGAGAACACAATTATTGTTCACCATACTTGGCATATATGGATCCAAATTAAATCTTGAAATAGGTTCAAAATGTATTTTCACCTTAGTAACATACTGGTACTAAACATTAAATAGGTCCAATTAGCTAACAAATATCCTCCAATGTTTGAAGTAAATTCTCTTGATAGGCACATGGAAAAATAAGAAGGTAAGTCCACTACTACTACTACTACTACTACTACATATTTATGAATGGTAACATTGCGGAAATCATGTAATGTTAGTTTTATATATTTTATTATGCCTACTATATTTGTTGGTTACCCATCCAATTACAATACTCATTTGGTATTTGGCTCATGGACAAGACCAAGCTTGTCTATAATTTTTTTGGGTATGACAGTGCTACTAGTTCTACATCTACCATATAATTATGGACTAAACAGTCACCTCCTATTAAAGAGCGATAAAAGGTAGGGGTATTTTTTATTTGACATTGGTTTTTTCTACCTTTGTCATGTTATGTATTTACTAATTGGGTTATTTGATTTGTTATTCTTAATTGGCCAAGACAACTCCTTACTTCTCAACTAGTTCTTTAGATACCTTAAGATATGATAGCTCTTAAATAAACATGTTCTTTTATCTTAGAATGGAAAGGGAATACCACATGCTAATTCTAACATCCAATTTTTTCATTTGTTTTATTATGCTAAAAGATGTTCCACTAACCTTTGGCTACAATTTTTGAGCCATTGGTTGTTCTCTAGTTAGAGGCATTTGGGGAATAGTCACTATCTCTGTATTTTAAATCTTCTATGATATAGGAACAACAACTTGATCCTTGACATTCTTGGAAACAAAATTAAGAACACTAGAAATATTACTCACATCTTGAGATTCCTCAACTACTCTTCTTTTAGCTCTAGTCAGAGCTGCAACTTGACCATTTGTGTTACTAGTTTCACCAGCTTGGTTGAATGAAATATGATCATCTAATTACAAATTAACATTGATAGCATCAGACTTCCCTAAAACTTGTTGAGATTTTCCTTGGAATTTCATATTCATGTCTTGATACTGACCACCTTGAAGAGAAAACTCTTCATGTGTCATTTTTAGCATAATAATATCTCGTGATACCAAGGCTTAATTTTGAGTGTCATTTGGATTGGAAGGATGCCAAACTAGATCTTGCATCAAGTTATTTTTGGGAATAATAGATTTTAGACTGGAAGGTAATTAGGATTAAGGGCTACATATGGCTTAGTTTGTATTATGGCTCCTTGATTTTGATAAGGTTATTTATTGTACTTGAAACCTTGATAAGGGGGGTCATTATTTATTTAAAGACTAATAAGTGTTATAGTTTTGCTATTGATAATGTCTACCTTGGTACTACTATCTTTTGAGTTGAATAATCTCATTTCCAAAAGCTTGTAACATGATTTTCAGATCACCAATCTCACTATATTGATTAAGAGTGGATACAACTTGGACTTTTGGAGATGGAATAGGAGATATATATGGAATATGGGGAACTTGAGGAGGAGGAATAGGTTTTAATTTTGGGAATATGGGCATTAGAGTCCTTGGACCAAGTTTACCATCATGTATTAAGACATTTTCTTCTCTTATTACAATTTCATAAGCATTTGGCAAGGTATTACCACCCATAAATTGTATCATGACACTGATATCAAAATTAAGGGACTTAAGATAGTACAAAAATACATACTCTAGAGATGGTATAACCAATACAAGGATCTTAGTCCATGTCTTTTATAATCTGAGGTTAAAATTAGATATGAACTCATGGGGGTACCTTTGTATAGTAGTCAGTTGTTCAACCAATGATAGATGATCAAACTTGTCTTCAAATTGCCTAACTAAGGTTATACCTAAACCATCCCAAGTATAAATATAGGTCAAAGGGAGATTTATATACCATTGAAATGTTTTTCCTTAGAAATAAGTAGCAAGCAATCTGATAGCCACATTATCTTGAGTAGCATTATGAATAGAACATAGATCAACAACATCTTGGATATGCTCAATAGCAGTAGTTTTATCCCATTCTCCTGAGAATAAAGGGATAATTTTTAGGTAAAAAATAAGGATGTCATCATATTAGCTAAATTTAGGGGACTAACCCTATTAAATAGGACAAATACTTGATTCCTGATAACCACTTTGGCAAAAGGGATTTGGCTTATGGGGACAATAGATTAGACTAAATGATAGAATGACTAGGAGATAAATGTTAATTTCAAGGATAAGGTCTTTTACTATTGAATATTGATATTTTATAAGAAGTATAAGGTAATTCAATATGGTCAAAATGAGTACCTTTACTTGATGATCTTGTTGTAACCTTTGGCATGAAAGAACTATCTAGAAAATGCTATGAACTATGAAATTTTAAGGATCTCCAATTTTTGATGATGGTAGATGTCTCCTCCTTTTTAAATTTTTTCTTCTCAATCTTCAAACTTTAATTATACCAAAGAAGTTAGTCCCACTGGGAATGCCAAAATCGTCGATGTTCTATATTTACACCCTAGCTAAGTAGAAGATTATTCAAGTCTTTTACTCAAATATAGTCCAACATGGGATTGATCCTAGGTTGTGGGTATCCTAATAATATATTAGACCTTTAGAGAAGGCCATATTCCTTCTGGATCTATCACCTATACTAAACCTAAACTAGCACTTGCTTGGAAGAGAGAGAGATATTTTAACAATATCTTATAAAATCATGTAAAAGAGGTGATGCACCAATGATTTGATCATTAAAACTTGCACAATACATACTATGAGATACTTTAAATACCAAATAATATAAATCTCACTTAAATAGTTTATAATAAGGCATTAATGATTTATCAAATTAGTAAGAGAGGGCAAATATCTACTTTTAAACTAGACAATAAACTATAAATTACACTTATAATGACCTATGAGAACTACTAAGTAGTTCCTGAAGGTGAGAAAAAAACTCAAACATAAGCAAGGAACATATGTTCACTTAACCACAGTACATGAATTCATGGAACACACTTCAATCCAACTTGGAAAATAAATGGAATTCAGTCTTTATTGCATCAAAAGGTGTTATAGTACAAATTTTGGTAGATTCTGGTCATACCAAAAATAGGGATCTATTTCAAGGCTTAGAAGCCTATATTTATAGAAGAGAGAGAGAGAGAGAGAGAGAGAGAGAGAGAGAGAGAGAGAGAGAGAGAGAGAGAGAGAGAGAGAGAGAGAGAGAGAGAGAGAGAGAGAGAGAGAGAGAGAGAGAGAGAGAGAGAGAGAGAGAGAGAGAGAGAATTTGGCATCAAAAGAGGCCAAACCAATTTCAATGTATTAATACTCTTGAGGATGCTAACTTAGGATCTTATCAAGAAAGCACAAATTTAAAGGCCTTGCAAAAGAGTTAGATGAATAACTACCTCTATCCAATCGAAAAATCTTCAATTCGGGACTCTACACCATCTTTTCATTGATTTATTGATGAGGACAAACTCTTCATGCCTCAGAACTAATGGAGCCATGTCATTATATAAATTAAAAACCAATCACATTCATTGGTTTTCATGTAGATTTCATGTCAATGAGATAGAACTCATTAAATATTTGATCTCACTTTGACACTCAGTCACCACCCTTTTGTATATGTTAGGTCTTAAAAGATCTATTTTGCATTTATAAAACTTCAATGGCCCCCTTTAATCCTAAAATATACATTTTGGTTCAATCTTGGGATGTCTTTAAACTTAGCTTCTTTGTATTTACTTGTCTTGGCTGAAAAATGGCTCATCGACTTCCATCAAAAATGTCCTAGGCTTGCCCTCTATTTATTGGCTATCAAAAACTAACTTGGATCATTGACATATTGACAAATCTCACTCTATTAGATCCTATTCATCTGGATGAACGTTGATTATTGATCTTCTACCAAATGAATGCACTCATGAAACTTATCATGTATACATTTTCCCTTAGGATTTTCTAACTTCTTTGACCTTACACTTACTATTGATCTTGGATGCATGATTGAATCCATGCTATTGATCTACCTAGTCCCATTAACCTATCAGTTTTTGTTCATCATTAGATCTTCTAGATGATCAAACATAGATTATTGATCTGAATATTTAAAATGAAATAGCTACTTTATGAGGCCTCACTTTGATGTTGACATGCTTGTATTTGACATCTGCATGAATATATTTGATGTTCATGTGATTGTCAATCTTTGATCTCTAATAAATGATTGTTGAGATTTAATTTGATATTTATGTAGATATATTAATGACATTTTATAACTAACAGTCATTTTATGTGCTAGAATTTGACACTTACGGGACTATCTTGGACCTTTTTGAATTAAAATGGCTACTCGTCGTAGCCTAAAATTGAAATTTATGCAATTGCCATTACCCTACTAGAATACAAATTTGTTGGGTCACTTATTTCAAACTTTTATTTATGGGATTTTTGTATTATACACTTTCCTGAAATAAATATCCATTTAAGACTTTTGCATTGGCCCCTTTCTTGAAAGAAATACCATTCAAAACTTTGTCTCAGGACAATTTTGTTAAAGAAATGACTTCAAAAAATTTATTTGGGATACTTTGCTTGGAAAATGACCCTTCATGAGTTTTATTTTAGAAAAAATATTTAAAACCATTCTTAATACTTATCCAAAACCCCCAAAAAAAAAAACCCAAAAGAAATATTAGCACTTAACTGAATAAAAGATCTGAAAGATTTAAACTTAGAAAAATAAAGACCTAAACCAATTTGCCTAAGTAAGGACTTAGCCAAAAAAAGGGTTTTTCACTTAGCTTTTCTAAGGCCTGTATGTTCTTCTAAACTTATGATTTAAATTTTACTTGATCCTTGAAGGCTTAAAAGAACTATGAAGACTTGAAGCTTGTGTAGACTTGTTCCATGACCTTGAACTATTTGGTTCACCATGAAACTTGCTCAAGAACCTTTTTATTTATTCTACAGACCTACCCCTTAGAATTCAACAAAATACACTTTAATTAAGATTAAAGTGTTTTAAAATATTTACACTCTACATGATCCCTTTGGTCCACTCATTCCATCTAGAATTCTATTCATTTATTTAACCATTGAACCACTCTATAATAGGAACCCTGCTACATGATTGTCCATTCAAAACTTTGTATGTGGGCAAAAAATGGTCAATATTTACCCCACCTATCCATTCCATCAACCATTCATGCTCTATCTTGGGGGCTCATAAACCAACCCAAAATACCTCCACTTCTATTACCTTCTTCCTTACTATGCTCAACTTTGCTTCAATGTCTTATAGGCTCATTCATTATATGCTCTATTTGAAACTATTTGAAACTTGTTGAATCATCTGATAAAAAATGGTATGATCTATCATCTTTCCAATGTTATCTCATTCTCCTATCAATTCAAGATCATCCAAAATTTGTGTTTCTTTCTTTTTTTATTTTACAAATTTATTCACTAAAGTTTTGGAAGCAGTCACCTAATCCTAGGCCTCCTAAGTTTTGATGATAGTCAAATTTAATGCATTAACTACTTATAAAGGGCTCATCATATATAAGTGTTTGAATGCCTTATTAGGAGTTTATAATACCAAGAAATTCAATTTATTTTCATCTTCTCTGAGAAGCATAAACAATTTTATTATTACATTTACATGCAGAGTCAATTAGACTCTCAAAGAATGAATTGTGTCAAAAATTTCATACATCCTTATATTAGAAATAAATCAAAAATTAATGTCAAAATAATTTCATAGAATCACAATAATAAGATATATGAATAGATATGCATAAAGAATATAAATAAAAATTCAAAATAAGAAGACTTGATTTAACGTGGTTCACCTAATGTAGGCTACATCCACCAAGAAATACTTGTTTAGATTTTATTACAAGCCACAATAGTATAATCCACTCCTAGATTAGTCTTCTCCTAAATATAATGCATAAAATATTTTTAGGATATGTACTCAACAAACCCTCATGAATTCACACCTAAATTAATACACTCTATTCTTTCTTCTCAAACCCTTGTTTTCATGATGTATTACCTATTGAATATCCATCTATACATAATACATCAACATATCTATTTTACAAAATAATGAGTACCAAAACTATGGGCAAAGTTAACCCAAAATGGTTCCCTATTAAGGGGGGTTCAGAAAATGTTTTAGGGGATGCCATTACTGAACCCTTTTTCAGGGCCCGGCTCGGCCTAGCCCCAAACCCTTGAAAGAATATAAAAAGAGTGTAAAATACATTTTAAATGTATAATATTTGAAATAAAATGTGATTTAGAAATAGGCTCCACAACATAACACCTTAGTGTCACATTCTATACATCATGTTCTATACTAGAAGGAACTCATATCACCTATTGTTGCTTTCTAAGAGTTTCTAACTCTTCCTATAGTTCTTTTTTGGCTAGCTCTATTCCATCACGAATGGAAAATAATACTTTAGTATGGTTCTTCATGTAGGAATTAAGGTCCTTAATTTATGGGGACTAACCCTTCTTCCTATCTTGCCTCTTTCAAAGAGATTGAATGTATTCTCTTTCATCCAAGATTAGCCTCCTACAACTATTATCTTCAATCTTTCTCTTCTCGACCCTTTGTCAAAAGTGAGATTATAATGGGAAGCTTGATGATCTTCAGATTGGGCATCTTATAAATTGATGCTCCTAAATCCTTAGCCCATTCTAAAAGAGTCAACTTTGATAGATCTAATGGTTGGGCTTCTATTTGTGCATCCTCCTCGGTTTTAGGTTTAGGCCTAGTGGATAGCTTGGGCATTAAGGGCCAAATTATCCTCTACCAGTCAATATTATCAAAATATGGCATGGGATGCACAACATAGGCATGTTTCTTCTTGGGGGCCTTTTTGTTTCCACCATTTCTTTAGTTTGAATTGATCTTAAGAAAAGGTAGTGGTGAACCTAGTTGAGTAGATGAATTAGTCACTTGGGTGATGGGTTGGTTTTTGGCTATGGTATAAGAGGTGGATATTGCAAGAGTGAGAGAAAAGGTGGATAGGATGGAAGGAAAAATGGTTGAAGTGATGGAGACTAAAGGAGTGGATATTATAGGGGTGATTGTTGAAGAATCAAAAGTGGCAATTGGAGTAGATATTGGAGAAATGAAAAGAACACCAATAGAGAGTGATTACATAAGAATGAAAAAGAGAAATAACTAGAGAAGGCATAGTAGAATTAACCAGTAATGATATTAGAGTAAAAAGACCTAGGGGAGTAGTGAAGAGAGTACCCCTACTAGAGTAATCACCACTAAGGGGTACCTTTGATTTTAATTATTTCAATCTCAAGACCTTACCTTATTGTAGCTCTTCCTCATCCACCTCTTGACTTGGCTCACCTACAACTGAAGGTTTTGGCTCTTTATTGTTTACCTCTGTGGATTGGGTCTAAGATCTCTCTCCCATTGGTTTCATTTGATAGCATAGTTTTATTTTCTTAGCTTGTGGATTAGTCACCTATTAGGTAAGAGGGGTATAACTATATTATATATTATGGATCATGAAGCTACCAAAGTAGGTGAAATATCTTCCTTATCAAAGGAGTCCTAACAAATTATCTCCATATATTACCCAATTATTCTATCCTTTTGTTGTGTTGGCTCTTATATTAGTTCCTATTTGACTCTCCTTAGTTTAATAGTAGATTTTTAAAATAGAGGAGTCTATTCTTATTCTTCCTATGTAGTGGATAATATCTCTTTTATATTTTTCTCTTCTTCATGTTTTATAGTAGCTAATTTTTCCCCTACCACTTTCTCTTTATCTTATTAAGTTATCATCACAATATATGGTTGTTGTGGGTCTTAACCTTGGTATTCTAGTTATTGTTAAGGTCTAAAACTCAAGAATTCAGAGGATCTCCATCCCCATGGTGGTGGGATCCTAAATTTGGCTTGGTTAAATATAAGGGAGGGGTATTCTTGTATAACCCTCAACAAGTCTTCACTTAAGCTCATAGTCTCATCCCTTTCCTTTACTTCCTAATCATCTTTGGAATTAAGGAACTTGAAGTCATGGTTGAATGGCTCATGTTTTATTGGATTCTAAGGTTGTAAGTATTATTTTATACTCTCTCATGGGGATCCTAATACTTATGGGGTAGATTAGCTAATGTATAATCCCTCCTTGTATTCCCAAATTCTCTAAAATGTCTCATAAATGTATAATAAATCCTCCCAATGGTGATATGGGAGTTATATAAATTGCCTTTCTTACTCTTTTTCAAATATTTATTTAAGCCATTCCATATTTGGAAGGCAATATCTTGTTTGGCAACTTTATCAAGGATAAACTTAGGGAGATAAAGAGGGTTTACCCTATGCCCAACAACCATGATGACTATATAATCTAGGTAGAGCTAATAATTACCCAAATTTGTGAGTATATTAGTAATCCTCTTTGAAATACTAGATATATTTTGGCCATGAGTGCACATCCAAACTTAAGGATAGAGGTCCTTCGAAATTTTATTAATGTTACTTACATATGTATATATGTAGATGAAGGAATATAAGTCACATATTTTGTCCTTGATATAATCAGGGTTGGGACTCTATAAAACCCCATTATACTAGTAAATAGTCCCCATGACTACATCCAAGAGGTATGACATCATATATAAGTTTCCTTGTTGTGGAATCTTGTACTTGTGTAGAATCTATTCATGTAGGCAGACACTGATGACCTCCCCAAATGCATAGGTGCACTCTAAATTAATGTGCAAGTCTAATAAGGGTACCCATTTAATTTTCAATAAGTAAATGCTCAAGTGGCCAAAGAGTCAATTCAAAAATTCCATACCAATATGAATCCCCATCCTAAAGAGGGTGATGGGGATAGGATTATTTATATGTTATTTAATAGTGAAAGTCTCACTTGGGAAAAACCACTTCCCTACTACTTGCTCTGCATTGTTGTTTTTCCTCCAAGTGACTATACTATGTAAATCAAATGTTGTATCTAGAATGGGAAAACTTAAATAACTCAAAAATGCTTCTCTAGATATGTAAGTAATGACTTTGGTGTTGGTGATGTAGTATAGAAATCTATCATCTAAAATCTTACCTTCAAAGAATAAATCTCATAGTAAGTCGATGCATGACATGACTTCTATTTGTGATCTATTAATATGACTCAAGAAAGGATGGTTAGTATGGTGTTAATTCTAAAATGAAAATAAACACACTAATAGCATAACATCTCTAGGGATAGACACTAGGGAGAGCTTAGTTAACAAAATTAAATGACAAACACAACTAAAAAGTAAGGAATGAAAACACAATAATTCCTTCACCTTCCTTAGATGATCCAAATGCCTTTGTAGTGGTGGCTTGCTTGGCTTGTGCTCATAAAGTCCTTGGAAATGGAAGCTTGGCTACCTCCATTTCTCTTTGGCACCTTTGGCTTGTGGTTTAGCTTGGATTGGAATCAATTTGGCATCATAACACTAGTATTAATGGCTTCTTGAAGATATTTTTGCATTATAACTTTGCATCAAAATATCTTAAAAATGATGTTCATAGCCTCACTATTTATAGATTTTTGTAAATGTCTAGAATCAACCTAAACCATTCATTTTGAGATTGATATGTGTGGTTGAGGATTAATTCAAATTTTGGAATTAATTTTTTAAATATCCTCATCATGGAATTGAAAGAAGGGGAAATTAAAAGGCATAAAGGGCATCATGGAGGGTATGAATCCTGATATTTGTGGCATTTATGGCCTAGGGATGTCTTCCCAAGAAATGAGGTCACTTGATGATGAAAATATTCAATATATATATTCATAAATAAGTATTTAAAAAGTTTCCATGGAATTATTAATTAGGCCTTGATTTGTATTAATTAGCTCTTAGGCATATTTTAAGCACTTTGTGCACAAATTACTCAAATTGATCAAAATGCCTTGTTATTGGTCCAAAATTTGAATGGATTGGAATTAGAAGGCAATGTTAAATATGTTAGAACCGTGTTCCCATTTAGGATTCTATCAAAAATAAATAATAAAGGCATGTGTCTTGTGTAGAAAATTTGACAAAAAAGAGTAATCCAAAGCACCTAGGTGCAAAATTAGCATTTTGACTTGAAATGATCTAATCAAAGTTAGCTAGCCCATAAATTTCATTGCCCTAATTAGGGATACCCTAGACAAAAGTGAAACTTGAATATGTTATTTTCACATCTTTTAGTGCATTTTAGTGTTTTTAGGCCAAATTGTACCTTTTAGGTGAAAATTGGCCAAAAATCCTAATTGGAGGTTATCAGTGGCTAGATTTAGGTGTCTAAAATTTGCCCCTATTTGAGAAGGTGTTGCAAGCTATAAGCACAATAGCATATTCTCAAAAAATGAACATGTCATGTATGCCTACAACTACAATGATGATAAACTATGTGATGCCCCTTCGAGGGAATGGTTGGCACAAGTAGGGCAATAAACGATCCCTCGAAAAGAAAGAAGTGAAATGAGGGGACCAAAAAAAGGAAAGATGATGGGGTGAAAACACAATGATACTAAAAAATTAGTCAAAATCATTAAGAATGCAAGTGGGACGGTGTACTATGGTTTGCCCAAAGGTGGTTATAAGCATTTTATCCTAATAGTGGCAATATGGGATGATAACACAATGATTTTCCCAAAGGTAGTTATAATCATTGAGAATATGGAGCTGCCGTTGTTAGGACAGATAAACAAGATAGAAATGTGCCCCTATATGGGCATAAAAAGGGAAGTGGTGACAACACAATGATTTTCCCAAAGATAGTTAATATCATTGAGAAATGTAGGTGGGATGATGTGCAATAATTTTCCCATAGGTTATTATAATCATTAGACCCCAATTATGGAAAACATGATAAACTTGGTTGAGGATGATGATAACTTAATGTAGAGGGTAATGATGAATTAGAACAACCTACTAGTAGGGAGATGCTCGTTTGAACTAATAAAGGTTGAAATTATTTTGTGTTTAATTACTCTATTTTGGATATCATTAAGATGGAATCAAGATGTCGGTGTCGAATAGATACCACCATTGATGAATAAACTTCTTGAAGCTAAGGTTTATTATTACACATGTTAGTAGGCATCATGGTATAACATCATGAGGACTTGGCTGAAATATGTATGAGGACTAGTTCCCATAATCTAATACTCAATAGGAAACAATGCACCAATGATAGAAACCATGATGACAATGTAAACATATGAATATGGATAGATTCAAGTATAAGTGTGGGCAAGGAATCACCTAATGAACATACATAAACTGAATTAAGTCAACAGTGCTGAAAGCAAACAAATAGGTGGATAAATAAATAAAATAAGTAAAAATAAACAAATAAACAACATAATAAAAACCCTATGAACATTGCCCCTAGAAAATAGGTGACAACTTAAAAAATAAAAAAAAATGGAGGAATAGAAGAAAAGGAAGGGGGTGGTCGAGTTGTCTCCATATGCACTAGGCAAGCTGATGCTGCCTACATAGTTCCATGGATGTAATATCCAATAAAAAACTTCAAACCAAATGTATTTCTTCTAGGGAATGGGAAGAATGTGATAGCTAATGAAAACAAATAGAATGGATGTGAGAGAAGAAGAGGAATGGTCTTATAAAATGTAAAGTGTGTGAGATAAAAGGGCCAAAAAATATGGAGAAACTAAATAATAAGTGATTTGGTTATAATTGAGTAAGGGTTCCTAGAATCTTTAAGGCAAAGAAGTGGTCAATGTTTTTATTCTTTTTAGCAAATTTTTGAATGTTTTTGGAAGTGTTTTTTAGTTTCTCAACTCAATCAAGAATAATGAGACACTAAATGGTTCAATCTCATAAAATGGTGAGATCATGGCTTAAATTACTCACAAAATGACTAGAGCGTTCAAACTTAGGTCACTCACAAAATGGTGAGAACATTTTTTAAAACTTATGTCACTTGAAAAATGGTGAGAGCATTTTTTAAAACTTAGGTTGCTTGAAAAATGGCGAGAGCATGGCTTAGGTTGCTCATAAAATAATAAGAGCATTTTCATAAACTTAGGTCACTCATAAAATAGTAAGATCATGGCTTAGGTTGCTCACAAAATAATGAGATCATTTTTTCAAACTTAGGTCACTCACAAAATGGTGAGAGTGTGGCTTAGGTTGCTTGCAAAATGGTGAGAGCATTTTTTAAAACTTAAGTCACTCAAAAAATGGTGAGAGCATGGCTTAGGTTGCTCACAAAATGGTGAGAGCATGGGAAAAAGGGTGACTAAGTTGATCTCAACAAGTATTATGCACTCACTACATACTCCAAGATTAGGACCTCAAGGCACTATAGTTATACCCTTATAGTGGAGGAATTTGACTAATGCAATAGTCAATTCAAACAAAAAAAGTATAGTTGGTAAAAAGGCATAGTACAGCATAGGAAGGGGCAAGTTGGTATGTCAAGGCTTAATGTTGCCCCTAGTTTTCCTATAGGTGGTTGTAACTAGGATACAACAACATAGATCAAAGGTACTAATTTTCCCAAAGGTGATTATAATTAGTAGCAAGATCGATGGTAAGAAAGGAATAACAAACAAAGGATGCAACTACCAAAACTTCTATCATACTATTCCAAAATATAATTTTTGTCTATAGTTCTTGAACCAACTAATGAAATTGATTAGATACCTTGATGCTAAAAATATGTAATGAATGCCAAAAACTAAGGTCAAATGAGCTAGGCTTTAGAACACACTAGGTCGATAGGTCAAAAGCAGAAAGTGAATAAGTTGAAAAGGATGGATAAGGATGGTATTTACATAAAGAAGAATAGTGATAAAATGGCATAACTAAAATGGTCCTTATAGACAATACACCTTAGTGGTTAAGCATAGTATCAATTTAGATTAATAATATTTATCGTCTTAGTAAGTTCGTCTTCATCTGGTGTGGCAAGCCTGTATGCTCATGATCCATAATTTGTAGTAATGATGAAAGGCACTATCTAGTTTGGTTTGAACTTCCCTTTATGTTTCTTCTCAGTTGTGGTATTCTTTTGGTTTTCTTTAAGAATAAGATCATAAAGTTAAAATGTCCTATGCTTAACACATTGATGATAGTGGCATTTGAGTTGGTTCTAATATGCTTGAAGATTGTTGAGCACAGCTGTGTGTTTCTCATCTAGTAGGTCTAGCTCTTGTAGGTGAGTTACTTGATAGTCATGATCATCCAAGACATGCTTTTAAAAGATGCACAATAAAAGAAATTCAACCTCAATGGGAAGGATGGATTCAATACCATAAAAAAGTGAGTATGGAGTGGATCTTATGGGGGTATGATGATTGGTACAATATGCCCAAAGGGTAGGAAATTTATGAAGGTACCAATCATGATTGGCATCATTGACAATATTTTTGAGAATATTGATAATGGTTTTATTGGATGCCTCAGCCTGGTCATTACATTAAGGATACTATGCTATAAAAAAATATTATGTGGTGTTATATACAATACATATCTAGTCTACATCCTTGTTCTTAAATGATCATCCATTATCAGATATAATGTCAGAGGGGATACCGTAGTGGCAAATGAGATGGTTGAAAATGAATTTAGAAAATTTCTTTCCAATCACATAAGTGGTATAACTTTAACCCACTTAGTGAAATACTCGGTGGCAATGAGGATATGTTTATGGCCATCAGATGAAGTGGGGTTGATCTTCCCAATGAGGTCAAGTCTCCATGTAGGAAATGACCATGGTGTCAACATTGGTTTTAGAGTTTTTTCTAGGGCATGAATTAGATTAGCATGTCATTGACATTTGTCACACTTTTTTACATTTGCAATGGCATCAACATCTATTATGGGCCAATAATAAGTACACAAGAGTTTTTTGGATAAGATTGTCCCACTAGAATGGGATCCACATACTCCTTCGTGAACTTCTCTTAACACTAATATAGACTATACCAAAGTTAAACAATGAAGTATAGTTATGTCAAAAATATGATGGCAAAGAGTGGATCCAAGTAGAGTATAATGAGTGAAATGATGAATGAAGGATTTAGTTTGTTTTTGAGATAGGTTAGGTGATATAACTTGGTCATGAAGGTAGTTTTAGAGGTCTAAGTACCAGATAGAATTAGGACCAACAATATCACAAATCATGGTAATGGTTAAAGGTTCATGAGCTAGTGCTGACAAATTCTTGATGAGGAACTAATACTCTCTACCTTTATCTATTTGTTGAATCAGAGAACTGATAGTAGCCATGGCATCTATAGTTTTGTTACAAGCCCTTGGTATGTGCTCAAATTAAATGTTGGTAATTTGTTATTTAAGAGTGTTGACCATGGCTTTATATGGAACTAGCTTGTCATATTTGGTATGAAAATGATCTATGACCAGAGCGATGATTAATTGAGAATAACCATAAAATTAGAGATGAGATATATTCCAATGCACTACTTGTTGAAGTCCTACAATAAGTGCTTCATACTCATCCATGTTGTTTGTATAAGGAAAGCTGATTTTGAATGATTTAGGGATTAGATCCCCCTATGGTGTAATAAACAATAGGCCTACCCCCAATCCAAGTGTAGTAAATGAGCCATCACAATACAAATTCTAAGGCTGATCCTCAATGGGTGTGTCAATGATGGTCATGATAGATTCATCAGGAAATTGAAATATGGGTGGCTGTGTCTATGAGAGGTTCTTCAACAAGTTGATCTACAAGAACTTGTCCTTTAATTGCCTTCTAATTGACATAGTCTATGTTAAACTCACTGAGAAGAATGATCCATTTAGCCATTATACCTTGCAAAGCTATTTTAGATAGTAGATACTTGAGCGAATCTACTTTTGAAATGACCATGGTCTTATTATTCAACATATAATGGTGTAATTTTTGAGCTATAAAGACCATGGCCAGACAATATTTTTTAATAAGTACATAGTTATGTTCATATGTAACCAAGGTACAACTAAGGTAGTATACAACATTATCCTTTCCATCATCATCATCATCATGATGTTGAGCCAAGAGTGCCCCTAGGGCATAGTTGGTAGCTGATAGGTATAACAAGAATGGCTTTCTTGGCATAGGAAGTAATAAAATAGGTGGATAAACAAGATAGTCTTTGATTTGTTGAAAAGTTGTTTAGCAATGATCATCCTAGTGAAATGCAACTCCTCTCTTCAAAAGGTGTGTAAAAGGATGGTACTTGTCTACTAATTGAGAGATGAAGTGTCAGATTGACTAGATCTTACCCTATAAACTATGGAGTTTCTTTAAATTGGTTGGTGGTGGCATCTCAGTTATAGCATAAACTTTAGCCAGATTGACTTCAATACCTCTATGAGACATGATGAAGTCAAGTAATTTGCCTAAAGTTACACAAAACACATATTTATTTGGATTGAGTCTAACTTTGTACTCCTATAATCTTTCAAATATCTTACGTAGCACTACTGGATGGTCAGCTCGAGTTTTAGATTTTTGCAATATGTCATCAACATAGTCTTCAATAATATCATGCATCATATCATGAAATATGCTAGTCATGGCCATTTGATATGTAGCTCTAGCATTCTTAAGGCCAAATGACATCACCTAATAACAAAATGTTCTCTATGGAGTGGTGAATGTTATTTTATGTTGATCTTTTGGTGTTATTCTAATCTAATTCTATCTTGAAAATTCATCCATGAGTGAAAGAATTTCATAACCTATCGTGGAGTCGATGATCATGTTGATATTAGGCAAGGTAAAATAATTTTTAGGATAAGCTTTGTTGATGTCTTAAAAATTAGTACAAATTTAGATCCCTTCAAGCTTTTTACTAATAGGTATCACATTAGAGATCCATTCTGAGTAATCAATGGATCAGATACATTTTGTTTCTAAGCATTTTTCAACTCTTTATTTATCAATACAATAATGTGAGGATGCATCTTACATAACTTTTGTTTTACCAGTTTGGCATCAGGATTAACTAGAAGATGGTATAGAACTAAGGTACGGTCTAAACCTGGCATGTCAGAATAAGCCCATGCAAATATATCTACAAATTCTCTCAATAGATCTATAAAACATCACATTCCTCTTCAGTGAGGGATGTGCCTAATTTTATCCATTTTAGGTCTAATGAAGTCCTGATGTTTACCTCTATTATATCTTCAACTAGAAGGGTCAAACCATCTTATAGGATAGTAGGCAATGACTTGAAGTGTTGGATAATGTTAGGGTCCCCCATTAGGACTTGCTCTTCAACTTCTCCTAGGCATGATGAATTTGAGTCCCCTAGTGGGAGATCTAGCCATGTGATAAAAATAGTTATAATTTCTTGAAGAGTTTGATCAAATACTTATTGTTACTCAAAGCTAAACTGGGATCTATAGGAAATTTTATCATTAGTGGTCTCTTAATCTAAATTTGAAGAAGAATGAACACCCCCATTTAGTGGTGCCTAAAATAGGTTTTCACCACTAGACTAGCCTTTATCTTTACTTTTTCCCTGGTCAGAAACTGCCTCAAAGAGGTTTTCACTTTGGGACCTCAATGTTTTACTTATGTGTGTTTGGCTAAGAGTGTTCACTCACTCTCCAAATAGGCTACAGGATCCAATGTGATTGAGAATCCTAATTTGTGATCTCCCAATGGAATGTTGTCTCTAAGGCCTAAGAAATCATAGAATGCCTCATCATTTTAGAACTCATCAATTAACAAATTGGATTCTTGTTGGTCCCAATCTATCAATTAGGAATAATATAATGGTAATGAGTTGTGATGAATGGCTAAGGTAAGGTTACAAATGGTATTGTTACCAAACAAGTTGGTTTCAGCTAAGTTTTCAAAAGTGAGGCTATGATCGAACTCTACTTCTTTGTCATCATCATCATCACTAGTCATTGGTGATGGAGTTTGAATAAGATATGTGGGGTCACCCATAGGTGGTTTAAATCCAACTCTATAAGGTCTTTCATACTTGGTCATGGAAATTGGCTCGGTGGTTCCTTGTTGGTTTGGTTTGAGGCCTTTTACTTCATATTTGTGATGCTCCATGATCTTATTGGGAATATGATACTTTGTACTTTTATAAAAATCAACTTGGTTGCTGTATAACCATGATTCATCCCCTTGAAGAGGGTCAGGTTCTAGGCCAAATGCTAGTATAAATGTGATAGGTCCCTTATCTTTGTTTTTTATTGCCAATGCATATGTTGGGTGAATTTAGGTCATCTAAAAGTTTTTAGATTCTGAGGAAGATTAGAAATATAAAATGTATCATGGGTTGCATATTCTCTCGATCCATTATTTGAAATGGTGAAATGATTAGAAGCTTCAAGAGGTAGCATGTGGGAAAGAGAATCCAAGGTATTATGATCTATGCAATTATATAATGAAGGATCAATATGTATATCCTTTCCTTTATCCTACTTGGAACTTGGATTCATGTTGTATTGATAATTACAGCTTTGAAATTTGGCCTCAAGATACTTGCAGTGTTCATATGGGTGTAAATCTCCTAGAATATTCACTTCCATCCCTGAGTGGGAAAAATTGATACATTGGTGTAGCATTGATGGGACTACATTAATCTCATGTAACCAAGGCCTACCTAAAACCATATTATATGATAAATCTAGATCAAGCACATGGCAAAGTGTATCATGGGTCAAAGGCCCAATGATAACTGGGAAACTAATGGTGCCTTGTGATTCTCTTTCTTGATTATCATAGGCTTTGATAGTTTTTGTTTATGGATGGAGATCTATCATTATGTATCCAATAAGCTTGATGAGCTTTAGAGACACTATATTGAGGCCATATCCATTGTCTATAAAGACATGTTTCACTTTATGTCATCTTATATAAATTTTTATATATAATGGATTATTATGGAGTGGGCCAAGGGAAGACATATAACTTTGGTTGAATGTGACTTGTTGGGCTACAGTTAGGTGTCCAACCAAAGATTGAAATTTATCAGGGGATATATCACTAAAAATCATGGATTGGGTCAAAAACTCATTCAAGATGTTCTTATGGATTATTGATGTTCACAACAAATTTGTGTTGGTGTCTTATGTAATTGTTCTACAATATCAAACTTCTTATCTTGGTCAATAGTGAATGGTTTATTCTGAGGTTGAATGGTTGGTTGGATAACAGGCAAAGTGGAAGATGGCTATGGGCCTAGGAAAATAATCTTTGACCTCTGAGTTATGATTGTACAATCAAGATTAAATACTAGAACATTATTGCTAACTAATGTTGGAAATGATGCAGGACCAAACAAGACAAGTCTTGATTGCCAGTACACTTGCATGTGGTCATGTGGTAAGAATGAGTTGTTGATATAAGCTCCAAAGGGGGGAGTCCTAGTTTGTTAGTTTACATGTATGCACTCTCAAGGAAAAGAAGGATTATCCATGTAATTTAGCTAAATATTATTGTTTAGAAATGGTCTATGTTGATTAGTACTTAGTCTAGGATTAATGGAGATGGTATTAATGTTACCCCCTATAATGTGACCTACAACCCTATTGTAATAATTTACAACTACATAGCAGGTTTGTTGGTTGTTACTATTTTGACCTTAGTTTTGTCCATTGTTTTGTCATTGTGGCTTCTACTACTGATTTTATCAATTTTATTGGTTTGACCTTTGATTTTGATACTATTAATTTTGTTGTTGCACTAGTTTTTGTCATTGTTATTGCTAATTATTTTATTGTTGTTGATTATTATGTCAAGGAAATGGGTTTTGATAAATCCTAAGAGTTTAATTGGAATTAGAAGCACCATTATCCAATGTTATCTCCCCATTCTCCAACATATTTTCAATTAAATACTTAATTTAGATGTATCTTTGTAGATTATGTCCATTAATCAGATAAGGAATGCCTTATAGATAATGATTTATTATAGGCCAACTAATCAGATTATTAATAGAAAGCTTGTGAAATACAGACTCAATAGGTTCTCCTAAGTCACTAAAGACACAACATGCAGGCACAATTATCTTAGGAGGAGGGGTTTATAATAGTAAAGGCTAATGTATTTATTGTTTTGGTTGTTGTGCTTAAAGCATTGGTTGGAGAGGTTGTTGGGTAGGAGTAAGATAAAAAGGTGGTGTAGATGATGTCTGAATAGTTTGGACATGATGAGATTTGGTTACTCCATTTCCCACAATATTCATATTGTGGTTGAATTGCTTTGATCTTTCTTGGTTATTGGTCTATGCTGATTATGATGCTAGCTCTTAAATGGGATGTTATTTATTTATCTGATTGGTATCTTGATTTTGATTCACTGAATTAAGCTTGATGACTCCTTTATTGATGAGTGCCCATCCGATCAACAAACCTTTATCAATGATCTCTTTGAATGTATGTGCACACTATAATTCTAGATGGTAAGCTATCTCACTATGCAAATTTTTAGTAAACACAATGGCTAATTGTTTATCTGGTAAACTATGGGTGAAATGGCTTGTAAGGGCTCTCCATCACTATAAATAACTTGAAAAACTCTCCTCAAATTTTTGCTTTGCTTGTGTCAAGTCCATTAATGAAATCTCATGCTTGAGATTATAGGAAAAGTGTTGCACAAATTTATCATAAAGATCATCAAAGTCTATTACTAAATTCATGGGTAACTTTAAAAACCACTCCAAGGCTTATCCAGCCAAGCTCCTTGGAAACAATAGCAAAAGGTATATGTCACTATATGCTATTGGTTGACATGTGACATATAATTTGGTCAAATGAGCCTTAGGGTCACCTTTCCCTTTGTATTTGTTGAATTTGGGTGGTTTATATCCTAGAGGAAATGGTATTTGAAAATACTCTATGTTGAATGGATAGGAACATACATCATCCAATTTGAAATTTTTAGTTTGTTTCCCCACCTAAATAGCAATAATTACATCCTTCATCTATTGTAATTATTGGGATAGGAAACTAAAAGGAACATTAGTTTGAGGGAGAATTTGGGTATATGGTTGGGAGGTCACAAGTGGGACACTTTGACCAGGGTATGATGGGGATACTTCTTGGGGTATATTAGTTTGGTTTGGGAATAGACTAGGAATATGCATATGTGGATTAGGATGTACTTGAAATTTCACAATTGGTTGCATTATATTCTAGTTTGGGTTGGCAATAAAGGTTTGACTAGGAGGATTTTGTGGTTAGGATGGAGGAATATAAATATATTATGCCTGTTGTGGTTGAAAAGGGACATGTTACTGACTAATCAAACCTTAATATTGATTGGGAACTTATGGACCAAGACCCTATCTCTAGATTAGTGGCATATTTTAAACCAATGGTTGTCTAGTAGGTATGTGAGAAAAGGGGGACCTCCTTGTTGCATGAATCCTTATGAGGAAGTGAAAGCAGGTTGTAGATTTAGCATCTATCAATGACCCATATTAGCACATTGTTGACTAGTCATTGCTTAGTTTTGGATTGGTATATTTGTCTTCGATTAAAGAGGTACATTCATCATTACCTGGTGAGTTAGAACATTACTTGCCCCTGATTGATGTAGTAGTGTATTTTTCCTATGTTGCATTGATATACTAGGTTGTGTATACTATTGTGGAATACTACTCACTACTTTTTGAGGAGTAAGATTCATCACATTTTATTATTGAGGTGTAACATTGATTGTTGTTTGATTACCTAATCCCATAGGTTTTACACTTGAGGAAGCAATTGGTTGAGGTTGGGGTGTAAAAACCCCTATTCCCTAGTATGATGATCAGCTTGTGAGATTAACTATAGGCTCGTGTTATTGGCTAATTGTTTATGCATTAGTACCACGTTGATCAAGATTTGATGTTATTTATACATTGTCTACTACATTTGGCTCATTATTCAGTGTAGAGGCCAAAGACACTTCTTAAATAATAGGCACATCCATCAATTTATCTAGTGAAGTGGTTTGTACAAATGGGTCAAAACTCAGATTCTCTTGTCTAGTTAACTCTATCAACACTCCTATTTAAGGTACTAGGTTAATAAGAGGCTTACTCACCATGTTCATCTGATTGAAATCATGTGCTAAATTTAGGTAGGTTTGATATGCTAATTGCATTTAGTTAAAGTGATCTTCCATGATGTTTTTGCCTTTATTGGATATATTAGGGTCTTGATACATTGTTTGGACTAGAGCCATAGGCTGCTAAAAGAAGCTTATTGATCGTAAATGATATTATGGGGCACTCTTAATAGACTTGGTAAATTTTTATGGGGAATTTTGCCAAAAACTTGGCCCTTACCTCTATGGCTCTAACCAAAATCTCATCTTTGTTCTCTAAAAAATGTCGTTCAAACAAAAATATGTCATACGTGGAAGTCATATTAGTAGAATATGACTATTGAAGAACTGACTCATCCACTATGGGTAATATAGCTAGGTATTGCATAGTTTGTTCTTGGTCCTACTCTAAATAAGGTAGTGTGTTAACCAAAAAGTTAGCTAATGGATCTTGGCTTTGTGCTCCTGATTGAATATTATAAGAGGGATAAGAATCCATCTCATAAGCAATATTATATATATAGGGATCTTGCACCATTTATTCATATACCACTACATTACTAATCTTAGGTTGTACATGAGTTCACTATGAGTGTAGGAATACATATTGGGATACATTGTCAATGCTTTGTGATAAAAGGTTAAAGAGTTATACAAACTCTAAAAAGGATAGAATCTAAAATAGGTGATGTTTCAACTTGGTCTAGATTTTTCAAAAGGATCAAAAGGTTTATGCAAATATTTTTAAGGAAATAAGCTAGCATAAAGTATCTAAAGTTTCTCTATTCACACAAAGATAAGAAAGTAAATGGATTGAAAGTCAAAATGCCAAACTCTAAAGTTGAAGTGTTTCAAATTAGTCTAATCTAGAAATTTAAAAGTTGCTAGGTCTTTTGGCCAAATGAGGCATCAAAAGTTAGGCTCAAATAAGTCATGTGCTATGAATCTTGGACAAATGGCCTCAAAATCTAGACTTTGAAAATATATGAAAGTTTTAATCTAATGGATTTGAAACACTTCTAACAAACACTAGGCATTTGATTCTTGGACATGAACTTGATCAGCTAGGTATAAGGTATGAAACAAAAGGCACTTTAGGAATAGTTTATTTTCTTATAAATAATGGTATAAAACTTTGTTCTTTTGACAAATAAGCTAGACAAAGGTGAATGGTATAACTGTGTTTTATACAAAGGATCATAAAATTACACTTGGATTAGCTTGAAAATGTAGGAACATATTTTTTACTCTATACAAGAGGGTTTATGAAACAAAATTTAAATTATTTGGGTAGCATAATGATGTTATACTACCCAAAAGGTGTGAAAAAAAAGTTTGTTTCAAAAACTCTCTAAGGCAAATACATTTTTCCACAATTTTGATAGCATAACACTACTTTTCTTGACTCAAAATGTTATGGTATATAGACTCAAAGTGCAAGTGTTTAGCATAAAATGGCTTAAGTATATTAAGTGATGACAATTATTATGAGTCTTAAATGGCCTTCAACCCAAATTGGAAATTAAACCTAAGTTCCCTCAAGTTTAGTGCAAATGGTGAACCTACTTAACACATTAACCCTATAAACTTGTAAAGGTGTAATTATGAATTTAAATTATAAGTGAAGGACTTAAACAACTTTGGTAAAGGTATATACTCAATTGGGAAACATAACTATGCCAAAGTGGATGATATGACTTAAGCTTTTGATGAACTTTTGAACAAGTAAAATTGATGATCTCATGTGGGTACCATAATGGCTCTTTGTTCAAAGTAAAATTTAGACTATGTGTTTGGTTTTGAATTTTTTGTTTACACCAAGTTTTGACTCCAAACAGGACTTTAAACTAGGACAAGAATAACTAATTAATCACCCTTAGATCCTAAATAGACAAGGTTGCTTAGTATTGTTGGAATCTATCAATATACATCTTTTGAGAGGATTTTAAGTGTTCATCCAAAAGTAAATGTGCATTATATAGTAGGGTTCTCACACCCCCCTTCTCTTAAATTATAGTACTATGACATAGACCTTGAGGTGTACCTTGCACCAATAATACTTCTACAATAAGTGGGGATTTGTCTTAGATATAACAAGTTTCCAAATGATCTAGGGGAATTAATTGCATAATGACTTTCATGCCAAACAATGCAAAAAAAAAAAGCACATATTTTGGGTTTGTATCACTTGGCTTATTGCAAAGAGGTCTAGTCCTTTTTGAAACCACTACATCCTATTATTTAATCAATGTAGTGCAATGTCCAAAGTGCCACTACATCCCATGCGTAACTCTAAAGGAGCGAAATGAAGTCAATTATGAGAGATGAAACCCTAGGTCAAAGCTTCCCTAAAGAACTTGTGGGAGGTGATGAAGTCCCCCTCACAAGCCAAGATGCATAAAAATAAATAAAGCATGAAAGTAGAAAGACTTTAGGGTTGTTTTTAAGATCACCCAAACTTTGACAAGTTTTTGGGGAGTGCTTTAGATGACTTTATTTCTAAGCCTTGGACTAGGCTACTTGCAATAGGAATGGCATTTTTTATTCTAAGGGTTCCCTATAAGGGATAAATGGAAGAGCATAAACACAACATTCCTCTTTTTTCCAAACAAAAATTTGATTAAACAACTATTAAAAACAATAATTGATAAGTGTGTTTAATTTTAAGCCCAAAATAAAATATTTGGTGGTGTTCTTTTGACCCCTTAGTCTTAATTGAAAACTTTGAAAACATTCACCAAAACATCAAAATTCTTTGTTAAACACCAAGAAAAAGTTCCTAATTGATTTTTAAGCATGCAAAGGTGATTTAAACACGTTTTGAACAAATATCGAGCTTGGTAATGCAGCAACAATGTTAGTATGTCCTTTAGCTTTGAAGATCTTTTTAGTTTGAAATAATAAACTTTGAAAAAATAGCTCTTCAATCTATGTTTTTGGAAAAAACATAGTGAATAGCATCCATTATTACCACCAACATCAGTTACTCTAGATAATCAAGATCTAACTAATGTCAATTTTACTAACCGATGTCAGTTAAGATATGTAACCGATGTCGATCTTATTTACTGACATTGGTTACTATGTAAAATTGTGGCACGCAAAAATGGCAAAATAAAGTTAGAAAATCAATTTGCAAGAGTTTTAAGGGCTCAAATAAATATTTTAGAGTTAATAAATGATCTCCTTCAAGTGTCAGATGCATCTAGTCCTAATGGGCATGCCATTATGTGATCTATGAATTTGACTCAAGAGAGGATGGTTAGTATGGTGTTAATTCTAAAATGAAAACAAAATGAAATAAACACACTAATAGCTTAACATCTCCAGGCCTAGACACTAGTGAGAGATTAATTAACAAAAACAAATGATAAACACAACTAAAAAGCAAGGAATGAAAACACAAGCATTCCTTCACCTTCCTTAGATGCTCCAAATGCCTTTGTAGTGGTGGCTTGTTCAGCTTGGCTCATGAAGTCCTTGGCAATAGAAGCTTGGATACCTCCATTTCTCCTTGGCACCTTTGGCTTGTGGCTTGGCTTGGAATAAATTTAGAATGGTAACACTAGTAGTAATGGCTTCTTAAATATATTTTTGAATTATAACTTTACACCAAATAGCTTAGAAATGGTGTTCATGGCCTCTCTATTTATAGATTTTTGTAAATATCTAGAATCAACCTGAATCATCCATCTTAAAATTGAGATGTGTGGTTGAGGCTTAATTTAATTTTTGGAATTAAGTTTTTAATTATCCTCATCATGGAATTAGAATAAGGGTAAATTAAGAGGCATGGAGGGCATCATGGAAGGCATTGATGAGGCATGGAGGGCATGAATCTTGTTATTTGTGGTATTTATGGCCTAGGGATGTCTTCCCAAGAAATGAAGTCACTTGATGATGCATATATTCAATATCCATTTCTAAAAATAAGTATTCAACAAGTTTCCATGGAATTATTAATTAGGCTTTGATTTGGATTAATTAGTTATTAAGCATGTTTTAGGCACTTTATGCACAAATCACTCAAATTGATCATAATGTCTTATTATTGGTCCAAAATTTGACTAGATTAGAATTGGAAGGTGATGTTAAATACATTGGAATTGTATTCCCATTTAGGGTGTTACCAAAAAAAAATAATGACACATGTCTTGTGCATAATATTTGATAGAAAAGAGAAATCAAGAGCACCTAGGTGCAAAATTGGCATTTTGACTCAAAATGATCTGATCAAAGGTAGCTAGCCCATAAATTGCATTACACCATTTAGGGATACCCTAGCCAAAATCAACACTTTAATATGTCAGATTCACATATATTAGTGTGTTTTAATGTCTTTAATCCAAATTTTACATTTTGGGTGAAAATTGCCCAAAAACCTTGATTAGAGGTTATAGATGGCCAAATTTAGGTGTCTACACTATTTTGGCATCTACATAGTGAAGTGCCTAGTATTTGAATGGGAGTAAGTATAATACAAGTTAATTATCCTCTACTGATGTGTCTTCCTCCAATGAAAATGGATCAACATTATCTATGACCTCCCATAGAGCAAAGTAATTGGCATGGAGGCCATTGATCATAGTTGCATAAAATACTATATCTAGGTAATCTACAGAGTCTTTGATGGAAAACCTATATGGTGGTGGAGTTCCATTTTATGCCCTAGATGAAGATATCATTGTTTTTGGTTGATGTTGGTGTTAGGTTGTGGAGTTAAAAGCTTCACTAGGATGTGAACAGGAGGAGTAGCTGAAGTGTCACAGACACCAGCGTCGATCAGGGGAGAGACAGGAAGCTATCGACATCGATTAGGATCGGTTGACGTCAGTCACCTCTAGGTAGATAGGGACCAACATTAGTCACCTGTGCAGTTCTAGAACTGCGAGTTGATGAATAGTTTGTTAACGAATTGAGTGTTTGCATGTTAAAGGCTAATTATAGTCTTGAGTTGTGTGTCTAATTATTGTAATTAAGAAAGTCTAATTATTGTATGCATAAGATATATATAATAGACTCATGGGCTCTATTGTAAAAGTGTGCTAGAAAGCCATTGTGCTTGAAGAGAGAGCAAGAGTAGCTCCTTCTAGTTCTAAAGGGGTGCTGAGTGTGTATGATCAGGGAGAGTTGCAGGTTGTGCAAGTTCTACTAGGAGATCCATCAGGGTACTAGTTGAAGAATCATGAGGACTTGGTAAGGCAAGGACAAGGGTTCTTTAGGGTGTAGAGATATCTACATGGTAAGTAAGGTCTGTTGATTTGTAGGTGGCAGTAAGAAAAGGAAGATCTACTTGGAGTATGGTTGTGTACTTGGTGTACTAGCAGCGTTGTTACTGACTGGTGGAGGTGAACACCAACTCTGTATTTGAGTTGTGTGTTGGGACCGTAAGAGAGAGGGAAGAAGTCCTTGAGGTGTGGCAAGCCTTAGAGGTGGAAGAAGAAGTGGCATCTTCTTTATTGCATTTTCTTCTGAGTGATTATTAATACAAGATTGTGTATTGTCTCTCATATCCTGTGTTGTTTCATATTTCTAGTTACTTATTCATTCTAGTTAAATTCCGTGTTTAGTTGCTAATACAAAGGTAATCATATATACTCTTATTGGGGAGAGTAGGATCCTGACAGTTGGTTTTATGCAAGCTTTTGAAAATGGTAGTCTAAGAACTCTGTTACATAAATTATAAGTCATTTTAAACACAGCTAGGTATTTTGAAATTGCAATTAGTTATTTGCACCTAAGATCTTGAAAATAAAATGAGGTGAACTCAGTTGGGGGCTTGATGTTATATATTTATGTATTAATTCTAGGTTATGCACCATTAATCTCTAATGTCTATGATCTCATCACCTTCATTTAATTCAAACTTGACCACCTAGGCCTAGTGGCCATGTCATGTAGGATGCTTGCTCATTTATGGTGCCAAGGTCTTAATTTTTCCTTTGGACACTTGTCACTATATGGTTTAGATAGGTGGTTGAGCTTTTCCTTCAAGCTTAAAGGTATGATATTCTAAGACTAGTATTCTATGAGAAATACCCCAAAGAGTAAAATGCTCTTTAAAGAGATTCATTCAGAAAGATTTGTTTGAAAGCCAACAAAAGGAGAGTTCCCAAACAAAAGGCTTTGAAAGAAAGATGTTAAAGGAATAGTTCCAAAAGAGTAAGTACTCTTCCTATATAATTTCATCTAGGAAAAAGTTTCCATAGAGAAAGTTACCAAGTGAGAACTTTTTGAATGAAATCTGTCAAAGAGAAAGTATTCAAAGACCAAAGTTTTTGAAGTAAATTTGTCATATAAGAAGTGTCGAATATAATGATCCAAAGACTAAGTTTCCTACCAAAACAAAATTTAAAATAAAGTTCTTGACCAAATATTTTCTAACTAAATAGTTTTCAAAGACCAAAGTTTCTAAACAAAAATAATTTGAATAAAAGAATCCAAATAAGCCAACCTAAATACCTATCATACACAATCATTATTCCCAAATTTCCATTAAAATATTAGTTTCAATAAGTCCTTTAAAATGGAAAATAGGTATGCCAAACATGATTCAATGTTCAAAACATCAAGCTTCTACAAATAATAACTAGTCCAAACAAATGCACAACCAAATAATAAATAAGTCCTCTAAAAATATAAGGGGGTCCTCACTTTTTAAAGAGAAATTCAAGGTGGGGTGTGTTGAACACAACAAATGGTGACTCACATGGGTAAATACTCCTATGTTTTTAAGAACCCATAATCTTTGGTTTTTCAATCCTAATATCAACTATAAACCATACTAAAAAAATTGATTAAATCAGATATGAAAAAGAGACTCTTAATGATTCCATGAAATATACTAACTTCACTTATACCCTAGACCTATGTGTGGGAAAGTGATATTATTTATTTCTTGTCAAAGTGTTTTAGGGAAAGACATGGGGATGAGTTGTAGGTTTCATTTTGATTGGGTGTTAGGTGCATAAACATTGGGGAGCTCAAGCATTGCTCTACTGCTAGCCATGCATCCATAGCCCCAATAAAGATACCTTTAATTACTTTTTATCTTTTCCTTCATATTTTCTAGATGCATGATACATTAATCATATTTCATCATGTGGGATTCTAACCTTCTTTGATTTTATTTTGGACCTTTTGGTTTATGCCTTTTATTTATCTTTTCTCTCTTTTTTTTAAAAAAAATTTATGAAAGAAAGAGGGAAGAATATGACCATAGTGAGTTTGTCTTAGTAAAATTTGGTTAATCAAAATGTCCCTATCAAATTTTACCCATGCCAATGGTTATTAACTCAAACAAGTATTAGAATTTTATGTGCATTTGACCCAAGGAGATAAGGAGAGATTTACAAATTTGTAGATAACTATGGGAGTAGGTTTTACATACCTAATCAAATCATTAGCTTTATGAGATAGTCATAGATAACTCTCTCATTGCTTACTTGGATTAATAATTATGAACCTCAAGATGTAATACCCACTGATTAGAGTTGGATTCAAAACACCTAATTATTGTTTGATTATACTAGGATTGATTAACTAGATTGCCACAAAATCAAAAGAAAGATATCCTAGAAAGCAAGAAAATGAGATAAAGCAAACACACTAGACTAAGAAAAATAAACTATCGAAAGCAAAAGCAACTAATCCAGAAATCATGAACTATTCTAATGAAAGAAAATGACTAAAAGTAGGAATATAACTAATAAAGAAAATATACCCTATTCCTACCTCTACTATAACATTTGTTATTACTCAAAGAGACCTATCTAGATGGAACATCCATGAAGTAATTCTTCAAAAATTGTCCATTGATTGGATATGTTGTTAGGAACCCCTCCAAGGAAGCATAATTGATTACTTTTCTTATAAGCAATTAAACACAGAATTATACCAGAATGATTAAGTAACTAGAAACTTGAAACAACAAAGAATTTGAGAGACAATACACACTCTTGTATTAAATACTACTAGAAGAAAATACAATAAAGAAGATGCCACTTCTTCTTCCACCTCAAAGGCTTCCCACACCTCAAGGACTTCTTCCCTCTCTCTCTTGCTCAACCAAAACCAACTCAACAACCTGAGTTGTTATCCCCTCCTTGAATGCTTCAGCTGATCTCCTTGACCTTACACTTGTAGATCTCCTTGACCTTGCTTTCTTGCTTCAATGCTTTACTTACCTTCTTGTTGATTACAATACATGCCTCATGGGTATTTAAATAGAATCCCATGCATACAAAAATATACCTCTAATTAAAATAATTAGACATGTAGCTCAAGACTATAATTATTCCTTTAACATGCAAACACTCAGTTCAACTAACTAACTGTTCGTGCAACGAACACTTTTGGAACACACAGGCGACTGACGTCGGTCCCTATCTGACTGGTTCTAACTGACATCGGCCGACTCCCTACCGATGCCAGTTGCCTTCTACACTATACATGACCAATGTTAGTTACACTACCGACGTTGACACTTATATAACTCAACAACCTCCTCCATGTCTGCAACAGTTGAAGCTTTTAACTCCACAACCTAACAATCTCCCACTTAGAGATAAATAGGTACAACTGTACCTGTACCTATACACCATCTAATTCATTCCATTAGATCTATATCCCTCTTCAAGAACACTCCTAAAGACCAACCACCACACAACCTATGATGCTATACCTGTCATCCAAGTCCCCTGCCACATCTAAACTTTTTGACAACTCCCACTGGAGACAAAATCAACCTGTGATCTTCCATGTCTCTTATGCCAAAATAATTTTTCTACTCCCAAATTCTTCATGACACACCTCTGAACTAACTCTACCCTTAGCTCAGAAACTCCCTTTATATGTAACCCTACAACAAGTAACACAATACAGTAACAGGATAATGTAGCTAATATTATCCAACCTGGTAAAGAAAAAATACAATGGTCAAACTTCCATTGTCCTGCAACCTACTCAAGACCATATACCCTAGCCTTTTGTCTCATGTATCCATCCACTCTCTTCTCTAACATGAGAATCCATCCCTCATCCAGTGCTTTCTTCCAGCTGACAACTCCACCAACAAATCCCTGTTTGGTTATTCTCCAAGGACTCACACTCCTCATCCATGCCAAGCTCCCACTGTTTTTGGATTCTACCTGCATTGCCTCTTCATATCTTCCTAGTTCTTGACCATCAGTAAGCAATAAATAAAATAAATAAGGTGAACAATGAATATGAGGTTCACATACCCTTTCTGACCTCCATATGGGCATTTAAGACTCCTTGACAGCTTGATGTCTGCCCAACATCCATTCCAGTGACCGATCTCAGCCATCTCCCAGTCTGCAACTAACTGATGTCAGTTCCCTACACTGACCCTGACTATCAATGTCATTTCCCTGGCTAACATTGGTGTCCCCTCTACCAACGTCGGTTCTTATATGACCGATGTCAGTCTTCTCCTGCCCAACTCTATCGACCCTACTGATCTGCACATGACCGATGTCGATACCTACCTGGCTGACATTCGTTCCAAGTGACCGACGTCGGTGTCTATGTGTTCCTATAAGTGATGAATTCTTCATCCGTGAGCTCATATTGGATCAAACCCCTGTCCATACTGCCCTGCTCAGAATTATTCAACCCCTGTGACTAAGCTCTATCCCTCATCTCCTCCATAAACACCAAGGCTTCCCTGTTCTTGTCAAAAGCATCAAATTTCCTTTTCCTGTAATGAGATCTATCTATGCCTTTTGAATCTGAACTCATACCTTTTGATTCAAGAACGTCCATTCCCTTCTTATTCATGTGACCAAGCCTATTAAACCACATCTTCTAATCTACAACTGAAGTAGATAAACCAAAAGTAGAATCAGTAATACAAGTAGATAGATAAAGAGTACTTACTTTCTTACCTCTTGCTAAAATAAGTGCACCCTTGGTAACCTTCCAAGAATATGCTATGAGGGTTACTGTGCATCCCTCAGCACCCAACCTTCCTATAGAAACTAAAATCTGCTTCAGAACTGGGACATGCATAACCTCCTTCAACACCCATGTGTTGTCCATCTGCAATTGCAGCTACACTTTCCCTTTGCCAACTATGTGACAAGGTATACCATCCCTTAATTAAAGCACTCCAAAGTCTCCCTGGACATACTCATGGAACAAATCTCTGTTTGGGGATGCATGAAAAGAAGAACCAGAATCTAAAACCCATTATCCTACCTAACTATCCAAAGACAGTATGAGAGCATCCTGTACCATAATATTTGCATCTTTTGCTTCTTCATTACCTTTAGGTTGATTTTATTTATCCCTCAACCAACACTCCTTCTTTATGTGTCCTTTCTTTCCACAAAACCAGCAGGTGATACCTCTGGATATGGATCTCTTTCCCATCTTCGACCTTGATTTCCCTTGCTCGATCTTCTCTCTTTGCCTCCCCCTGCTTTCTGCACTTAGAGCATTCCCTGATGATTCACCTATGATTTTCCTACGTATTTATTCATTCAAGATCACACTCATAGCATCATCAACTTTTAATATTTTAGAAGCAGACGCATAATTACTTACTGCCATAACCAAACTATCCCAACTTTCAGGTAAAGAGCATAAAATTAAGAAAGCCTTTACTTCATCATCAAAAATAATATTGACTGAAGCTAACTGGTTTACCAAACCATGGAAATCACTAAGATGGGTATATACCGATCCACCTTCCTGCATTTGCAAAGTAAATAACTGCTTCATAAGAAATACCTTATTTGACGCTGAGGGCTTTTCATATAAATTTTCCAAAGACTTTATCAACTCTTCCATTGTCTTACACTATGATAAGTTAGAAATCACAGATGATGCAAGGCTCAATCTTATGGATCCTAGAGCCTTCTGATCAAGAACATTCCATTCTTCATCCTTCATATCTATGGGCTTGCATGCAACCCCACCCAACGGTAAGTACAAATCTTTTTGATATAGATAATCCTCTATCTGCATCCTCCAATGTTGATAATTCTTGCCGTTAAACTTCTCTATTCATAGCTTACTTTCTTCTGCCATTACTAAACTCCCACTCAATCAAAAACCCCTGAGAATGACCTGTAATCAAATAATAACCTGCTCCCTACAAAATTTAGGCTCTGATACCAACTGTTAGGATCCCCTCCAAGGAAGCACAATTGATTACTTTTCTTATAAGCAATTAAACATGAAATTATACCAGAATGATTAAGTAACTAGAAACTTGAAACAACAAAGAATTTGAGAGACAATACACACTCTTGTATTAAATACTACTAGAAGAAAATACAATAAAGAAGATGCCACTTCTTCTTCCACCTCAAAGGCTTCCCACACCTCAAGGACTTCTTCCCTCTCTCTCTTGCTCAACCACAACCAACTCAACAACTTGAGTTGTTATCCCCTCCTTGAATGCTTCAGTTGATCTCCTTGACCTTACACCTGTAGATCTCCTTGACCTTGCTTTCTTGCTTCAATGCTTTACTTGCCTTCTTGTTGATTACAATACATGCCTCATGGGTCTTTAAATAGAATTCCATGCATACAAAAATAGACCTCTAATTACAATAATTAGACACACAGCTTGAGACTATAATTAGCCCTTTAACATGAAAACACTCAGTTCAACTAACTAACTGTTCATGCAACAAATAGTTCTGGAACACACAGGTGACTGACGTCTGTCCCTATTTGACTGGTTCTGATCGACGTCGACTGACTCCCTACCGATGCCGGTTGCCTTCTGCACTGTACGTGACCGACGTCGGTTACACTGCTGACACCGGCACTTTTAGAACTCAGCAACCTCCTCCATGTCTGCAACAGTTGAATCTTTTAGCTCCACAACCTAACATATGTAAATGTTGGAAATATTGTCATTGATGTCGAAGGTCTAGCATTGGTGATAAAGGCCCCATAGCATTTAATGGTGTTTTTAATATTCATAGCTTGGCTAATGTGTATTAATATTTATTTAATATTAAATAATATATTTTTGGTTGTATAAAAGTAAAAAGAGGGCCCAAGGAGAAGTCAAAGAGTCATGGGGTAAAGACAAAAGAGGAATGGGATGCATTTTCTCATGAAAAATCATCTTGAGAAATTCTAAGAGTCACCATGTGAAGACAAAAGAGGATATGGTGAATTTTTCCATGAAGGGACACTTTAAGGAATTCAAAAGGTCACCAAGATAAAGACAAAAGAGGAAAGGACGCATTTGCTTATGAAGGGTCACCATGTGACTTTTCAAATGCAAGAAGGATATGAAGGGTCATGCAATTTTGGTGTCATTTTTCATGAGGATTGAAGGGTCACAAAGGGTGAATGCCAAAGGTCATTTGGAAAGCTATAAATAAAGGCTTGAGAAGCCATTTGTAATATGTAAGAGAGTGCATGGTTTGAATTTGTTTTATATAAGAAAAGAGGAAAGAAAAGTAGGAGATTATAGATTTTTATCATTTGTTAAGTAATCAACATTGAGAGATAGTTGTGTTTTATACACAAGAGGGATTGGTGATCCTATGGGTTAGTGATCACAAATATTTGTAAGGGGTTGGTGCTCCTATAGGATGGTGCTCACAAATAGTTTTTGCAATGGTGCTCAACAAAGGGGTTAGTGATCCTACAAGTTGGTGCTTATAAATTTTGTAATTTAAGTTGGTGCTCATTCATATACTTGAGATTGTTCTCTATGGTTTTTCCTACTTTAGGTTTCCACATAAAAATTTGATGTCTCTCTCTCTTTTGTGGTGCATGTTATTATTTTAGTTTTATTTCATATCTTGAATGTGTGATTAAGTGGTTAAAGAAAATAAATCAGATTAAGTAAAAGATATATAATATATTGATTCACCTCCCCTCTCAATATATTTTATGCTTAATAATTGATATCAGAGCAAGTTTATTTTGAAAAAGTGTTACAGCTTGAAGGTAGATCAGGGAAAGCAAGATGGTTGGATCACATGAAGGTTTTTCTACAAATAAGGCACCTTTTTTTGATGGGACAAATTATGTTTTTTGGAGCATAAGGATGAGGACTTATTTGATGGATCTTGGATTTGACATTTGGCAAGCAGTGGTGGAGGAATATGAAGAGCCACATACACTTGTAACTACTCCAATGGAAAATAAGGTAAGTGAAAATAATGTTAAAGCTTTAAATGATATTTTATGTGGTTTATGTGAATCAAAATTTGTTAAAGTAATGCAATGTAAATTTTCTCATGAAACTTGGGTAAAGCTTGAGAATATTTACAAAGGTGATGGAAAGGTTCGACAAGCTAAGCTTCAAAATTTCAAAATACATTTTGAGATTTTGAAGATGGAAAAGGAAGAAAATATAGTGAGTCACCTTTTATGGGTTGATCAAATAGTTAATTAGATTCAAGGTCTTGGAGAAAATTTAGAAGAATCAATCGTGGTACAAATTTTTTTGAGATCTCTACCATTGAGATATGATGCAAAAGTTTTGATAACTAAAGAGATGAAGAATTTATCCAAGCTAAACATGGATGAGATACATGGTATTCTTATGACATATGAGATGTAGACCGAATAAGAGAAACCCTCAAAGAGAGAAGCTACTTTCAAGACATCAAAGAAAGAGAAGGCTAAGACTCAAGAATCAAGTGATAATTCTAGTGATGATGAAGATGAAAATGGAGCTCTATTTATTTACAAATCAAAAAAGGCACAGGTAAATATCAAGGAAAATTACCTTTTAAATGTTGTAATTATAGAAAAATTGGACATTTTGTAGCTAAGTGCTTAGATAAGGGTAATGGTGATAATGAAGAAGGAAATTCTAAATACAAGAAGAATTTCAAGGGAAAATTCAAGAAGGGATTCAATAAGAAGAGTTTGTATTTTAAAGATCCTAGCTCAGTCGAAGATAGTGGAGTCAATGATTTAGAAGAAGAAGAGATTTTATTCATGGCCATAGATGAAGATGCCTCCATAATCAAAAGTATAAATGATAAAAAAAGAAGAAGATGAAGTTGAAGTGAATCTAGAAGGAAAACTCATTTGTGCCTTAGAATAGTTAAAAGCTCTTGAGAAGAATAATCACAGATTGAATCTCCAGATCAAGAAAAATAAAAAGGAGTCAAAGGAAAAAATTGAAGATCTATAAACACACTTTAAAGAAGCTAATAATAATGAAAAATATCTATTGTCATAGTTACAAAAAGTAAGTGAATAATGTGAAAGGTATGTTATTGAAATTACTTCTTTAAAAGTAGATCTTGAGAAAACAAATAAATTAATCAATGATAGAGCAACCAATTATTCAAAATTTGAGAATCTCACTAATATGTTGAATAAGATATTAGAAATTCAAAGATCAATGTCAGATAAGATAGGTATTAGATTTGAAATAGAGAAAAGGGAGGCCACTACTTTCATAGACAAGGTTAACACATAAAAAGGAAAGAGCTATGTTGAATCTCTTACAAAAGAGGAAATAAAAAGGGAAAAAATTAAGAATATAGAGTACATATCAAACAAGAAGGTTGGAAGTAACAAAGCTAAAAAAGGCAATCAGGCCAGAGACACATAAATAGGTCCTATTTCTATGGTTACTATTTTTATTGTATTGGATATGGTTATAAGAAAATAAAATGTCAAAAAAGGGCTAACAATTTTATAAATAAGGAGAAAAAAACTCATGCAAATTCAAGTAGAAGCCACAACTCTTTTTCTCCTCTATCAAGATTTAATGAAGAGGCCATAATATGTTACAAGTGTAATAACTTCAGACACATAGCCTGGTATTATAGAAGCTTGTTTGATTCAGTCAAGAAGGACCAAAATTTCAAGACTCCATTTATTAAGAATAAAGTTCAGACAGGTTCATGGAAAAAGAAATAACCTAAAATTTTTATGTTGCTCCAAATATCTTTGCATGCAAGAAATGAAGAAAATCCATGGTTCATTGTCAATGGATGTTTGAGGCACATGATAGGAGACAAGAACAAGTTCATAACCTTGAAGAATATCAATGGTGGCATAGTGAAATTTGGAGATAATACTACTACCAAACTTGTTTAAAAAGGTACACTATGTTTGGATAATGGTAGAACTAAAATTGAAAATGTTTTATATGTAGAATGTCTTAAGCATAATCTTTTGAGTGTAATTCAAATGTGTGATTAGGGGCACACAATAAATTTTTATGTAGAAGGATTTGAAATTAGGAGAAAAGTTTTAGATGTGTTGGTTACAGATGCTCAGAGAATAGGAAATAATTTATATATGTTATTAGACATCAAAGGTCAAAGATGTTATTTGAGTCAGATTGAAGAAATTTGGCTATGGCACAAGAGAATGGGACACATAAATTTTGACAATCTTTCAACATTAGCAAGAATCAATTAGTTAGAAATCTTCTAAAAATTACAAAGCCATCCAACACACTTTGTGAACCTTGTTAGCATGAGAATTAGGCCAGAAGGTGGTTTAAAACAAAAGAGTACTCAACCACTTAGATGTTAGATCTTGTTTACACTAATTTATGTGGCCCTATGAGAACTCAAAGTACTCAAGGTGAGAAATATTTCATGTTACTTATTGATGATTTTTCACATATGACTTGGGTAATGTTTCTAAATAAAAAATTAGAAGGTTTCAGATATTTCAAAGCATTCAAAGCATTGGTTGATAATGAAACCAATTTGAAGATCAAGTGCTTAAGATTAGCTCAAGGAGGAGAATTCATGTTAGATCAATTTATTGAGTATTGTGAAGTTCATGGAATAAAGAGACATTATTCAGCAACCAAAACTCCATAACAAAATGGAGTAGTTTAATGAAGAAACATAATATTTCAAGAGATGGTGAGGACAATGCTAAATGAATCCAAAATACCAAATAAATATTGGAGAGACGTAGTTGGTAAAATAGTGCATATCTAGAACAAAGCATTATTGGAAGTCAATAGTGATAAGACTCCTTATGATGGAAAAAAAGAATAGCTATAGTTGATTATTTCAAAGTTTTCAGTAGTAGATGATTTATAAAGATAACTGATGAAAAACTTGGTAAGTTTGAATCTAGAGTAGATAAAGGTATATTTCTTGGTTATTCTTGCAAAATTAAAATCTTATAAATGTTATAACAAAAGAACCAAGAAAATAGTTGAAAGTGAAAGTGTAAGGATAGAAGAAGATGGAGCACCAAGAATCAATGATCCAATAGACATTATTGAAATCATTAAAGAGAAAGATTTTGAAGAATTAGTTGAAGATAATAAGGAGAAAAAAGACACCAAAACCCCATCCAAATATGTATAGATAAATCATAATGAAAGTGACATCATCATGGACATAAATGAAGGAATTTTCACCAAAAGAATGATGGTACATGAATCTGAGCAGGTTAATTTCTCTTTGTTATCCAAAATTTAGCCTATCAGAAGCTAGACATGATAAGAATTGGGTTAAGGAAATGGATGAAGAATTAAATTAAATAGAAAAGAATGATACTTAGGAATTAGTGCCTAGACCAAAACATCATAATGTGATAGAAATAAAATGGGTTTACAAAAAATAAGTTGAATGAAAATGGAGAAGTCACCATGAATAAAGTAATATTAGTATGTAAAGGATATGCTTAGATTGAGGGAATATATTTTGAAGAAAATTTTACACCAGTGGCAAGGCTAGAGGCTATTATAATATTTCTTGCATATGCAGTGTTTAGAAATTTCAAAGTGTTTCATATAGATGTCAAATATGCCTTCCTAAATGAGAATTTAGAAGAAGAGGTCTACATTGAGCAGCCTAAGGGATTTATTCTTTGAAATATTAGTAGCCATATTTACAGATTGAATAAAGCACTATATGGATTAAAACAAGCTCCTAAAGCTTAGTATGCAAGACTTGAGAAGTACCTATAGGATCAAGGTTTCAAGAGAGGATTTGCTGACAGTAATCTTTATATCAAAATAGAAGGTGAGAATTAATTGATTGTTGTGGTATACATTGATGACATCATTTTTGGAGGAAACAATTAAAATATGACAATTTTTTTTTGATAATATGCAAAAAGAATTTAAGATGTCTATGCTTGGAGAATTATCATTTTTCTTAGGGTTGTAAATATTTTAGTTAGATATAGATTTTTTATATCTCAAAGTAAATATGCCAAAGAAATGTTGAATAAATTTAGTTTTGAGGATTATGCACTAGTTGGCACACCAATGAGTACAAGAAATAAGGTGAGCAAGGATGAAGATTCACCTATTGCAGATCAATCTTTATATAGATATATGATTGGTAGTCTTTTATATTTGACAACATTAAGGCTAGACATCATGCATGTAGTAGGTATGGTTAAAAGATATAATTTAGCTCCAAAATATAGTCATGTTTAGTTGGTGAAGAGAATATTCAGATATATCAAGGGGACACTAGATTATGGATTATGGTATCCCATAGATAGATATTTCACTTTGGTTACTTATATAGATTCAGACTGGGTAGGTTGCTTGGATGATAGAAAGAGTATAAGTGGAAGAAATTTATTCCTTGATGATAGTTTAGTATCATGGCTAAGCAAGAAGCAAAACTTGGTATCACTTTCTACTACTAAATAAAAATATATTGTAAGAATATTGTGTTATACTCAAGTGCTTTGAATGAAGCAAAATTTTAAAGATATCAAGGTAAAATATGATGAACCTATTTCTATTTTTTGTGACAATACAAGTGCTATTAATATTTCAAATAATATAGTGATGCATTCAAGAACAAAACATATTCCCATCAGATATCACTTCTTGAGAGAGCAAGTTGCAGATCAATAGGTTAAGATGGAATATATCAGTACTATAGAGCATATTTTAAATATTTTTATAAAGGCACTACCAAAAGAAACATTTGAGTATCTATGGGAGAAGTTGGGAGTAATTTATTTTACTTCCTACCATTGAGGATCAGTATCAATTGAAGAAGAGCTAAGTGTTAGCTCTAGGATAGGCCCTTTGCCATTGATGTCAAAGGGGGAAAAGAATAGGTACAGGTATAGGTATAGGTGCAAAAATAGGTACAAAGAACAGGGATAGGTTGCTGTAGTAAGGGGGAGCTATTGTATATTTTTTAGATGGTAGTATGTTCAGGTTGACATGTGTAGTATAAGTTTCAGGATGTGGTAATTTTAGTTTGAGTTTGCCATCAACGACAAAGGGGGAGATTGTTTTAAATATTTTCATTGATTTCAAAGGTCTAGCATTGGTGATAAAGGCCCCATAACATTTAATGGTGTTTTTAATATTCATATCTTATCTAATGTGTGTTAATATTTATTTAATATTAAAAAATATATTTTTGGTTGCATAAAAGTCAAAAGAGGGCCCATAGAGAAGTCAAAGAGTCACAGGGTAAAAACAAAAGAGGAATGGGATGCATTTTCCCAAGAAGAGTCATCTTGAGGAATTCCAAGAGTCGCCATGTGAAAACAAAGGAGTATGGCACATTTTTACATGAAGGGACACTTTAAGGAATTCAAAATGTCACCAAGATAAAGGCAAAAGAGGAAAGGATACATTTACTTATGAAGGGTCACCATGTGACTTTTCAAATGTAAGGATACAAAGGGTCATGCAAGTTTGGTACCATTTACATAAGGATTGAAAGGTCACAAAGGGTGAATGCCAAAGGTCATTTGTAAAGCTATAAATAAAGGCTTGAGAATCCATTTGTAATGTGAAAGAGAGTGTATGGTTTGTATTTTTTTATATAAGAAAAGAGGAGAGAAAATTAGGAGATATTGTAGAGTTATATCATTTGTTTAGTAAGCAACATTGATAGATAGTTGTGTTTTATACATAAGATGGGTTGGTGCTCACAAATCTTTGCAAGGGGTTGGTACTCCTATGGGTTGGTGCTCACAAATAGTTTCTATGTTAGTGCTCAGAAAAGGGGTTGGTGCTCCTGAAAGTTGGTACTTGTGAGCTTTGTAATTTGAGTTGATACTCATTCATATACTTGAGATTGTTCTCCATGGTTTTTCCCACTTTGGTTTTCCACATAAAAATCTAGTCTCTCTCTCTCTCTCTCTCTCTCTCTCTCTCTCTCTCTCTCTCTCTCTCTCTCTCTCTCTCTCTCTCTCTCTCTCTCTCGTGTGGTGCATGTTATTGTTTAAATTTTATTAAATATCTTGAATGTGTGATTAAGTGGTTAAAGAAAATAAATCAGATTATGTAAAAGATATATAATATACTAATTCACCCCCCCTCTCAGTATATTTTGTTCTTAATAGTAAAATCATTACCTTAGAGATCTTTCAAATAGAATACGTTATTAACCAATATCTCAAAGATATGATAAGGTCATATCCATAATGGGGTAAAATTAACATGCATTATTTTTTTCTCATGGGAGATTGTCCCATAGCAACACCAGGTCATAAATCTTGAATGCTTTAAATTTCACTATCTTATCAAACTATCTCTTGACTATGTCTGGATGTTTGATAAAGTTTTGTAATTCTTCATTCCTAGTGTTTTCCATTTCAATGATATCCAATAATATTGACTCTATCTTGTCATTTCCATCCATGTATTCTTGTATAAATTAATATGTTGGTATCTTTAGCATGATTGGGAACACTAGATGCTTACCATAAACCAACAATATGGTGAGGCTTTATAATATTGCTTATACCAAGTTGGGTCTACCCAGGGTGTATATTTCAACAAGAGATACCATTATCTAGGCTTATATATGGATAACTTCTTAATATCATTTATGAGGTTATTATTGGTTGACTTAGTTAATTTCTTCCCTTACAGGTAGTGATTGGAGGATGATATGATTGTAATCTAATTATCATGGGCCTATTTGGTGAACCTAGTTTATTGAAATGATGGCCCATTATTACAAACTAAATAAATAGGTGTGTTGAACTTGGTTTTAATATTCCATTCAATGAAATTGATCACATCTTGAACTCTTGAGTTCTTGGTGGTTGCTACCTCAGTCCATGTAGTGCAATAATCTATAGCTATGAACACAAAATTTTTCCTAGCTAAAGAATTTAGGTTTATGACACCAATGAAATCCAAGCCCCATTGGAAAAATAGCTTACCTTTAATAACAAGTTATAGAGGAATATCTACATATACCTCTCTTTTTACCAAGACTTGACATTCATGACACATCCTCATGTGTAAGTGAGCATCCTTGAAGACTTTTGGCTAATAATAACCCATTATGAGTATTTTATGGGCTGTAGTATTGTCAGATGGATGACTACTTCCAATATTTTGATGTATTTTTTTAGGATTTCATGTGATTCTTCATGTGACACACATCTTATAATGCCTTCATCATTATTTTTATAGAGGATACCTTTATTAATCATATAATGATAAAATTTGAGCCTTAAGGCTCTCTTTTTCTCCCCCTTGAGTTCTTGGGGGCATGTTCTAGTGAGTAAGAATTGAATAATACCCAAAAACCAATCTTCTTGTGAAACTCATGTTTGGTAGACCTATTTGATGGTGATGCATTGATCTAGTTTAGTCATCAACTAAAGAATGCTTTAGCTTCTAAAAATCTTGGTAGGTTTAATTTCATTATAAAATTCCTAAAATTTTTCCATCCATTTACCACTATGTTCTCCCAATTCATTATGTCCTAGCATAAGCTTGACAACATGGTCTATTATTATAGTGATGATCTTGTTCTAGAGGATGTAATGCCCGAACTTCTTAATTACCTTGATGAGAGAAAATATTTACTTGTTAATTAGGGAGTATTTGAGCTCTACATCTTTCAAGTTGGTTCTCATTAAAGTGATTGGGTATTAAATTTCTTCTCTTTTATGCATAAGAATGATAGTAAATGTATGCTCTAAAAAAATGAATACAAGAAAACGTATTTAGTGAAATATGGGCTTGACAACACTAGGGCCTATAAAATAGCCTTATTTATGTCTTGGAAAGACTTTTTAGCTTCAAGTGTCCACTCCAATTTGGCATCCTACTGGAGCATTGTGTTCAAGGGCCTAAAAATATCTACAAATCCTAATATAAATTTCCTCACAAAATTTATCTTCCCAAAGAAGGACTTGAGCTCCTTTTTACTATTTGGAAACATTATTTTTGAAATCCCATGAATTATGTCTGGTTTAATGGTGATCCTATCTTTAGTAATAATGTGTCCTAATGGTTTACCTTCGATAACACCAAATATACTCTTATTAAAGTTCAATTATATACCAAACTTCCTGAGCCTTTCCAAAATGGATTGAAGATGGTCGATATGATCAGATTATTTTTAGATAAAATAGTGAGATCATATATGTAAATGCTTATACACTTGCCTATCAGTCCTTGTAATGCATGATCCATTTCTCTTTCAAAATTAGCTCTAGCATTGATTATCCCAAATGGCATTTGCTTGTATACATATGTTCCCCATTTTATTGTGAATGTGCTTTTCATCTTATCCTTTGATTCTATCAGTACTTGATTATATCCTAAAAAATTGTCTAAGAAAGATCTTTTTAGACCCACTCGTAATTTGAATCACCTCATCTAATGAGCACAAAGGATAATTATTTTTATCAAAATATTTATTCAAGTTCATAAACTTGACACATAGTATAATTTCATCACTCTTCCTCCTAACTAGAACTATATTGGCCACCCAAGTTGAATGCCTAATAGGAAAAACTATCTTAGTACTTAGTAGCTTCTCTACTTCCTTCTGGATAAGTGGTTCAAAGATAGGATTAACCAACCTTTACCTCTACCTAAATGGTTTATGTTTAGGCTTGAGTGGAAAGGTATAGGTGATGACTTTAGTATTGAATATCCTTAAATCATCATAGGTCCATGTGATTATGTCTTTATGCCTAATAATCAATTTTTTAACATTTTGCCTTTCATTTGGGGTGTAAATTAGGCCAATATTAATGAGGTGTGCATTTATTTCATCACTAATGTTTTCTAAACTGAACTTAGATTCATTAACCTTGAGATGCCTCTATTTTTATGCTTGAGGTTCCATGTTGAAGGCATTTCCAAAGCAACCATCCATAATGGGAGACAATTTTACTTTAGTTGGATAACATCCTATCATCCAATTCTTGTGGCATCTATTGCTTCTTTACTCATCATCGATTATCTAAGACTTAGATTATCTTGAATTTGTCAAAAATTAGATGATCTATTGATCATCATCAAAAACTTGAAAATTTTCAACATTGTCTGGTATTGACGAATAATGTACCAATTTAATGGAGAGCTTCTACACTTTTGACTCCTGTAAGGGTGCCAAATTTGTTGCTAAAGTGGATAGTGAATCAACAGCTTGGTTTTGTTCTCTAAAAATAGATAATATGTTGAAATCTTTAAATTATTTAATCAAATCCCAATATTTGTGCTTATACTTATTTAAATATGGCAATTTTCATTGATATTTGTTTCTAGCCTAGTTGATAATAAGTTCAGAGTTTCTATATACCAATAGTTCCTTGACATTTTTATTGAGGGAAAACTATAATCCTATAATAAGGGCCTTTTACTCTTCTCTATTGTTGGTAAATAGGAATTGGAGCCTACATACCATTAAAAATTTCCTTCCTTGTGTATCGATCTGCTTGATACCAACACTTAGCCCTTGTTTGGATCTTACTCTATACTAAAATGGAGGGTCCATCATTGAGAAGGGCCTTAAATTTCTTCTTGTAATTCATGCCTCATGGTAAATGCATAAATTATAAGACTATGAGACTTATAACTTACTTCTTCATTAGTATTGTTTTACTCTATAATAGATTGCTTCAGCCTTGGCTCTCAATTGATTCTGATCTGGTTGGTAATTGCTCTCCATGGTAGCCAAATGTGAAAGAAGTTTGTGGAGAAATATCCATTTAACATATTTTACCAATCTCTACTCAATAATAATCCATATCCTTCTAGAGTATCCACTAACAAGATGTTGATAGTCATTTGTAATTAAGGTTCTAAAGCAACCTAGATTCTTACATCATTAAGTTCTCCTAAAACATGCACTATTATCTTATCTAGCTGTGAAACAGTCCTTTTGGATGGACTTGAGGTCAAACTAAGCTTTTGGAAAATGGAATTTGAAATTACCATTAATGAAGCTCTAGATACTACCAAAAAATTATGTATATTTTTTCCAAATGCCTAAATGTTCAACAATAAAGGAGGAACCTAAGGATTGCTTTTGTATATAACATTTATGTTGGTTGTTTTGAACTTTTCTACAATTGACTTACCTATGATAAAATTCTATAAGAACTTCTTTTGATCTGTGATTTGTGCCAATTCATAAAGAGTTATATTGGCCTTGATCTTCTTCATATCCTTAACAATGTTGTATCTTCCCTTAATTTGTTTCTCTTTATGTTGAGTCTAATCATTCCCTTTTTAGGGAGGAGGATTATTATTAGTTTTAGGATTTGGGGGAATAATCATATTGTTAGGAGGAGTATAAGTGGTGAGAAGTTGCTTATTATTTAGGTTATAATTTTTCCTATTAAACTGTTAGAATGCTTTCACTTCATCAAAATTATCCTTTAGAATATTTTCATCTAAATTAGGGAAGGGAAACTCATAGGTTTCAAATACCATAGTTGAGCTTGAAGGTCCAAATTCATGAGGGAGATCTATAGGATTCATCATCTGATCTTGTCTAATTATTTCCCTCTAGAATATTTCAAAGGCTACACATAACTCTATATAATGAAATTCCCCATACTATGATGTGTTATGAACCATGCTGTAGACATTGAAATTGTGTCTACTCCCCTGGTCATCCCCTGTTTTATTCTCCCTCACCTATTTAACCCCTATCGACCATTTTCCCCACTAGCCTTGACCCTGGCAGCTTGTCAAAATGAGCAAAAGGCTTAAGTTAGTCTCTGCCCCCATTCTGCATCTGCCGACCACGGTCTCCACCCGACTGACGTCACCGACGTCGGTCACTTCTCGGCCAACATCGGCGGTCCTGCCGACGTCGATTCTCCTTAGCACTGCGTTCTCAATCCGAATGCAAGAACTATTATTCCATTACCCGTTATCCATTCGGTTGCCAATCCATTTTTAGGATCGGTTATCAAACCGTCCCTTGCCTTCATCAGCAAAACCATTCGAAACTCTTATCATTCGAACAGACTCTGGAAATCATTCGAAAACTCTGACAATCACCCCGAACTGTTACGATTAATCAACTCCGACATCCAACCAATCTGCATTCGCTCTCTCCAACATAGGAATCCTACTTTGGTCATCTTGCAACACATCGACGACTTCAATCATGTCTTTTATCGTACTTGCAGTGTGTAATAGGTAAGTATCTCTCTCTGTGTTTTTATTTCTCTTTGGTTATTATTTGTTTATTACTACTATCACTTTATTTAGACTCAGACTACAGACCCGAGACCTTACTCCTTCCCTTTACATCTTTGTCTACCATTCCAAAATATACAGTCACTCTACCCAGATCCCTGTAAAAACCCCCTGACTCCTAAACCGACTCCCAAACCCCAAACGAACCCTCAAACACCATTCTGCAACCCGACCAGAACCTGTTCCAACTCAACCAAACCCGGCCAGACCCGCCCAAACTCTGTCCAAAATTGTTGCCCCGACCGACGCCGGTCATTACCCCAACTGACGCTGGCACCTTAACTGACATCGGCACCTTCCCCTGACTGACGCCGGCACAGAGACCGACACCGGTGACTGTGCAGAATAGTTCACTGAATATCAGGTACGCATTTTTGTTTTCTACTTTTTGTCTTTGCTTTCATTCTATCTTTTAATTATTTCCATTTCTGTCAAATATTTCTATTTTTAATTAGTGGGTTGATATCCTTCTAGGAAGTCCTCGTACTTCCAGGATCAGGCATTTGCTTGACAACCCACCGTCTCTCTGTCTAACGTCTTTTTTCGTGTTTCAGTCTCTTCTTCTTTGCAGGTGTCATTCCTCCACAGCCAAAGAGGAGTACCTTCCAACGTCTGATCTCGGTGCGCACGACCATATCCAGGTATCTTCTAGCCTTGACCATTTCTTTTAGTTTCTTAATTTCTTCTTTGAATGTAGAAAGCAATTTAGCGTAGAAACATTCTGGTATGCCCGGTGGGACCCTAGGGCCTTCCTTGGGTTTTTTTCTTTCTTTCGTTCATATAGGTGCATTAGGTTCCTTCCTTTTTTGCCTCTTTCATCTCTTCTGAAGCATAAATAGACCTCAATTCATCTTTCGCATACATCCATCATGAATATGGAAAATTTCTAGGGATGAAAGATCCCTCACCTAATGTTGCAGAATACACCATTTGGAAAAGGCTGCAACATCATCTTCCCTTCATCATTTCATCATGACCAAGACCAATCTATCGACCATTTTGACCACCTGTCTACCACTCGGACCCTTTGTCTGAACTACATTGGCCTGAGGCCCTTCACACAGGGGCTATGTAGGCAGTACTCAGATCACCTAACGTATTTTGAGGTTAGCTCGGCCACATCCTTTCGTCCATTCATCCACCTCGACCAATGACCATTGGAGATCATGCCTATCTCCTTCGACTTCGACCACTTCCAAGACAATGTTGCCTTGGTTATTTTTCCATGTATGCTACCTCATGACTAGTTAGCAGAATTGTGTGCAGACTTTTTTTGGACCCTCACAAGTATAGGATCGCAAGCCGGTTGATCCACACTACTTGTGACTTTTTCATGTTTCTAGGAGCACTTCCTGAGCCTGGGATACTTGGAACACAACAACCCATTAGAGCTTCAGCTTCGATTGAATAACCCAATCAGCAGACGACTAAATGCTGGGGCCCAGTTATTTCAATTTTGGCACTCCTCGACCCTTGACCTGCGACACTTTGACCTGACCATCTCGTGTAGTGGTATGCGCGCAATCATGACTTTTGCAGCGTTCACCCTCACCCCTCTTTTTCATCTACTCTTTGTTAAATCAGCACCTGATTCCCGGTTCCCTTCCCTCAACTCCTACTTTGAGGGGGAATACCTCATCCATAATCAGGGCAATCCACCTCCTATTTTTGTCTTACAGTTCATTCGAACAACCAACAAGACGGAATCGACCTTTTCCCTCACCTGGGGCAATCACTCCTGTTTTTGTCTTGCAGTTCATCCAGAACAACCAACAAGACAAAAAGGGGCAAATGTAGACACCAAAATTGTGTCTACTCCCCTGGTCATCCCCCATTTTATTCTCCCTCCCCTATTTAACCCCTGTCAACCATTTTCCCCACTAGCCTTGACCCTGGCAGCTTGTCAAAATGAGCAAAAGGCTAAAGTTAGTCTTTGGCCCCATTCTGCATCTACCGACCACGGTCTCCACCTGACTAACGTCACCGATGTCGGTCACTTCTCGGCCGACGTCGGTGGTCCTACCGACGTCGGTTCTCCTTAGCACTACGTTCTCGATCCAAACGCAGGAACCGTTATTCCATTACCCATTATCCATTCAGTTACCAATCCATTTTCAGGATCGGTTATCGAACCGTCCCTCGCCTTCATCATCAAAACCATTTGAAACTCTTATCATTCGAACAAACTCTGGCAATCATTCAAAAACTCTAAAAATCACCCCAAACTGTTACGATCAATCAACTCCAGCATCCAACCAATCTGCATTCACTCTCTCCAGCACAGGAATCCTACTTCGATCATCTTGCAACACATTGACGACTTCAATCATGTCTTTTATCATACTTGCAGTGTGTAACAGGTAAGTATCTCTCTCTGTGTTTTTGTTTCTCTCTAGTTATTATTTGTTTATTACTACTATCACTTTATTTAGACTCAGACTACAGACCCGAGACCTTACTCCTTCCCTTTACATCTTTGTCTACCATTCCAAAATATACAGTCACTCTGCCCAAAACCCTGTAAAAACCCCCTAACTCCTAAACTGACTCCCAAACCCCAAACAAACCCTCAGACACCATTTTGCAACCCAACCAGAACCTGTCCCGACTCAACCAGACCTGACCAGACCCGCCCAGACTCTATCCAGAACTGTTGCCCCGACCGATGTCGGTCATTACCCCGACCGACGCTGGCACCTTAATCGATGTCGGCACCTTCCCTTGACCAACGCTGGCATAGAGACCGACACCGGCGACTGTGCAGAACAGTTTGCTGAATATCAGGTACGCATTTTTGTTTTCTACTTTTTGTCTTTGCTTTCATTCTATCTTTTCATTATTTCCATTTCTATCAAATATTTCTGTTTTTAATCAGTGGGTTGATATCCTTCTAGGAAGTCCTCGTACTTCTGAGATCAGGCATTTTCTTGACAGCCCACCGTCTCTCTGTCTAACGTCTTTTTTCGTGTTTTAGTCTCTTCTTCTTTGCAGGTGTCATTCCTCCACAGCCAAAGAGGAGTACCTTCTAACGTCTGATTTTGGTGCGCACAACCATATCCAGGTATCTTCTAGCCTTGACCATTTCTTTTAGTTTCTTAATTTCTTCTTTGAATGTAGAAAGCGATTTAGCATAGAAACACATGCATCAATTGGGCAAAGATGTCTCCATGATATTGTTTTCTAGTAACTTATTATGCTTTTATTTCTATGCATTGTTGGTGGGCCTATTGAAAGGCTTATTGTATCTTGGAAAGCCAAAATTCTAATTAGTGGTATTCCCCATCCTTTTTTTATATTCAATAAATCATTTCTCAACTTTTAGACCATTATTTATATAAATCCAATTTAGCTTTGGTAGAGTCCAAACCTTAAATGACTAATGCATTGGTGCGATCTTGATGTTGGTTCTATTAGTTCTACTAATGTCCATTCCTTTGTGCTTTATTATTCAAAAACCCATAATTATAATTTGTTGTTTTCTATGTCATGGGAGGTAGAGTGTGTAAATGATTATGGTTAAATGCATGGGAATTTTTATTAGCATGTGTAATTAGATCCAAAGATGGGAGTCCATTTTTGAATGTTTGGTCCTAAATTCTAAGGACTAAGCTGAAGATATACATGCTTGTCAATATTAATAACTTCCTGAAATACCAAACCTAAATTATTGGTGGTGGCATCTCTTCATAATAATACTATAGTAATAGGTTCCAGAGAAATCTTATATATCTTGAGTGTCAACGGCACATTTGGATTATACACAACATTAAATTGAGTGTACATCTTTTGGAAACTGGCATTGAAGGATCAAATTGACTCATTAGGCTCCCACTTCATGCTAGTGAAATGTTAATACACCAAAATTAGATTAATCACTTGACCAAATTATGAATAAATGTATTTTGACACTCATTGCATGAGGTGATAGATTTTTCCTACAAATTGAGATATCAATCATAAGAAGAATCTTTTAGAGTAAATGGGAAAGGCTTACATGCAATGTCCTCATGGGTGACATTCATTATTATTAGACTAGATTTTAATTATTTGATATGTTCTTATTTCATCCTCCCATTTGAGGGGGAGAAGGTAGGCAAATAGTTTTCTAGATTTATTGGTAGATCATGTTAGTCCCCAAGGATGGCAATAGCAAATCTGACTAACCAAGGTTGGGCCATAGAAATATTGATAAGTGGGGTATTTTTTTATAGGGTAACATAACCTATCTTGGTGTATCTCAAGGATTATAGGTATGGATCTAGGCCTCACATGGTTTGAAAATGGTGAAACCAAAAGGATAGATTAGGCCATATACCTTGTTAATTTCCCAGAAGTCTCTAGTGTAACTTTACATAGTGACTAACCTCGACTATTGAAAAACATGTAAGTGTGCCCTCATTCTAGTGCCAAATTTTATCTATTGATGTGGGTTTTATGCATACCAAAAAAAATTAAATGAGATAACCTCTAACATTTTGGGATCTCTATGGAATAAGGTTCCACTCTGGGGCATGAGTTATAGGTATGTGGTTAAAACAACCAAGTGATGGAATAATAGGTTGAGATTATGAGTTGTTTAAATAGTTTTTATGGACGGATGCATGAAATCTAATATAAATTAATCACTAGGTGAGTTGGATGGGTGGATAATTATTCTAAGGTGGGTATATCTCAAAGAAAATAAAAAAGGGGAAAGATTGGTAAGACAAAAAAGAAGGCTCTATGTTCTTGAAAGGTCACTTCTAAGACTATTTATTTGGTAGACAATTATCTCTAAGACTAATATTTATCATTTATAGATATTGCATAATCATGAATAAGCACGGTTAATAATATGGGAAAATAAGGATAAGATGCTGAATGATCTCAATTCAAGGTTACTCTCCTTAGGGTTGTTGTTTCACACACTTATTTGAGAGATTATAGATCAGACCATAAATTCTTCTAGGGTAGATATGGATTATACCTAGATGAGAATACCAAAATAAATACCTCTGCACACCTCAAATTATTAATTCAACTTATACTAACTTTTTAAACCAATGAAATTTATTAATCCTCAATTGTTGTTACACATCTAAGATAAATATTCACTAATTGAAATAATTAGATTCATCTATAACATTAACACACTTTAGAATTATTGAACTAATATAAACAAAGAAACTTAAATTTCATTAACATGAAAAAAGAAGAAGAAAGAACAAACACAATTACATGATAATCAATTTCTTGATCTCTTCCTGTATATTGATTTTAAAAAATGACCTTTTGAAAAGAGGACCTTGCATGTATAAAAATGACTTGGGGAAGGGGTCACCTCATCCTCCAAGTCTAGAAAAAAATTCATTACATCATGATAACTATATCATAAGTCTTAGTTTCATGTTATAGCCTATAGATAACCTTAGACATGTAATGTGTGCATGTTGGTAAAAATAATTTGCTTAATTATAACATGAATGTAATAAGACTTAGCTATTCATTTGTAAATGTAACATGCAAAATTGTATAAAATAGTCTTTGAATAATGTTAAGTTAGATCCTACTTAATAATTTTAAAATTTATTGTTGGAACTATAATTTTAATTGGATTTGTGTTAGAAACTATAGTTGAGCTTATTATTACAAAGTTAGTGACTTGATATATGTATGGGATATAATCATTTCTTGGAATAGAGTCATAAATAGATTTGAACTAAGAAAAAGCATTGATGTAGTTATTAAAATAATAAGGACTAAAGTTGACAATGGTGTAATAGGAGCTATAGGTAGGGTTTGAATAGTAGAATTGGTAGATGGTGTTGAGGTTGCTTTCTTCTTGGCTTGTGACTCTTGATAGTATTTCTATGCTTTGACATGCTTTACCAAAGCTATGCTCATATCAAGGAGATGAGGTCTAGTTACTATTGAGATTTTTATCTCAAAAATCTCATTATATCTAACACCTTGAGGAATACCCATTTATTTTTTAGGAAAAACCTTGAATCCTTCAAAAACCCATCTTTTCCTTCACCTTGTAGAATCTAAAACTCTGGATGTAATTTACACTTGTGTAAATTGCTTCATGAGTTCTGGATCCTACGAAGCACCAAAACTCAAAATCATGGAATCTAAGACTCACCATGTAATTTGTACATTATCAAACATTAAAAATTAATGGTGATATCCATATCTCACCATGCACCCATCTAGTGAAATCTAAAACTTGGCATGCACTTTGCACATTTTCACAATATGCAAAGTGCATGACAAGATATGAACCCTATCAAACTATTAATACCTCTTTTCATAGAACCTAAAACCTTAGGTACAAATTTCATGATTAAATTTTTTAATGTGAATCATGATCTCCATGTTATACCAAAAATCTACCTTTATACACTATATGACCTAGAACCTTGAGTGCACTTTGCACATTCCAAACATACAAATTACCCTATGGGTTCCACCTCCTACCAAATCCAATCATCCCATCAATGAAGATTGGACCTGATTCAAGTAGGTCCAACCCACACCAATCCACCAAACTATGGGATGCAAAACCTTGAATTTACTTTTCACATTTGTAAATGTGCAAAGTGCCCTGTGGGTTCTACCTTTTATTAAACCTATCATTCATTCCTACAAAGAGTGGACTTGCTTCAAGTAGGTCCAATGATGTAGAGGAATCCTTTAGGGATTTCATAATGATGTAATTTTTTACTTTAAATAAGTTAGGAGATGTTATAAAGTATTTTTTGGTCCTTAGGAGTCTTTAATAGGTGTTTAGGATTCATAAAATTTAAACTCCATAGTTTTCCACAAAAAGTGCTATTCAAAATTTTTAATTCTTGTAATCCCTTTTAAGGGATCATAGCATATATTTAATGATTTTGATATATAGTAACATGTAATTAAGATTATTATGAAAAGGTGAAGGGTTTCTAATGCCTTGACCCTCATATGACATGGGTTTGCATATTAAGTTAAGTTGTAACCAAGAGTGTGTCCAATACTCCCACGTGGAGAATGAATCAAGAATCAGTTGTTGGTTGTAAGGGAGATATAAGGTATTTTTTTATAGTTTTATATAGATATTCTCAAATTATAATAAAGGGGAGATCAGTGAATAAAAGGAATGTGTTGACAAAACTATCTCTGCTTATAGTTTTTTATGTATATCTTATATTATGTGTTTTCTTTATGCATATGCATGTGGTATGAATGTTCAAAGATTGTAAGAGTGATATAAATTATTAGACCTATTTTGAATAATCAATTTGTGATAAATATTAATATTTGTAATTGTGGAGAAAGATTGAGTTTTCTCATTGTTGATAAAACTCTATTTTGTGGTAATGGTTTTATTGCAATCTTGAGCTAAAATAGAAGTCTAAGTTATATGAAGTTGCTTAGTGTCTTGATGGTGTTTAAGGAAAATCATTGTGGATAAAGGTATATATTGTTTTAATAGAATATAAATGAGGTTTATAGTCTAAAAAGGATTCATACATTTCAATTTAGTTACTTTTGTACCTTGAAAGTGTACACATTCAGATATTCAAGGCAAAACCCTATTTGTAGGTGTGTGATTGACATTTCAAAGAGACTTAGACATTTTTTCCTTATTATTATGAATGGAAGATGGAAAATTAACAAATAATAAGGTATAAAACTTGTGTAATTCTATACAATTCAATTGAAAACCTTGTGTTTCTTGTATTATAGGTTTTTACAGTCTTGAAATAACCTAGTTTACTAAGTTTTGAAGATATCAAACACATAAGGTCTTATTTGGATATTTAAGTCATTGGAGGAGGTCATAAAAGTGATTAAAAACCTAAAAAAACTTTTTTTAAGGTTTCAAACTTTGTAAAACTCATTTTATGAATTTTTTAAACCTCTTAGGTCTGTGTAGAGCTCTAAAAACCCTATATTAGGGTTGGGCCCAAACTTTGTCATTAGGGTTGTTTTACCTATATTTAAGATATTTTTATGGTTTAAGATGTGTACCTTTATTATTCACTATGTTTTGATATTTTAGGTCTATAATAAGGCTAAATAAGTCTAATTGGGGATTGAGATAGTGGTAAAATAGGGTATACATATGGAATATAGTCTAATGGGGAATGGTTGAGCTAGAATACCTAAAAGGATTTTAGGAAATGTTGCCAATTTGTTTTGAAATCCTATATACAATCCACACCAAGGGGGTTTATCCCAAAAATAGGGTTAATAAGGGCTTAAGGCTATGAATCATCCTATGTGAATAAAGTGAGTAGATAGTTTAAACCTAGTTGTATAAGCAAGGTTACAAAAAGACATTATAAGAAGGTAGAAGGTCTTGATATGACTTCAATTATCATTGTTTTTTGATTTCCCATACAAGGTCACTTTGTCATTGAAAACTTTTTAGAGTTTCATGAAGGTTAAAGAGAGCACGTGAATAGAGTATGATATAATGGATTGAAGGTTATATGATTATATGTTGGGAATGTAAGGATAATTAAAACTAGTATAAAATTATCTTATACTTTTCATATTATTGAAGGTTATTAAATAAATTATAAGTTGAAATCCTATACAATGTGAAGAAGAAAATGAAAATTTGAATAAGATATACATTATTTTGGTATCATAGCGGGAAGATACTTGGACAAGGTATGTTTGAAGTTTGATTGATTTAGTGTGTATATTGTGAAAAGATTATGTGAATGTTGCTTTGAGAAGATTTTATTGTGAGATGTTGTTTGAAGTGGCTAATTAAAATGGAAGTAATGGAATGAATAGGATGAAGGTGTATGTGAGAGAGAGGTAATAATAAATTGAGTGAAATGATAGTTGTGGCAAAGAATCCCAAAGCGAAGAGAGGCTGAAAAGAATAGTGAGAGCTATTGATAGTTGAACGGAAAGTAAGCTCAAGAGAGAGATTAAGAAGATAATGATTATTCCAAGTAAAAAATAAGAAATTATAAGAGAGAGAAATAAAATATAGGTGACCCAGGTGAGGTCAAAAGGCAATTGTGAAAAAGAACTTGTAAAGAAAGAGTGAAAGAAAGAAAGAGAAGAGTAAAGATGGGCTCAATACAAGAAGATTACCACAAAAAGATGAAAAATAAAGTAAAAAATGAAGAAGTGGATATGGATAAGGAGATTTATAAGTTGAGGAAATAATTAATAGGTATGTAAGAGAGATTGAGAGAGATGTTAACGGAATGTAAAAGGAATTTTTGTATCAAGATCAAGAAGAGAGTACATTGTACATTCAGGGATAAGATGAAAGATATATAAGTCCAACAGATAGTTATTCATATGAGACATAGACTAGAAGAGATGATTGAATAATTTTAAAAATATGAGGACAATAAATATAGATGGTCAAGTGATTATGCAAGCACAAACTTGTGTTATCCTGAGAAAGGTGAACAGCTAGATGACATGGTAAGAGCAAGTGAATAAGTTCAAAGCTTCATTTAAAGCATACAAAAGGAAGATTTAATCTCAAAAGAACATGAAATTTATAAAGAGGTGAAAAAATCTATTGATCATTTTTGATTTTGCTAATATACATAACAAATTATAGGAGATAGATGAAGTAATGCTTAAAGAAGAGGATAATACTACTGGCATAGCTTCTAGGGTGTTTATTGTAGGGCATGGGGAGTTGGTATAGTAAGATATATAATTAGAAGAAAACATCCAACCTAAGGAGACTGTTGAATCCCAAAAAGGACATGAAAATTCATGGCAAAATCAAGTTTTCTCATGTGAGTATGTGAACCAATTGTTTACAGTATTATCTAGGAATTTGACAATGATTTATAGTAGTGAATATATACAAGGGTTTATGGATAAAGTTATTTCTTTGAGGAAGTTTATTGAAGAAGAAAAGAAGGACAATAAGATGATAAGTGGATATAAGGTCCAATAAAAGAAAGAATTTTAATCACAAAATAGTGATCAAGAAGTTAAAATCCAAGAGGATGAGGTATTGTAATAAGTTTTAAAGAAATAGAATGAGATAGGGGAACTATAAAATCACCCCTTGAAGATGGAGGAATAATACATCAATGAGTATGAGCAATAGGTTAAGAATCTACAAAAATGAGAAGTATGCAAAGAACAAGAGGAAGTGGCATACAAGGAAGCATGGGAAAAATAGGTATAAATGGTGAAGGAGGTGGAAAAAGAGGATGTTAATATACCTGCATAAGAATTTCAACAAGAATCCAACAAAGAATTTGAATAATTTGCAGATATGGTAGGGTGGAATAAACCTTCAAAGCATGTTCAAGATAGAAAGACCTATGTTTTATTTAACCCCATTATGTTTTAGATTAGAGGTAAAAGCAAGTTTTGAAGGGGCCCCGAAACCCTTTTACAGAGAGCAAAATAAGAACAACTAAGCCCACAGGCAATGCCTAAAAAACACTACAGAGAGGTAGCAAAAACAGGTTTTGAATGGTCCTGAAACCATAAGAGATACATCCGGTCAAAACCCAGAAATAAAAGTCTGGTGGTACAACAAACAAAAGCTAACAAAAGAAGAACAAAGATCAGTACCAGTTTCTTTACCAACAAGAAGGACCAGATTATTCATCCAGTTCCAGTATCAAGTTCATGGCTTCTTTTTCTTTCAAAGCAGTTTCCTGGGTGGTAACCTCCAGCAAAGCTCCTTTTTGTGTATCTTTCTTTCTAGAACTTTGCCTTGTCCTTTTGCTGGGACCCTCTAGTGCTTTGGTCTCCTCATTGGCTCGTTTACCTATATTGATAGCAGCTGCATAAATGTTGGACGTTACTTCCTCCATTTTCTTTCTGTTATCCTTTATTAACTCCTGGAGGTTGTTTTCGTAAGCTTTGAGCTTCACAGGGATCTCGCTTAACTGATTTTCCATGTTGTTTACTTTGTTCCAAGTAGCTTTCAGAGAATCTTCCAAAGTTTCCACTTTTTTCTTGAGATCAATGATCTCCCTACATAACCAGGAATCTAATTGGGAAGAAGACTCAGCTTTACTGTTAACCCAAGTCATAGGAGTGTGTATTTCATCATTCTGATTCTTCCCTCTCCAATCCTCAGACTTTTTATTTGGGCTATTCCTAGCTTCTTCAAAGAAGTCATCTTGGCTCTTTTGTTCCCGCTCATTGATTCCATCTTCAATTTCCATCTCCATGTTTTGAATATCTTCCTGGACAGAGATTTCCTTTTCTTTCTTAGAAGTTGGGTCCTCACCAGGATCTTCCTAGACAGTGTCTTCCTCTGCCACTTTCTGGTTTTCCTCCGTCTCTTCTGTTTTGGTAACAGAATCCTCCTCTGTATTGACTTTATCTTTTTCAATTTCCTCCAATCCTTCTTCATCATTACTAGAGTTGGTGTCCCAGTTCTCTATTCCATCTTCTTCCTCCGGTTTTTCCTCCTCGGGTTCTTCAAATCTCTCCTGACCCCTTTCTTCTTCTGCATTCTATTTATTACGACTAGGGGTCTTAATTTTTCCTCTTCTGCTTACATTTTCATTCTTTTTATTCCCTGGAAACTTATTTTTCCCCTATTTGGGATACTTAACCAGTGCCCTATTCTTGCAATAGCCTTCAATAAGTAGAATAAGGCCTTCATGAAGAATAGGGCGCAAATCCTTTTTCATATGAGCATAAAGGCTTTGAATCAGGGAGTAGCGAAGATAGAAAGGAAAAGACAAGCTAACCTTATGCCTGAAGTGGTTGAGGAAGACAAAATGGAACTTATGCACTCATTTTCTTCTTCCATCCAGGATGAAGTACTCCCTTATACAGCTTAGGACATCCCTCCATATCCCTTTAATCTGATCCAGCTCATAAAAATCCCCATTTTTGACCAACTTCTGCTCCTCCTCATCCATTTTGGGGAATTTACAAAATGCCTCATTCGAAATGATGGTCTGCTTTGAAAATTTGATTCCTTCCATTGACAACCCTGTAACCTTAGCAAGAAAATCCTCAGTTAAATTTACATTTATACCATGCAGGGTGACCCTATCGTCAGACCAATTTTTGAAGAAGGCCGTCGTGATATGCGGTTTAGAGCCATGGAGTCTTTCCATGTAGCTCGTAACATTTCCTTTCTGCAAAATTCTCTAGACTTGATGTTTCTCTCTCCATTCTGCACAGCTCTTGGGCTCCTATTTACGGGGTTCTCCCTTCCTTCACGTGCCATACTCATTTTCTTTGAATCCCGATTACTGTGGATATTACCCTGGATCTTCCTGCCGTCAAGTTGATTGGGACGTCAAATTTGTTTATGGCTTTTCAGGATCCGCTTCTCCCTCTTGAGGGCCTTGCTCTTTAATAATTGGGTTCCTTTCCCCGTGCTGCCACTCCTCCTACTCATTAAGATTTTATTACACTCCAATCCTACCTTCTTTCGCATGTGTGGCATCGAGACAAATGATCGCCCTTAAATCCACGTTCCTTACTAAGGTTTCATTATATTATGTTATGTTATGTTCATTTATATCCATAAATAAGTTGATAAAGTGGATGCCTAAATGTGGGGCCTAAGTTCATGTACAAATCTATGAGAGACAAGTGGAATAAGATCAATAAAGAGCATCAACCAAGTACACCTACAAGAGCATATGGGAAACATTATCTAACATGGTAGTATGATGTAGGGGAATCATTTAGGTATGTCATCATGATGTAATTTTTGTATTTAAATAATGTGGGAGGTGTTCTAGAGTATTTTTTGGTCCTTAGGAGTCTTTACTAGGTGTTTAGGATTCATAAAATTCAAACTTCATAGTTTCTTTCCAAAAACACTATTAAAAAATTTGAATTCTTGTAATCCATTTTGAGGGATGATAGCATATATTTGATGATGTTGAGACATATTATAATGTAACTAATATGTTATGTTCATTTATATCCATAAATAATTTGATAAAGTGGATGCCTAAATGTGGGGCCTAAGTTCATGTACAAATCTATGAGAGACAAGTGGAATAAGATCAATAAAGAGCATCAACCAAGTACACCTACAAGAGCATATGGGAAACATTATCTAGCATGGTAGTATGATGTAGGGGAATCATTTAGGTATGTCATCATGATGTAATTTTTGTATTTAAATAATGTGGGAGGTTTTCTAGAGTATTTTTTGGTCCTTAGGAGTCTTTACTAGGTGTTTAGGATTCATAAAATTCAAACTTCATAGTTTCTTTCCAAAAACACTATTAAAAAATTTGAATTCTTGTAATCCATTTTGAGGGATGATAGCATATATTTGATGATGTTGAGACATATTATAATGTAACTAATATTATTATGAAAATGTAAAGGTTTTATAATGCTTTGACCCTCTTATGACATGGGTCTACATATTAAGTTAAGTTGTAACCAAGAGTGTGTCCAAGACTCCCACATGGAAAATGAATCAAGAATTAGTTGTTGGTTGGTAAGGGATATTTAAGGTATATTTTGATAGTTTTTTATAGATATTATTGAAGTATAATAAAGGGGATACCATTGAATAAAAGGAATTTGTTGACAAAAATGTCTCTGCTCATAGTTTTTTATGTATATCTTATATTTTATGTTTTCTTTATGCATATACATATGGTATGAATGTTAAAAGATTATAAAAGTGATATAAATTCTTAACCCTATTTTTATAATAATTTTGTGATAAATATTAATTTTTCTCATTGTTTATAGACCTCTATTTTTTGGTAATGTTTCTATTATAGTCTTGAGCTAAAATAGAATTTTGAGTTATATGAAGTTGCTCAGTGTCTTGATGTTGTTTGAGGAAAAGCAGTGTGGATAAAGGTATAGATTTTTTTCATAGAATATAAATGATTCTTAGAGTCTAAAAAGGATTCATACATTTAAATTTAGTTATTTTTGTACCTTGAAAGTGTGCACATTTAGAGATTCAGGGCAAAATCTTGTTTGTAGGTATGTGATTGAGATTTCAAATAGACTTAGACATTTGTTTCTTATTGTGATTAATGGAATATGGTAATATAACCAATAAAAATGTATAAAAATTGTGTAATTCTATATATTTCAATTGAAAACCCTATGTTTCTTGTATTACAAGTTTCCATAGTCTTGAAATAACCTAATTTACTGAGTTTTGTAGATATCAAATACATAAGGTGTTATTTGGATATGAAAGTCATTGGAGGAGGTCATAAAAGTTAGTAAAGACCTAAATTTATTTTTTAAGGTTTCAACCTTTGTAAAAATAATTTAATTAATTATTTATACCTATCAGGTCTATGTAGAGACGTAAAAACCCTATATTAGGGTTTTGGTTGTAAAAAGAGTTCCCACCAACCAAAAATGCCAAAACTTTGTCATTAGGGTTGTTTTACCTATATATAAGATATTTTTGTGGTTTCATATGTGTACATTCATTATTTCATATGTTTTGGGATTGTAGGTTTGTAACAAGGCTAAATATGCCTATTTAGGGTCTAAGATAGTGGTGAAATAGGGTATGTATGTAGAGCATATTCCAATGGGGAATGGTGGAGCTAGAATACCTAAAAGGATTCTAGGAAATTTTCTCAATTTGTTTTGAAATCTTGTATACATTCCAAACCAAGGGTTTTATCCCAAAAATAGGGCTAGTAAGGGCTTAAGGCTAGGAAGGATCATGAGTAAAGAAAGTGAGTAGATAAATTGAACTTAGTTATATAAGTGGGGTTACAAAAGGATGTTATAATAAGGTAGAAAACATTGATATGACTTCAATCATAATTGTGTTTTGATTTCTCATACAAGGTCACTTTGGCATTAACAACTTGTGAGAGTTTCATGAAGGTTAAAGAAAGAACATGAATAGAGTATGGTATAATGGATTAAAGGTTATATGATGGTATGTTGGGAATGTAAGGATCATTGAAACTAGTGTAAAATTATCTTATAGTTTTCATATTATTGAAGGTTATTAAATCAATTTTAATTTGAAATCCTATATAATGTGAACAAGAACAAGAAATTTTGAGTAATATCTACATCATCCCACCTCTAGCACCAACCACCATAGCTGCAATTAATGCAAGATTTTTATTATAAAAAATAGGTCATTTTATGAATTGTTCATCATCTGGAAAATTGTTATGTGTATCTTGAGACTCCTAAAAATTATTAAGCCTTCACATAAAATGGACCTACGTCAAGGACCTTCCACTTTTGTTGGAGGTCTGACATGATTCAAACAACATGGAGGCCTAATGTGCTTCCATCACCTCTTCATTCCACTGGAAATTTTACCTACTCAAAACACCTTCAAGTTTCACTTGAGAATTTAGCTACTCAGAACACCTATAAATCCCATCGACTTTCATGATTAGTTTTTCATGAGCAATAAATTCAATCTCCATACCTCTTAAGGAAATGGAGTTCAAATCCAAGGGAAATAAGGCTATTGTAGAAATAAATGGATTACTATGAAATAATCAGAGATAGAAGGAAAATATTTAAGGAATAGATTAATAAGGAATTTCAGAAGAAAATTATTTGATGTTAAGAAAGAGAAAACATATTTTACACTTTATATTTTTTATAATGCGGATGTTACAAAAATCACAAGTGAAAATTGAACTTTTCATATTTGATAAATAGGAATTGATAAAAGTGTAAAATCATTAAGTAAAAATTACATGATTCATTTTGTCAAAAGTGATAAAGACTTAAAAAGTTGTAAAATTCTCACTTACAATTTGCACATGAGGGTTTTTGCATGGAAAATTAACTTGAATTTATTTCAAAGTTATCTTTTGTTTTTGAAATAATAATTCTGTTTTATGTTTTGCATGAAGAGCTATTTCCAACCACTACCAGATAAAGAAAACTTGCATGGATATTCAACACTTCTAACCACTCCATGCTACACTAAAAATCACACCCACATCAGACATGCCATTTTCTAGTCATTCCACAAGTTTAAAAACACCATAAATAGAAGAACTCACCTTTTTTTTATGAGGGTTTCAAATTTTCATGATCTCCTTCAATTGGGCATTCAAGTTTTTATCAACTACATTTCATCTTGGAGATATTTTGTATAAAAGTGAGAAAACCCCATTGCCCAATCTATCTTTTTGTTTCTAGTTATATTTTCTACATTTTTAATGTATTTACTACAAGTTGTAACCTTTGGAGAGAAATAAAGTTGAAGATTTACCTCTCTTGTGTTTTGGAATCTCTATGTGTTTGAAAGTTATTTGATTATTTGTGGAATATTTATCTTTTATTCTAGTCACAAGAAAATTCATCCGTGGTATTTTTCCCTCTTGATAATATTGTTTGGAGTAAACATCATTTTCCCTTTTGTGAAAAATAGCTAAAATACTACATCTAATTTCTATTTGCATGAGTTTGTGCTTAAATAAATTCAATATAATTTATACTCTTTTGTGTTTGTCAAGAAATAATTTAGATCCACTATAAAATATTTGGTGAAATCACCATATTTTCAATTTTCTATAAATTTCAATTTTTCAAACCTTTTCCCCATCAAAACCCTAGTTTAGGATAAAAAAGCACTAAAGAGCAAGATTTCCTCAAAAATGTTTTTCTATCAATTTATTTCAAATTTAGTGAAAGGAAGCTAGCCTTATCCATAGATTAACCTCAAATTTCCAAGGTCTCATGGCTTTGAAGGTTTTTCCATTGTATCATTAGGCACTTGCATAATAAGCTACAAGATCAAGATAGGTGCAATCCTATGTGATAATAGTTTTTTGGCATACTTGATGGGACCCAAACCTATAGAGAGTGGATATATTTTTGGTGTATCTTTCCTCTAATCATATTTTGGAAGTAATCAAGTTAGCACCAATGGTGATCTGAATCAACATCAGATGGTATGAGTAGCCTAGGTGCCTAATTACTATCATTTGGTATGTATTATCACCCATTTGATCAAAATTCATGTTACTTCATTCCTTATCCTTCATATAAAGTTATCCATGTTCATGTATTCATCCCAAGTGGCCCTCAATATTAAATATACCATCCTTGTCATAATTTGCCTCTCTTTAGTTAACCAAAAATGAGCCTCAAGTAGATTATGCTTAATTTTGACAAAAAATGTAGATAGATTGATGAGAAAGGAGATATAATATGCAATAAGAGGAGATTTATTATCAACCTTATCTCCATCAATAGGAGATGAGTGATCAAGAAATATATCATAAGGAGTGCTTAGTTAGATAGATTATAGCCAAAGAGGAGAAGATGCATCAACTTCTTATGTGGATGCAAAAAATTGAAGATCGAGCTCAACCCACTCAAAAGGAGGTTCCCACATTCAAGACCTCAAGCTTCAAGCAAGGTAAACCTTTTGAATTTTCTAATAATTCTCCTTATTTTAAAATTCCAAGTGTTATATGTCCCCTTCCTTTGAGAAAGCCTATACCTATGCAAACCTAGCCTATCATCCCTCAAGAGAAACCCTATTAAAAGCCCTTATCATGTCAATAACCTTAAACCATACCTTATTTTATCCTCTCCTATGCCAATGACCCTAACTATGTCATACCCTCTCTTGTGAAACCACCCTCTCCCACACCATTCAATAAAAGGAGAAGGTGGTTGAACCTTATGCTTTCCCCTCATAAAAATCAATCAAGGAAGGTACAATGAAGAAAAGAGAAGTAATAGTTGATGTGGTCTAGGAGCTAGTCCAAGGAGAAGAGGTGTTATCCTAACTCAATGATATTTCCCTACCAAAGTTTCAATACTCTTCCTCCTTTTCCCAATAACCACCTAAAAAGGCCTTTAAGATCCCTAGTTGGAAGGATACTCTCCTAGGCTATAAGCAAGATGAAATTCTTAGCCTTCTCACCATCTCCCTCATGAAGGAGGAACCTATTTTATAAATAATAGAGGAGGAGATTGCATTCAAAATTGATCTTGAAAAAGACAACACAAGTGTTTATGATGAAGATTTCATGATAGGCAGTCCACTTCATTCAAAAAAGGAGAATCTAGGTTTTGATTATACTTCTTAGCATGGTTTTCATGAATTAAATCTTGAAAGAAGTACTAATGCCTTCATATTTAAATATGTATATATTTAGGTTGAAAATGAGATCAAAGGGGAGTTTTATTTCTTTTAAGAGCGTCCATTTGGTGTGGCTATAGATGAAGATGACCAAGGTATAGAGATTGACATATTCAATCAGTCAGCTAAAGAAGAGAAGGAAATAAAGAACAAGGAGGATCAAGATAAAGTAAAGAAATAATTGTACCATGACTTCATGGACCAAGTAGAGGTTCTAAGCTAGCCTATGCCTCCTTGAGAATAAGAAGATGAACTTACCAATCAGGTTGAAGATGCTAACCAATCTCAAGATGAATTTTCTATTGAAGGTAATACTTCTATCTTAAAGAATGAAGAAGAATGGTCAGATCAAGAGCCACAAGAACATGAAATTTTGGGCCTTAGGTGGATTGGTGAACTACCATATGGATCCTTTCAAAGAAAATAAATAAAATATGGTGTTAAAGTTGGTATTATCTCAGATGACCAAGAGGAAGATGCCTTTTGGGGTGACTTAGAGCTTTTTTACCTAAGCCTAAACAATCAACCAAGCACTAGTTCAAAGGAGCCATCACAGGTTGTTCTTACTTTAGAGCACAAAATTGAGCCATTAGATGAGGAGGTTGCAGGGGGCCCTATAGTCCAATTTAGAGAAAGTATTGAAGAAATGGACTAGTATGTATACACTAGAGATATGTTTATCCCATTTCATCCACTTGAGAGCATGTCACAAAAATCAACAATTAGGCATCTCAACTCACCCATTTTAATCTCTCAAAAGTAAGGTGTTTTTCATTCTATTTTATCACAAGTAAGTGATGTTAAATATTTTGTATTTGACCCAAGTAGAAAGTTATTGTAAATTACAACCCTTTACATATTAGTGTAGTTTTCATATTTTATTCTAAGTGCCTTTGTGTACATTTTTTTAGTAGGTTAGTTGTGCTTTTCAATATGTTCTTGTGCACATGTCAAACTCATTAGGATTTTTATTCCTTAGGTTTTGTTGTTTTTACCTATTTTATTTATTAGTTTTTTTGTTTTGTTTGTGTCTTAGAAAATCCTAGTTTATTCTTTCCTAGGTTAGAGTTTTTGTTAGATCAAAGTTGACTCCATGCCCAATGTCTTAAAAGACCACTAGATTGAAAATGAATAACAAATAATCACCCCAAAAAAGTCATAAAAAATGTTGAGATTTTTGTCCCAAAAATCTCATTACATCTAACACCCTAAGGAAGACCCCCTTTATTTTTAAGGAAAAATCCTGAATCCTTAAAAAAACCCATCTTTTCCTTCACCTGGTAGAAACTAGAACTCTAGATGCAATTTGTAATTGTGTTAATTGCTTTGCAGGTTCTAGATATGACAAAGTACCAAAACCCAAAACTATAGAATCTAGATCCTACCATGCATTTTTCATGTTTGAGAACATGAATAGTGCATGGTGAGTTATAGATTCCATGATTTTGGGCTTTGGTACTTCATGGGATCCAAAACCTATGAAACAATTTACATAAGTGCAAATTTCATCTAGAGTTTTGGATTTTGTAAAACACCAAAACTATAGAATGCCAAACTCACCATGCACTTTGTACATTCTCAAGCATGCAAAGTACATGCCAAGTTTTGGATTCTATTGGATGGGTCTATGGTAGGATCCAGAGCTTGTCATGCATTTTACATGTTTAAGAATATACAAAGTGCATGGTGAGTTTTAGATTATATAATTTTGGGTTTTAGTGCTTCAAAAAATTTAGAACTTTGGATGCAATTTGCACTTGTGTAAATTTATTAATGGGTTCCAAATCCCATGAATAACCAAAACCTAAAATCATGGAATCTAAAAATCATCATGTACTTTGTACATTCTCAAACATGCAAAATGCATGGTGGGCTCTAGATCCCACTATGCACCCATATGATGGAATCTAGAGCTTAGCATGTACTTTGCATATTTTCACAATGTGCAAAGTAAATGGTAGGATCTGGACCCCTACAAACTATTAATACCTCTCTTTACAGAATCTAGAACCTTAGATACACATTATACATTTAAAATGTGTAAATTTCACCATGATCTCCATGTTCTACCAAACATCTATCTTTATACATTACGAGACCTAGAACCTCAAGTGCACTTTGCACATTATAAATTTGTAAATTGACCCATAGGTTTTTCCTCCTACCAAAGCTAATCATCCCATCAATGAAGAGTGTACCTACTTTAAGCAGGTCCAACCTCCACCAATCCACCAAACTACAGGATGCAGAATCTTGAGTGCACTTTGCACATTTACAAATGTACAAAGTAACCCATGGGTTTTTCCTTCTATAGAACCTATCATTTATTCCCATGGAGAGTGGAATTTCTTTAATAAAGTCTAATCTCCATCACCAACCACTATAGCTATAATTAATACAAAGGTTTTATTTTAAAAAGTAGGTCATTTTTTGAATTTTTCATCATTTAGAAAATTGGTATGTGCATCTTGAGACTCATGCAAATTTTTAATCCTTCATAGAAAGTGGACCTACCTCAATCACCTTCCACTTCTACCAGAGATATGATGTGATTCAAACATCATGTAGGCCTGACGTACTTATTGCACCTCCTAGTTCTACTAAAAATTTTACCTACTCAAAATACCTTCAAATTCTACCAAAGAATTTAGCTACTCAGAACACCTAAAAATCCCATCAACTTTCATGGTTGGTTTCTCACGAGAAGTAACTTCAATCTACATACCTCCTAAGGAAATGAAGCTTAAATAAAATGGAAATAAGGTTGTTTTAGAAATAAATGGATCACTATGAAATAATCAAAGATAGAAGGAAAATATTTAAGGAACAGATTAATAAGGACTTTCAGAAGAGAACTATTTGATGTTGAGAAAGAGAAAACATATTTAACACTTTATATTTTTTATAATGTGGAAGTTGCAAAAATCCCAAGTGCAAATTGCAATTTCCATTTTTGATAAATGTGAATTAATAAAAGTTTAAAATCATAAAGTGCAAATTTCATAGTTTATTTTGGCAAAAGTGATAAAGACTTAAAAAGTTGTAAAAGTCTCACTTAAGTTTTTCACAATAGGGTTTTTTCATGGAAAAGTAACTTGAATTTATTTCAAAGTTATCTTTTATTTTTGAAAGAATAGTTCTATTTTGAGTGCCTCTTTTTGCATGAAGATCTATTTGTAGCCACTATCATATTAAGAAGCCTTACATGGAGATTCAACACTTCTATCCACACCATTCTTCACCAAAAATCACACCCATCTCATGCATGCCATTTTATATCCATTCCACAAGTTCAGAAATGCCAAAAATAGAACAACTCACCTCTTTTGCATGAGGGTTTTATATTTTCATTATCTCCTTCAGCTGGGTGTTCAAGTTTTTGTCAACTACATCTCATCTTGGAGATATTTTGTATAAAAATGGGTAGACCTTGTGGCCAAATCTATCTTTTTGCTACTAGTTATATTTTCTACATTTTGAATGTATTTACTATAAGCTATAACCTTTGGAGAGAAATAAAGTTGAAGATTTGCCTCTCTTGTGTTGTGAAATCTATGTGTGTGTGTAAGTTATTGGATTATTTTTAGAATATTTGTATTTTATTCCAATCTCAATAAAATTCATCTATGGTATTTTTCCCTCTTGATAATATTTTTTGAAATAAAGACCATTTTCCCTTCTATGAAAAATAGCTAAAATACTACCTCTGATTTCTATTTGCATGAGTCTATGCTTAAATAAATTCAATATAATTTTTGCTCTTTTGTGTTTGTTAAGAAAAAAATTTAGATCCAATATAAATTTTTTGGTGCAATCACCATATTTTCAATTTTATAAAAATTTCAATTCTTCAACCCTTTTCCCCATCAAAACCCTAGTTTAGGATTAAAAGCACTAAAGAGTGAGATTTACATAAAACAAGTATTCTATTAGTTTGCATTAAATTTAGTGAAAGGAAGTTGGCCTTCTCTAGAGATTAACCTCAAATTTCCAAGCTCCCACAGCTTTGGAGTTTTTTCCATTGTATCATTAGGCACTTACACAACAAGCTATAAGATCAAGATAGGTGCAATCCTATGTGATAATAATTACCCTACTTGTCTATTCCATCAACCTTACATGCTCTATCTTGGTGGCTCAAAATCCAATAATAAATACCTAAACTTATGTTGCCTTATACCTTGTTGTGATTATCTTTACTTCAATGTCCTCCAGACTCAGTCCTTGTAGACTCTATTTGAAACTCTCTAGAACTTGTTGAATCATTTGATAAAAATGGTCCAAGCTGCCAACTTTCTAGTGTTATCTAAAGCTCCTATCAATTCAATCTCATCCAAAATTTGTGTTTCTTGATTTTCCTATTATAAAAATTTATTCACTAAAGCTTCAAAAGTAATCACCCAACCTCGAGCCTCTTAAGTTTTGATGATAGTTAAATTTAATACATTAGCTACGTCCAAAGGGGTCATCAGATCTAAGTGGCTAAATGCCTTATTAGGAGTGTATAATAACATGAAATTCAATTCATTTTCATCTTCTTTGAGAAGATTAAACAATTTTGTTATTGAATTTACATGTAGAGCTTATTAAAATCTCAAAGAATGAATTATGTACAAAATTTCATACAATATTAGTGCCACATTTTTTGCATCCTACTCTATACTAGAGGTAACTCATATCACTTGTTTCTCTCTAAGAGTTTCCAACTCTTCTAGTTATTTTCTAGCTAGCTTCATTCCCTCATGGATGGCCAATACCACTTTGGTCCTCAATGTATTGGGACTGACCCTTATTCATATCCTACCTCTTTAAAAGAGAGTTAAATTTATTCTAATTCCTCTAAGATTATCCCTTGCCACTACTATCTTGAATCTTTCTCTTCCTAACCCTTTGCATTGAGGCTATGGATTTGTTGAAAATTGATAATACAGTGGGAAGAATGGTGATCTTTGTATTGGGACTCTTAAAAGTTCATGTTCCTACCTCTTTGGCCCATTATGAAAGAGCCATATTTGATAGATCTAATGGTTGGGCTTCTATCTGTGAATTCTCCTCAGTCTTAGGTTCAAGATCAATGGACGGTTTGGGAGTTAGGGGAAAAATTATCTTGGACCAACCTATGTGATCCAAAACTCAGAATTTTTGGTTGATAAATATCACAATAATATAGAAATAACACAATAACAATGAATTCTCTGAGAAGAGATGTAGTATTACTCAAAATCGCAATACAGAAATATGCTTATCTCTGGGAAGAGATGTCTGTCTTCACATTTCAGGTTACCTCTTCTTTTATACACAATTTGAAAGCATGGGAAGGATGTGGAAGGTCACCAATCTTTAGGGAGATGAAGTGGTATGACTTCCAATATTTAAAACAATACATAATTCAAGAAATTACTATTTTTAGAAACTTACTATTTTTAGACAGCACTATTAAAATTGAAATTTGAGGCACTTCCGTTGGGTTTTCGGGGGTCAAAATTCATTGAGCAGAGCTCAATGCCATTTCACGATGTTCCCCTCGTTCTTAGCTTTCCAACGGTTCAAACGGCGAGTCAATTGGAGCTACGGTGCAAAAGTTATGGCTCCCGGAAGTTCTGTCATCAATTGGGGTGGAACTGTCACCCGAATTGTCGCCTAAATTGATGCCTGGATCACTATGTTCCTAAATTATGGTATGGGGTGCACAATATATACAAGTTTCTTTTTGGTTACCCTTTTGTTACCACCACTATTGTGGTTTGAACTAAACATAAAGAAGGTAGTGGTGAACCCATTTGGGTAGAGGAGCTAGTTACTTGGGTGATGGTTTGGTTTATATCTATGGTGGCATATGTGGAGACTATAAGAGTGGGAGAAAAATTGGCTAGGATGGAAGGAACAATGGTTGAAGGGATTGAGACTAAAGGAGTGGAGATTGCAGGGGCAATGGTTGAAGAACCAAAAGTGGCAATTAGAGGAATGGAGGTTGGAGAAATGAAAAGAGTACTAGTAGAGAGTGATTAAATAAGAATGAAAGTAGAAACAACCAGAGAAGTCATAGTAAAATCAATCGATAATGACATTAGAGGATAAAGGCCTAAGGGAGAAGTGAAGAGAGTACCCATAATAGATTGAGAACCATTAAGAGGTGCCTTCAATTTTAATCCTTACAAGCTCAAGACCTTGGATTGATGTAGATATTCCTCATCCACATCTTGACTTGTCTCACCTTCAAATAAAGGTTGTGCCTCTCCTCTAATTACCTCCATGGATGGGGTATGAGGTTTCTCTCTCCCCTTGGTTCCATTTGATAGCAAAATGTTGTTTTCTTATCTTATGGATTAGTCACCTATTAGGTAAGAGGGAACAAATTCATATTAAATGTTATGTATGCCTAAGCCACCATAGTAAGTGTCATCTCTTCCTCATTATAAGAGTCCAGTAAAATGATCTCCACCTCTTCCCTAATTGTGTTGTCCTTTTACTATGTTATCTCTTTTGCTAGTTCTTTTTTGACTTTCCTTAGTTCAATAGTAGTTGTTTGAACTATAGGAATATGTTATTCTTCTTCATATATAGTAATTTATATCTCTTCTAGCTCTTGATCTTCCTAATTCTATCCATCATCTGATGTTTCCACTACCACTTATTCTTTATCTTATTGAGTTGTCATCACAATAGGTGGTTGTTGGGGGTATTGACCTTGGTCTTCTAGCTATTGGTAAGGCCTACCACTTTAGAAGTCAAAGTATTTTCATCCCCTAGTGTGGGATACTAAATTTGTCTTGGCTGAGTATAAAGGAGGTGTCTTCTTGTATCAATCTCAATAAGTCTTTGCTTAAGCCTATAGTCTCAGTACTTTCTTTTACTTCCTTATCATATTTGGCATTAAGGAACATGAAGTCATGGTCCAATGACTCATGTTTGTATTGTATACCAAGGTTGTGAATATTTTATTGTACTCTCCCATGGGGATCCCAATCCTTATGGGGTAGAGTAGCCGATGCATAATCCCTCCTTGTATTCCTAGCTTCTCTAAAATGTCTCCTGAATGTATACTACATCCTCCCAATGGTCATAACGGAGCCATGGAAAGTGCATTTCTTACTCTTTTTCAAATATTAATCTATGCCATTTCATATTTGGAAGGAAATATCTTATTAATAAACCTTTTTAGGGACAAACTTTGGGAGTCAAAGAGGGTCTACCCTATGCCCAATAACCATGATGACTATATAATATAGGTAGAGAAATAATCACCCAAGTTTGTGAGTGTCTTGGCAATGATCTTTGAAATCTTAGATAGAGGTTGGCCATGAATGTCCATCCAAACTTGAGGATATAGGTCCTCTAAAATTATGGTAATGTTCTTTACATATTCATATATGTGGATGAAGGAATATAAGTCACATATTATGTAGTTGATATAATTAGGGTTGGGACTCCACAAAAACCCATTATGTTGGTAAATAGTCCCCATGACTACATATAAAAGGTATGAAATCATATATAAATTTCCCCCTTGGGGCCTCTTGTCCTTGTATAGAATATGTTCATGCAGACAAGCACTGACCTCCCCCAATACATAAGGGTGCTCTGAACTAATGAGCATGTCAAGTAGGGGCACCCATTCTATATGAAATAAATAAATGTTCATGTGGCCAAAGCATTGGTGTAACATTGCCATACCAATATAAACCCCCATCCTAAAGTGGGTGATGGGGATAAAATTCTTGGTATGTTCATGTTGACCAAATTTTGACCCAAATTCAAAATTGATCACCCCTTATAATTTCAAACTTTTCATGCTCTTGTCATAGGATTTTCATGCCTTATATGGTCCCTATAAGTCTTCGTTAAGCATTATTAGCATTGTTTAAGGTTATTTTGGAGAAGTTAAGACAATGTCATGTTTGGGTCATATAGTGGTATAGGCATGTTATGGAGAGATAAGGCATGGTCAGGTGGTGTAATAGGTTTTTATGAGTCTATCAAGGTCATTTAATGTATTAATCATATTTTCATAACATTTTATGGTGTTTTGAAGTGTTTAAGGTTCATTTGTAGACTTGAAGGTGGTGAAAATATATGAAAATGTGATTTTTGGGTAACATTTATGTATGTCAAAGTACAAAAATAGATAAATTCATACCAAACATATTCCAAATATCTTGGAGTATTTAAAAATATGACACACCTATCATATAATTAGAACAAGGTTAGATTCTTGAAATTTAACACCATCTTGAGGAGTTAAAGAAGTTGTACGAACTTATTGAAGTCAATTCCAAGTGAAAAGAACTTAAAAACATCCCATGAGTTTTTTAAGTTATAAATAATCATTGGAATAATTTTGAAGCTCCAAAGTTGTATAAAACTATCTCTCTCTTCCATCACTCCATTCACACGCTAGTGAAGGCTAAATTTAATTGCATAATATAGGCCATATAGGTATATTTTGGGGATAATATTTTGGCCAAAGTTTATGAACCCTATGGGATTCCAATATATTTAATTGGTTTTTGTATTTGTGTCCTTAGAATTATAAATAATCGCTAAGGATCTAGACTACTTTTTGAAAGCTTAAATCCCCATAAGATGAATTTGGAGTAACTCCAATGTAAATTATGAAATCATGGATGCATGAAAATAATTAGAGTGAGTTATTATAGGTTTTTATATGTATCATACATATTAACTCATTATTTTGGCACATGTGGATTGTCTTTTGGCAAGCAAAGTGACTCTTGTGTATAGTTTGAGGTGACTAGAAATTTTTATGTGTTTCTGAGTTCTACAAATGGTCTAGTAAATTTGAGTGAATATTAATGGTCTATTAAAATTATTCATAATACATTAATGGCCTTTTAACCATTCATAAATTCCATACAAGTTTTAAATGGTCACTTCTTTCTTTCACCTCTTGAGGCTATGTTCTATGTGTTTACATAAGTATGGTGATTTGAGTAGTTTGAATATACATTTAAAAGAAGTTAGTGAAGTTATGAATTTATGGTAAATGTGTTAATCCAAATAAGTAAATGATATTTCAGTCCTAGTGTTCATGTTACACTTTTCAAGGCTTTAAAACATAAAAGTTGAAAACTTGTAGGTCTAAAACTCCAAGAAACTCAATTGTGTCAATGTGTTTTGAAGGTCATATAAGAATGGAAACATTGTGATGTTTCAATATAAAGTGGTTCATACACTAATGGAGGGTTCCAAGAACCTAAAGTCAATAAGAGTTGAGAAAGTTATAAACAAGCTAATTAGCCTAAGATGCACCTACAGGATTCTAGGTATAGATAGTGAAAACAAAAAAGTTTGAGGATGATTTGAGATGATGATAGACATAAAATGAAGTGAGAGTGATCTCTTGGTGAGGTTTGGACATTATATGTGTCATGACCTATTTGAAAAGTCCAATTAAAAACTACATACACACTCAAAACTTTTAGACAAGTCACCTACAACTAGTTCATAATTGTCTTGATAGAGAGGTTGATGGAAGATTGGAGTCTTTAGGGAATTGATAATATGAAGAAATAAAATTAAACATGATAAATAATTTATATACTCAAATAATGATAATAAAGGCTATGAACCCATAAAACATAGTTAAATCCATTTAACAACCACCTACAACCAACTAATTGAGAGAATTTGTCTTAGAAATCAATATTGATAGAAGTATAGAGTTTCAAGGTTTCAAAGAAGGTACTTCGTTAGCCAAGAAAAATATAATAATTTTAGGAGATTTAATGTTTCAAGAAGGTCTCTTAAAGCACCCAAGTTGTAGAATAGTCACCTACATACCTATAGGTCTAATGAAGTGACTCAAGGTCCCTCAAAACCTAAGATAGTGGTTTGTATATGTTTTGAAGCATAAGAGGGAACTAAAAGTTTTCAAGTAATTAAAAGCAAATAATTATACATAGGGTAGTATAAGAAGTGACCAATAGGGGTCACAAAGTCATATTACATATATACATTTCTTGATTAGATACTAGTCTACTCACCCTTGAGAAGGTTTCTTGTTTTAAAGGTATAACAGAGTGAGGGATAGTTGAGGACAGTTTAATTGATGATTATATAAGGCTATAAGACCACATTTTACCTTTATACTGAAGCAAAACCCTAAGCTCTACCTGCTTAGCTAAACTACATACATAGGTTTGCTTGCTCATGGAAAGCATGAGTTTATCTATTGAAAAGGTCTAAAGAACTATAGTAACATGTGAAGGAAAGTAAGATACTATAATGTGATTGAAAGGTGGTGATATATTCCACCAATAGTCCTCAAATACAATTAAGAACTGAAATAAACATAGGTAGACCCTATTAAGTCCTAGTAGACCTAATGGCATACATAAGCCCATAGGAAATCTTGAAGATATGATGGATAGTTATTTGAATCAAATGAAAAATTTGATACCCTAAGAAAATGTTGAGGGACCTACACACACATTTCATGAGAGCTCAAACCCCAAATAGTGAATGAAATTAAGGAGTGTAGTCAGCTAGGGTAAGTTGGACAACTAGGATTAAGAACCCTAAGCCTAGAATAATGAGGATGAATTTTTTTTTAAGAATAAATAAAAATTGAAAGAGTTAAATGGAGATGTATCAGACCTAATTTATCTCATTGGATCTCAAACTAACTTTAGAATGCCTCTAACTCACCCAATTTGCTCTTAGCCCTCATATAATGCTTATTGTTATCTTGAAAGACTATCTTTTAGTGCTTTGTATGGTCTAGAGGAGTTTTATGAAACCTTGTTATCCTATGAGAAGTTAGCCACCTTGGTGAAATTAAATTTTGTGGAATTTTTTGGAAGATTCATGCCTCCAATTTTATGAATCATCCTTAAGAACTCAAAGCACTTTCAGGGTGCCTATGAAAGCTATAAGGCCCTGATGAGAGACAAATGAGATTCCATGCCTAGATATGGATTATATAAACTTAAAAATGACCCATTACATGTTCAAGACTCCCATAATAATCACCCTATGTCATTGGAATGTACTTGTAGATACAAGACTATCAGAATATGCCTAAAAAGACTAATGTTTGTTACTTTATAGGTCCATACAAGTTGTTAGCTTTTCAAAATTGGCATGGAGAACAAGGAGGATTTTATATAAGTTAATAAAATGTTTATTTTGGTTTTGGAATGTGTGTGTAGTATGTAGATCCATTTTTTAGTCTCTTAGTAGGTAGGTCTAATTAAGGCCTAGTTAGGAGAGATAAGTAATAGGAAAGTATAACTCCACTCACTTTTTGATCCTAAAATTGAACATGGAGTTGTAAGGACATAATGGGTCTTGTAATATACCATAATATTATCTATACCATATATATAAATCTATACATAAGGAGGTTTGTATGATTTTAGGGCTATAACAAATAAAGCCAATTTGGGGCTTTTGGTAAAGAATGGATCCTTGGGGATAGTTTGAGACCTCAGAATGGATTTTTACAGGTCTAATATGAGTTGAATAGGCCATCCATGAGTTTTTTTATGATTTTAAGAATAATAATTCATGTTTTGACACTTGTATGCAAAGTTGGCCTAAGGAGATGAAGAGCCTTCTTGACATTTAGCAATAAATGAAAGTGATGTGTTAAAGATAACTTGTTGGGGTTAGCTAATAGGCTTCATGAGAAGATAAAATATGTATGTAACAAACCAATACACCAAAACCTCAAGGTGTTAGTGAGATCCACCCATTAGGATCATAACATCCCACCATGCTTCTGAAGCCCATACACTGGCCTGGATTTGCACTCATACCACTAAGATCCCCTATGTATATAAGCCTCAGATGAACACTGCCATGTTGGCATAGCCACCCACTCCATGACTTGAACCTAGGTGGAGGATATGATACCACATTTAATGAACCTCTATACCAAAACTTGAGGTGTTAGTGAAATCCACCCATTATGATCATAACAATGTAAGATAACTTTATTTGATCATCAATAAATCCACTCATCCTTCAACATGCCAAGGCAAAGGGAAGTTTCAAGAAGATATTCAAGGTGTCAAGAAAGTATTTCAACTCTTACACCAAATGGAAGGCTATATTATATTTATAGGAGCTACACATGGCATCTTGGACCTATTGAGGAAGTTACATAACTTCTCTTCTTATTGTGACTTATGGACACTTGTCTACTCTCTCTCTCTCTCTCTCTCTCTCTCTCTCTCTCTCTCTCTCTCTCTCTCTCTCTCTCTCTCTCTCTCTCTCTCTCTCTCTCTCTCTCTCTCTCTCTCTCTCTCTCTCTCTCTCTCTCTCTCACTTTATCTATATAGGCAGCCACTTTTGATTTTATAAAGTATCCTCCACCTAAGTATGGTGAATTACTTCTCATTTTTAGCCATTGATAAACAAATAATAATCTAGTTTACCTTCTCTATGTACTATTTAAATGTGTATATTGGACTAATAGATCTTGTTAAGTGATATATTCTCTTCCTTGGTATGTTGTCCTTATTTGCATTCATATTCAATTTTAAAAATATTTTTCAAGTCTCTTGAAGTGTTTCAATGAAGTTTTCATGAGTTTAGTGAGTTTTATCTCCACTAGTGTCATGTCATGACCTTGTGCTTAGTCCTCCTAAATCAAGCTTCCTTTCCAAACCTCCATGAGAAATACTAATGTAAGATGTAGATTTGGATTAGTGTTATATACAAGTTAGGATTTTATTTGAAGTATAATTGAAATTGGTTGGAAATAATTAGTTTCAATTTAGTGCATCATCTCACTAGGATAGGTTTACTTTATGTTTCCTCTCTCCCTTTTCATCCAAATGAGCTAGTAGTATAGGTGATGAGCAACCAAGACAAATCTAAGGAGCTAGCCTTTTAATCTAGAGTTTACCCCTACTATAGGTAACCCATAGGCCTAGGGTTAATCCCATGTTCCACTCAATTTTGAGAAGGCTTGGAATAACTCTACAAGGGTGAAAACTTGAATGAAAATAGTTATATCATGCTTAGTGTGATTAAGGTTCAAAAGCATGGAAGAATTTTTGGTGTGTATCTATCAACATTTAGAGGCACTCAACAAACACCAATGGTGAATTTGAATGAAATCATATAGTTATAGCATCCCAGTTACTTATTATGAAAATAATTTGATCATATCTTATTTTTTCAATTAACTCATGAATTTGGGATGGACAAACATGATGAGAAATTCTACTATACAGTTCTTTATCAGCCTTGTCATGACCCCAATTATGTGACTCCATAGCCATATCAAAATTGTTACCATCCTTATGAGTCATGTCAATCTTATGTCTAGAATTTTCCCCCTAAACATAACCATGATGTTATTGAGTATCCCTATGAATAAGCCTACCAATAAGATTATCAATAAGTGTCTTCCTATCAACCTCATTTTGATCATTATTAGCATTGTCATGAGTCATATTAGTCCTATGGCTATCATACATCCTCCTCATATGATCTCCATTATATACCTCAACATCCATACCAAGAATTAAATTAGTCCAACTCTTTTTTTCCTACTCTATTTCTAAATCCAATCAACAAGTCTAAAGTTGATCTAAAAGAACTAGATGGTGACATTGATTGTGAAAGAAGATATAAGACATTAGAAGCTTCAATTAGGCAATCCAATCAACATGTTAAAGCTCACCTAAACCCCTACTATTCCATTCCACCTCATACTTAAATTACACCTCAATCCAAATCCTTATTGTCACTCATGCCAAATATACTAAAATCACAAAAGGTGATGAGAAAATGGGATAAATAACTTGGTGTGATCCCTATTCATTTCATAGACAAGTTGAGGAAATAAGTTCAATTATTGATAAACAAGTGGATGTTCATTAGAAAATAAGCCCATTATTTCATCAATGATAATTTTAATGAGATGAAAATTTATATCCAATGGTGGATAGATATATTAGAAAGGTGGTAAAACCAAGAGATTTAAGATCAATTTGCATTTGTTGAAGATCCTCAAGAAGGCTATGAGGAAAAGGAAGTTATTATTGAGGAAGATGTCTCTCCCATTTCCCAACCCAACTTGTTATCTTTCCAATAATTCATTCAAAAATACCCCATTCCCAATCCCATTCATAAGCCATCCATCACACCTCATACTCCCTCTCCAACCCATGAACCTATTCATCACCCTCCCACCTCATCCCTTCTTGAAAAATACCCCATATTATGGGAGCTAAGTGAATAATATCAAGCTAAAGTTTTAGATGATAAAGAAGATAAATAAAGTGTCTATGATGAAAATTTCACTATAGGTATTACCCTTGGTGAATACAAACATAATTCAATCTTCTTGAGTGAATAAAAATAAGAGCAAGATGAGGTTACAACTGCTCATAAAGAAGATGATCAAGACATAAAAGAGAAGGCTTTAGAGGGTAAAATCACATTGGATGAGTTGGTTGAGACTCATGAGCATGATCAAGAGATTAGTTTTGAAAAACTAATAGAATACAAATTTGTTTCTAAATCCATAGATGAAGATTACTTATGGCATAAATTCAATAAGATATGTGATGAGTTTGAGGCCCTTCAAAATCCTACACCTCCTATGGTTTAGTTTGAGGATATTATTGAATATTACTTGCTTCTTGATGGCATGTTTCAAAAATAAGATCTTATGCCACCCAAACTTATTGAATTTGTAGCCAACCTTGAAGTTGAAGACTCTTCAAGTAAGCAAGTTGAAGTTGACAAAGTATATAATGACCAAGAAGATGAAGTTGAAGATGTTTTGGTTCTTAAAGAGAAAGAAGACAAATGTGATTGGTAGTAGTATATTAAGCCCCTTCAAGGAATTGATGGTGTTTACAAAGATATGTTTCCTATTGAAAATAATGTTCATAAGGAGAGTGTTCAAGATGTATTCATTGAGGACAATGATGAAGATTGGATTGAGTATGCAAAAATCCTTGAAGAGCTTGATGAGCTTGCAGAAATTGGTAAGAAGTTTGATGTCATTTAAGATGCCATGAAGGTAAAATAAGCATGCTTAGATGAACCATCATTGGAAAAATTTATAGTTGAGGAGTATCATGAGAAGATTGTTGATTCAAAAGATGAGATCACCTTTATAGGTGACATGTTTGTAGCTATCATTATTTCATTTTATATCATACCAAGAAGTGTGGCAAGCATGAAAGCTTTGAAGACACTAAGAAAAATTTTAAAAATTCAATTTTCTTCATATCCTATTTCATATCATGGAGCAAAATATTATACAAGCTTCCCCTTTGATCTAGGAGGAAGAGATTGTCTTCAAGTTAGTTATGTATAGTTATATTGCTTATGTTGTTGTTATGCTCCCTAAGTGATTGATAGAACATGTGTGTGTCTTGTTATTTTATTTGTGTATTTTTGTTTTATTTGGTGTGTTTTTAAGGTCCAATCATTTTTTTGTCTCATGGTTAAAGTTTTTTCAAGTTTGAAACTGAGTGCAAGAGACTTCATTGCCCAATGGAGTCTTATTAGCATTATAGACATGCTAACCCTATGAATCACCATGAATTTTGACCAAATTTTTACCCCAAGTCAAAAAAATTCACCCCTTCTAGTTTTAAACTTGTCATAGTTTTGTTACTCTTTACATGGTCCTTATAAGTCTTCATTAAACCTTATTAACATTGTTTAAGGTTAGTTTGGAGAAGTTAAGGTAATGTCATGTTTGGGTCATATAGTGGTCTAGGAATTTTATGGAGAGATAAGGCATGGTCAAGTTGTATCATAGGTGATTAGGATTCTCTAAATATCATTTCATGTATTAATCATATTTTCATAACTTTTTATGGTGTTTTGAAGTGTCTAAGGTTCACTTGTAGACTTGAAGGTGGTGAAAATAAATTAAAATGTGATTTTTGGCCAACATTTATGTATTTAAAAGTCCCAAAATAGATAAATTAATATCACACACCTTATAAATATCTTTTAGTAGTTACACAACTTCCACACCTATCAGAGAATCAGAATATGGTTAGAATCTTGTAATTCAACACCATCTTGAGGAGTTAAAGAAGTTGTATGGATATATTGAAGTAAATTTCAAGTGAAAAGAAATTAAAAATGTCCCTTGAGTATTTAAAGTTCATAAATAATAATTTAAATAATTTTAAATCTCCACAATTATATAAAACTATCTCTCTCTTCCATCATTCCATTCACAAGCTAGTGAAGTACAAATTCAATTGCATAGTATAGGCCAAACAGGTAGATTTGGAGTGAATATTTTGGCAAAATTTTGGGACCCATATGAGATTAAATTTTTTTCATTGGTCATTGGATTGATGTCCTTATATTTATAAACAATCGTTAAAGATCCAGACTACTTTTTGAAGGTTTAAATCCCCATAGGCTAAATTTGGAGTAACTCTAGTGCAAATTATGAAATCATGGATGAATGAAACCAAATTAAGTGAGTTTTAATATGTTTTTATATTCATAATACACACTCACTCATCATTTTGGCATGTGTGGATGGTCTTTTGGCAAGCAAATTGACTCTTGTGCATAGTTTGAGGAGATTGGCAATTTGTCTATGTTTATGAGTTCTCCAAGTGTTATAGTAAATTTGAATGAATATTCATGGTATAATACCATAATTCCCCATAAATATATGGAATTATCCCTTTTAAAATATTTTTTTATAGGTTTTAAATGGTCTCTTCTTTCATTCACCTCTTGAGATTGTGTTTTATGTGTTTACATAAGTAGGGTGATTTGATTAGTTTGAATATACATTTACAAGGAGATAGTAAAGGAATTCCTTATAAATGTTTTAATTTAAATAATTTAATGATATTGAATTTTTAGTGACCATGTTACACTTTTCAAGGATTTAGAACATAAAAGTTGTAGAACAATCATGTGCAAACCTATAGGTATGCAACTCTAAGAAAATCAATATTTTCAATGTGTTTTGAAGGTCATCTATGAATGGAAACATGGTGATGTTTAAAAATTAATGGGGTAATAGAAAAATTTAGGGTTCCAAGAACTCAAATTTAATAAGAGTTAAGAAATTGACAAACAAGATAATTGGCCTATGATGCACCTATAGGATTTTGTGTAGATAGTGAAAACAACAAAATTTGAGGATGATTTGAGATGTTGATAGGTATACAAGGTAGTGAGAATGAGCTCTTGATGAGGTTTGGGAATTATATGTGTCATGACCTATTTTAAAATTCCAATTCAAAAACTACATACACATTCAAAGCTTTTAGATAAGTCACCTGTAGCTAGTTGAGAATTGTCTTGACAGAGAGGTTGATGGAATATTGGAGTCTTCAAGGAATTGATAAGATGAATACATCAAACTTAAACATGATAAAACATTTATATACTTAGTAATGATAAAAAAGGATATGAACCCCTAAAAAATAATAAAATCCCTTCAATAACCACCTATAACTAAGTAATTGAGAGAATTTGTCCTCGATAGCAATGTTGATATAAGTACTAAGTTTCAAGGTTTTAAAGAAGGTACTCAGTTAGCCAAGAACATGATAAGAATTTTAGGAACTTTAATGTTTCAAGAAGGGCTCTTAAATCACCTAGATTGTAGAATAGTCACCTATAGACCCATAGGTCTTCTTAAGTGACTCAAGGTCCATCAAAGCCTAAAATAGTGGTTTGTGTATGTTTTCAAGGATGAAATGGAACTAAAAGTTATCAATTAATTGAGAGAAAATAGTTCTAAATAGGGGAGTAGAGGAAGTGACCAATAGGTGTCCCAAATTCATATTGTATATACACAGTCCTTGATTAGACATTAGTCTACTCACCCTTTATAAGATTGATTATTTAAAAGGTATAAGGGAGTGAGGGATTGTTGAGGATGGTTTCATTGATGATTATATAAGGCCCTAAGACCACATTTGACCTTCAAACTCAAGAAAAACCTTAAACTCTACCTACTTGGCTAAACCACATACACAGGTCTACTTACTCATGGAAATCATGAGTTTGTTTGTTAAAAAGTTATAAATAAATGAATTAGCATATGATGGAAATTAATATACTATAATTTTATTGAAATGTGATGACATAATCCACCAATAGTCCTCAAACATAATCTAGAAGTGAAATAAACATAGGTAGACCCTATTCAATCCTAGGTCTACCTAATGGCATACATAGGACCATATGCAGTCTTAAATAGATGATGGACATTAATTTGAATTAAATTAGGCCTTTGATACCCTAATTAAATTGTGATGGACATACATAGACATTTCATGAGATCTCAAACTCTAGATAGTGAATGAAATGGAGTGCAGTCAATCAGGGTAAGTTGAACAACTAGGCTTAAGAACCCTAGGCCTAAACCAATGAAGATGCATAGAATTTGAATAATAAATAAACATTTAAATAATTCAAGGGATATTTCTTGGACATAATTTAGGTCATTATATTTCAAACCATTTTTAGAATGCCTCTCACTAATCTAATTTCCTCTCTACCCTCACATAATTATTATTATTATCGAGAGGCTATCTTTCATTACTTGGTATGATACAAATGAATTTAATGGGACCTTAGGATCCTAGGGTAAGTTATACACCCTGGTGAACTTCCATTTTGTGTAATTTTTTGGAATATTCATGCCTCCATCTTTATGAATCATCTTTAAGAACTCAAAACACTTTCAGGATGCTTAGGAGACCTATAAGGACCTGATGAGAGAGAAAAGAGATTACATATATCCATATGGACTATAAAAACTTATAAATGACCCATATCATGTTAAATAATCCCATGGAATCACCCCATGCCATTAGACCATATTTACAGGTACAAGATTATACATAATAGGCCTAAAAATATATTTTTTTGCTACTTTATAGGTTTGTATAAGTTATTAGATCTTAAAAATTGGCATGGATAACAAGGATGATTCCATATAATTTAATGACATTATTGTTTGGGGTTTGTCACATGTGGGTATCCTTTAGATCCATTTTTAAGTCTCTTGGTAGGAAGGCTTAATTGAGACCTACTTAAGAGAGAGAAGCAATAGGAAAGTACATCTCCACTCACTTTATGATCCTAAAATTGAACATGGAGATGTAATACCATAATGGGTCATATAATATTCCCTCATATTATTATTACCATCCATATAACTCTCTACACAAGGAGGTTTGTATGATTTTAGGTCTATAAAGAATAAGGCCAATTTGTAGATTTTGGTAGAGAACCGATCCTTAGGGATAGTTTGAGACCTCATAATGGATTTTTAAATGTTTGATATGATTTTAATAGGCCATCCATGAAGTTTATAAGAGTTTAAGAATAAGAATCTAAGTTTTGACACTTGTATGGAAAGTTCGCCTACAGAGATGAAGAGTCTTATTGACCCTAGCAAGAAATGGAAGTGATGTGTCAAAGAGGACCTATTGGGGTTATCTAAGAGGTGTCAAAAGTATATAAAATATGTAATATAACCTAATTTAACCATCAAAAAAACCACTTATCCTTCAAGATGCCAAGGTAAAGGGCGGTTTTAAGAGGCTAGTGAAGGTGTCAAGCAATCATTTCAACTCTTATGCCACATGAAGGGTTAGAGCATCTTTAGAAGAGATACACATGTCATCTTGGACCTATTAAGGCAATTCAATAAATTATATTCTTCTTGTAACTCATAGACACTTGTGTACTCTCTCTTTCCTATGCTTTTTTCTCTTCTCTCTCACTTTCTCTATATTAAAAACCAATTTTGGCTTTGTAAAGTATCCTCTATCTTAGTATGGCAAATACATTCTCATTTTAAGCCTTTTATCAATAAGTAACAATATAGTTTACCTTCTCCATGGACTATTTCAATGTTTATGTTAGACAAGTTGATCTTCCTAAGTGATAGATTCTCTTCTTTGACATGTTGTCCTTGTTTTCATTTATATTCAATTTTGAAAGTCTTTTGAAGGTATTTTTAAGTGTTGTAATGAATTTTTCACAAGTTTAGTGAGATATATCTCCACTAGTTTCATTTCATTATCTTGTGTTTAGTCCTCATAGCTTAATCTTGCTTCATAAACCTTCATGAGAAATACTAATGCAAGAGGCAGATTTGGATTAGTGTTATATCTAGGTTAGGATTTTATTTGAAGTGTAATTCTAAGTGGTTGGTAGTGGTTAGTTTAAATTTTGTGAATCATCTCACTAGGATATGTTTACTTTATGTTTCCTCTCTCTCTTTTCATCTAAATGAGCTAGTAGTATAGGTGATGAGCAATCAAGACAAATATGAGTTAGCCCTTCAATCTAAAGGTTTACCCATATTTTAGGCAACCCATAGTCCTAGGGGTAATCATATGTACCACTCAATTTAGAGAAGGATTTAACTACCACTCTAAGGGTGTAAATTTTAGTGATAATAGTTCATTAATAATGAAGTCTTACTTGGGAGAAGCCACTTCCCTACTACTTAATCTGCATTATTGTTTCTACTCTAGGTGACTACAATATGTAAATAGAATGTTGCATATATAATGGGTAGTCTTAAATACCATAAATATCTAGAGATGTAGGAAATTACTATGGTATTGGATATGTATTTTATAAATCCACTATTTACAATCTTGCCTTCAAAGAATAAGTCTCACAATAAGTTGATGCATGACATGACTTTTGGTTTGGCATCTACGTAGTGAAATGCTTGGAATTTGGATAGAAGCAAGTTAGATGCAAGTTTTTTTTCTCTGATAATATGTCCTCCTCTAATTCAAATGCATTAACATTCTCTATGACCTCCCATTGAGCTGAGTAATTAGCATGGAGACCATCAGACACAATTGCATCAACGATTTTATCTAGGTACTTTATGGAGGATTTGATGGAAACAATTGATGGTGGTTTTGTTCCATCATATGCCTTGGATGAAGACATCATTTTTGTTAGTTGATTCTTGTGTGATGAAATATATTGAAAATGGTGGTCTAATAACTCTATTATGCAAATTTAAAGTCATTTTAAAATCAGTTATAACTTTTGAAATTACAATTAGTTATGTGTACTTGATCTCTTGAAAATAAAATGAGGTGTACTCAGTTGGAGGACTGATGTTATAGATTTATGCATTCATTATAGTTCATGCACCATTAATCACCAATGTATATGAGATCATCACCTTCAATCAATTCAAACTTTACCACCTAGGCCTAGTGGGCATGCCACATAGGATGCTTGTTCATCTAGGGTACCATGGTGTTACTTTTTCTTTTTGACACTTGTCACTGTATGGTTTAATTAGGGGGTTAATACTTTTGTTTGGGCTTAATAGTATGATATGGTAAGCCTATTATTTCATGTGAAAGACCCCAAAGATTAAAATTTTCTTTAGAGAGATTTTTTTAGAAATATTTGTCTGAAAACCATCAAAGGGAGAGTTCCCAAATGAAAGATACCGAATAAATAGTTATAAAACACTATGTACTCTTTGAAGAGATTATTATTTGAAAAGAAGTTTTTGTAGAAAAAGTTCTTGAATGAAAACCTTCTGAATGAAATATGTTGAAGATAAAGTATCCAAAGACCAAAAACCTTTCAAATACTAATTTTTTTGAAGTAAATTTATCATATAATAAGTTCCTAATAGAATTATTTGAAGAAAAACTATTAAAGACTAAGTTGTTGACTAGAACAAAATTTGAAATAAAGGTCTCAACCAAATAGTTTCCAAAGACCAAAGTTTCTAAAAAAAACATTTTGAATAAAATAAAATAAATAAGCCAACTTGAATACCTATCACACATAGAAATTCTTCCCAAATTTTTGTTAATATATCAATTTCAATAAGTCCTTTTCAAATGGAAAATAGGTACACCAAACATGATTCAATATCTAAAACATCAATATTCTAAAAATAATAATAAATATCCCAAACACACACACACACACCCAAATAATAAATAAATCCTCTAAAAATAAAAGGAGTCCCCACTTTTTAAAGAGAAATTAAAGGTGGGGTGTGTTGAATATAATAGGTTTCATGATTGTTGTTTTAGTTTTGGGACCTAGTCAAAACCCTCAATGAGAAGCTTATGGTTATTTAAGACAAATTTTAGGGAAAGAAACATTCACATTAGATTTGAGGTGGAAAGTTTTGATAATTATCTAGGTAAATTTTAGTGAGTTTTATTTCTGTCTTAGTTTGGGTTACTGATGAATAAACTAGTCTTTTATTTTTTCCTTGATGTTGAGATATTGCAAACATTTTGTCAAAGGTTTATTGAGGAACTATAGTCTCTTGATGGTTCCATCCTATAAAAAATGAAGGGGCCTTTCAAAACCCTCACCTATTATGTTATCACTAGTTGGGGGACCCAGTCAAAAACTTGTCAAAACCCTTTATGTGTAACTCAAGGGTTATATAAAATAAATCTTAAGGTGAGCAAGTTTCATGTATGATTTGAGATGGTAGGTTTTTATTATTTTATAAGGTATGTGGTTGTTACTAAGGACTTGATGAAGGTTTATTAAGGTTTGGTATGTTGTTGGGGTCATTATCTCATGAAGGTTTCATGTTGTTGTGTGTTGCTAGTATTGATATATTTATATGATCTATTGATGGGGCCTTTAAAAACCCTCACCTTTATACTCACTATATAAAAAATGTATACCAAATTTGATATGATGGATGAGACTATCAAATATATCATATTAAAAGATAGGTGAAATTAGATAAGGTTGCTAATTTTTATTATTTAGTTGAAATAGTTATTTGAAATATTTGTTGTATGAATTTATTTCATTGTATTTTGGATTTTGCATGAATCGATATCAATTAAGGAATAAATATATAGTATATATTGATAAATTTATTCTGTGGATAATATATAATATTTAAAAAAGGCAATGCATATATCAAGAATCAAAATTTTCCCACATTTTGAAAATTTTGGGTAGCATTAGTGTGGAAGGAGAGTATCCATAAAATTTGGTGTATTATGGACTATCATTAATAGTCTCAAAATGATACCATGTAGGAGAACATAATGTGTGTGTTCCAATGCAACTGATAGGGAATGATTTTGATGTATGATGTTTAAGATACTACATGTAGAAGGTTAATAGGTATTAAACTAGAAATTGGATCAAGTATAATACGTAGTTGAAAAGCCAACCATATAAATAGGTTGATTTTTATAAAATTTTAATTCATTTACCATTGTTGATATGATTTTTATCTTTGATCCATCACAATGATGATATATTGAAATGTACTAACTTATTACTTTGAGTCAATATAGACTATCCTATAGGCATAATAGCTTAAGGACTAGTATGTATTAAAATTAAAGATTTCTGACCAAATTTTCTAATTTCAACTTTTTTTTAGATTTTTTTATTGAACTTTTAGTAGATGTTTTAAATAGATTTTAGATAATTATTGATACTAGACCTTAGAGGTTAGCACCATTAGGCATATGATGAAATTTTTATCTATTATGATGGTACTGACCAATAAAATATATTCATTATGACATTAATGTCTAATAGTATTGACCACATTTGGTTGGTTATGACTTTTGACTTTTATTGATTTGATTTAGTTTGCTTTACATTGATTTAAATTTTATTTGATTGTATATTATATCAATTTTTCTTATGTGTTTGTAGAGGGATTTACATGTAAGGGATTTCTTGTATGGTTAACATATGGAAATGATAATTGATTTTGGTTTGGTTGATGTCGATTGGTATATTATTGATAGATATCAGCTTAGACATATGACCCATATAAGGTAGATTCCCTATGATTTAAACTTGATGACAACCTTGGTTGAGAGTTATAATCCTAATATGTGTACATTTCAGCTTCCCATAAAGGATATCCCTATTACTTTAGAGGATGTATGATTCTTGGGGATATTGTTATTTTATATGTTCTATGACTATAATTTTTGTATGTTGTTTATTTATTCATTTATTCCCATGGATTGTAGTGATGTAGCCATTTCCTATTGGATGTATAGTTTTTTACATGTTATTGAGGAGAGGGGAAAGATATATTCATGGGGGTGCACCATGGTGGCCCATTTATATAGGGATATATAGATTTACATTAGAAGATCATTTTATAGGCCTTGATATGATGACCTTACTACATGTTTGGGCTTATGAGCATATTACTATTATTCAATTATTAGAGGGCCTAGTTGGTTTTGTGTATACCCTTATATTTTGATAGAGTGGTGGGTTATAAAGAGACATATAAATGATCATGATGGAGTATCATGTGATCTTTGACAAGATCACACCTACTGCCATAATATGGAGGCTATATCGTGGGTATGTTTGGTATCCTAAGGTTATAATAAAGTTACAAAACATTAATGTTACCATGTGGATCTATAAATGGTTTTTTAGGGTTGTGGAGATATTTTAGCTTGAGAGGGTGACACAATAGTTTTGCATCTAGTAGGATGTGTCATCAGTTGCATACCCATAGACAAAGATTATGAGATTAACTCATTATCCATGTGATAGATAAAGGCTCAATAATGCAAATTAACACCCTTAATTAAAGGGGAGGTGGATCATCCACTTGTAGCTATAAATATAGATGGTGTGGGGTTTACTACATTAGATATTTAGTGATGGATAATTGTTAGATGGGTTGTTATTTTTCCCATTATCATTGATCTAGTTGATGTGTATATAGTTAAAGGAGGAGATGGAGTAGGTGGGGGAGATAGAGGAGTAGGTTCAAATGATCATCATAAATCTACAACTAATTTTATATCTACTATTATAGCCACTTGTGAGTTTATATGTGCATTTGTAATTATTTTTGAGTTTTTAATTCTTATATATAAAATACTAATATCTTGTGTATTTCTCATGTAATCAATAATTATTGGGATATGATCGTAGACATGTCCCTTTATACTTTGATGTGGAATATCCCATTTGATATAGTTGGTAGTGGGTTATTTAAGAGGGTAACCCATATTGTGGGTGCATATGCCCCTTTTTATCATGCTACCATTATTGTTGCTATATTCATTATAATTTATAATGAGTGGGATGATCTATAGGTAGATTTAGATATATGACCAATAACTAAAACTATGAGTGATCTATCAAGAGATATATTAGCTTGCTATAGGGATATATAGGTAGATCACACATTGACAATGGTGGAGTTAGGATTTTTGTAGGAGCATGTGAGATGACATAGTATTAATCACACTATAGAAGATATAGTGGAGTATATAATTCTAGGGTGAGTAGACATAGTGAAACCAATGATTTAAATGCATTGGGAGATGTTTCCCTGATTGTTTATGTACACTCATTATATTATTAACTTTGATCCATTATATATGATGAGCTTTATTGACTCGTATCTCATGGGTTCTAATTATTATTATCATTTATGGTTATTTTTTATTACCTTAATTGAATTTTTACTACCTTGGATTAGATATAGTTGATTAGATTATTAGATAGTATTATGTGTTATCTTGATACTCAACATTATTACCCTACCAACTATGTTGTAGGATCATCCAAAGCATACATGTAATCTTACATAAACATAAATAAGTTGTTGTGTGTGTGTGTTTATGTGGTCTTGTTGTTGTGATATCATCTTGGCATGGTGAATATGATCCATGGGAAACACCCATACTCATAAAATTATGTAGCATCAAGTAAATCATAAAATAATTAGTTTTAAGAAGCTACTTGGCTCTAATCAAGTTGGTTGACATTATCAACCATAAGTACACTCTAGGAACTCACTTCATGCATTGAAGGGATTAAATGGATAAATTATGAGGAAGGATAAAATGGTATCAATAAATTTTATAAACCTAAATATGATTGCATATTTGCATTCCTCTTGAGAAAATATTTAATTTTAAAAAATAATTTCTCATTGGAATCCATATGTAAAGTTTTTATCCTCTAGAAGTTGAAAGAATCAACATAGTAATGGAACCATTGGTATACATTGAGAGGTGGTTTATAATGGATTAGTGGTAGTATGAAAACCACCCCAATGGTTTTTAAAATACTAGTCTGCATATATGGTGATTTTTTCAATTGCCACAGTGGTTTATCAATCATTGGACTACATAAAGAAACATTTTTACCCTATGAAAGTGAAAAAAAAGTAATGACCCAAAATGATGAATGGTCTATGTTGGAGGTAAAATCATAGGGGGTGAACTAGTGATGAAAGATATTTCAAACTTCAATTGTAGTCATTTTAAACTCTTAATCAATGACCACAATCATTCATAAAGCATACAAGATGTTTTAACAATAATAAAGAAACATGATGCAAGATCACACACATAACACAAGATCTACGTGGGAAACCCTCTTGGGGAATAAAACCCACTCTCAATCCTAAAAACACATGGACTACTTATCCTATAAGATGATCACAAACATGAGACCTTTTAGTGAAGCACCCACTTCACAAGGATCACCCACCCCTAAGTATGAACAAACACCCACTTATTTTAGATGTTGAGCACCCACACAACACCTATGAAATTAATATCTCTATAAATTTTATTTCCTTTTAATTTGATGGAGAAATAATTTATAATACCTTTATTTAAACTCATCACACACATTAAAATTTTCTCATGCAATCAATGCATCCAAACACTCCTTTTGGATCACTCTAGGCTTCTTCCCTCATCCTCAATCTGCTCTATACTTTAGTCCATCCACTAATCAGTCTCTCTCTCTCTCTCTCTCTCTCTCTCTCTCTCTCTCTCTCTCTCTCTCTCTCTCTGATATCTTTCTTTCATCTCTATATTTTGTTCTCTCAACACATTCACATACAAGTCTAGAAACCATTGCCTTGTTCTCCACTCTTTATAGAGTCTTCATGAATATCAACTTCTAGGTCAGCCAAAATACTTGACTTAACCCTTAAGACATATAAAATTCTAACTCATATCTCAATACCATCTTCATAGGTTAGCCATAGCATCCATGGGTCACACTTAATAAGCTACACCTTCTAATTAAGCCTTAGTAGCCCTTATATGTTTCATGGAGACCTATTATCCCTTTAGCACTTCATCAAGAAAAATAAGAACACAAGATTAGTTTAAAATACATGGGTCCACTCCATATGACCTCTAAGACATCTTCAAGTGATTACTCATGCCAAAACACTCTTCTACTAAAGCACAATTTAATCAAACAATAGTCTTGTACATAGTAGCACCATGAATGAATAAATAGTCAAATTTGAATCTCAATATATTTAACTATACAGATAGTCAAACCTTTTAACTAATGTCTTTGGATAACCTTAGAGTCCTCTTCAACTTTGCTTTTCACACCATCATGAAATTTATCATAGTTAAAAAGATATAGCTCAAAAATTATAGACTAGTTTTCTTTCATTAATTTAAATATTCAAATTCCAATGGTCACTATAAAAATTCTAAACATCAAACACTTTATCATCATCTTGTTCTCCCTACAAATTTTGAACAAATATGCACCATTAATGTCCTTGAGATTAGCCTAGTATTTACCTTGAAATGCTCACCATTGATCTTTGATCTGAGCTTCTATGATTGTGCCACTTGATAGCTTTATGTGCCTTCTACACATTTAACTATTTAAATTGACCCATACCATCGATCTCCATCTACATGAATACACACATACTATTAATCTTTTATCATATCAATGAGATTAAGACACTTGTCACTAGAGTATTTAATCTTAGAAACCTTTGACATATTGACTTCATGCATGCCATTAGATCATAATTTAGATGATGAATGCTCACTATTAGATCTATCTAATTATTTGACCCTAGACTTCAACATAGTTAAAATTGACAGTCTCTAGCCCATCACAATATGTGATAGCAACTTTAAAGGTTTATAAATTAATCTAGGAAACACTTCAAGAATCCAAATCTTTAGGGTACATTCTTAGCACTATAGATAACATCTCCATGAAAAACTTTGACCTCATTTGAATTTTTGAGTACTTTATTAAATGTACAAATTTTTCAGTTTATTCATATTTGCATGACATGTAGTGACGGTCTATCTTCTCTTAAGCTAGAAGATACATGTTTCTCTTTTCAAATGATCAAGTGACACACCAAAACTTCACCAAGACATCTATGGATGCCTCAAAACTTCTTCTTTATCCTTATAGGCCTACAAATGTGCCATATCTCTCCAAGATATCAAACTCAACTCCTTTTTCATTCATGCACTAGAACCATATGCTCTCTTTGCCATCAATGACAACATAAGACATCAATGACCATTCTCAACAATATCCCCCTTTATCATTGATGGAAAAACACCTTCAAAATGACCTGTTACTCATTTTAACTTATTCATTCTAAATTTTCTCCCCCTTTGACATCAATGACAAAAGGTCTCTTCCTCAAAATGCCAAAAATTATTCCTTAATATTATGTATGCATTCAAATACTATTTAATATGTTGAGGATACTTACATACTTTCAATAATATAAATCAATTGCTCCCCCTTTAACATGCACCAATCTAAACTTAGACTTCTTTGATCCTTAGACTTGATAAACTACTCACAGATCTTAGAAATCTCCCTCTAACATAAATCTCCATCTCATGTCATATGTTCTTTGACATACACCAATCTGAACTTGGGCATTTTTGATCCTTGGAACTATCTACCTATATAATTCACAAGCTCTCTTTGATCATTCATGAATATTCAATACCTTGTCAAAATACATGACTTGGTTTGATCAAGTCATCATATCAATCTTATTGAATTCATAATTGTATCAGACATCTTCACACTTCTATCATGATTGAATCATCTTCACATATGCTCCCCCTCACAACATGCACATCTTCTTCATGACACTCAAGCTAACTAAGTTAGATTCCCCTAACTCCAAACACATCTTACATATTATCAAATTGAAGAGAACATACCTTTGTACTAATTGGCATTTTGATCATTACCTATATCACACACACTTTCTTCCACACATGAAAGATGTTTCCTAAGAAGTATAGGTAGAGACACCCACTTGTCATAAATGGATGAAAGATCCCAAAACTCAGGATATTCTCATATCTCCATTCTCTTACTTGACTTGTAGTCCTTCCTCATATTTGGATTGACATTGAATGAGTTCTTAACCTTAATTTTTTCTTTTATCTCAAGATCCTACTTGATTTCCTTATCTATTTGCATAGATAAGGCTTGTTCCTTGTTCCTTGGTACTTGAACTTGTTCCTTTTTTTGTTATTTCAAGTATTCCACTTTGATCCTATTTTTCATTTACCCGCTTAGGCCTCCATTCACTATGACTCCTTCTATTCATGACATGATTGAATTTTTTGAAGTAGAATACTGATCATTCTTGCAAAACCTTGTATATGACCTCTCTCATGACATTTGAAACAAATGAGGTTTCTCAAATTTTACATACCTTGTGATTGAGATATAAGATGATTCCTTGATGTTTAATGATTATGTATGTGATCATTTGGTTCCTTGATGAAGATATTACAAAACTTTTCAATATGACCAAATTCTTGACACTTGTAGTAAAAGATGTTAATCTTTCCTTGTGAACTTGTTGACTATCTTGAGTGATGATGTTATTCATGCTTGCCATTGTCTCGATCATTATTCTATGAAAATTCATTCCTTGAAGATATTTTACAATATTTTTACCTATGACCAAATTTATTACAAGAGTAATAATGACCATTGAAATTTACATACCTCATATCATTTGGTTGTCTGATATGATTCATCTTCATTCTATCAATACCTTCATTCCTAGACTGATGATTGATCTTCAAATTATAATTGTCCTTGTTCACATTATTCTTTATCTTGTTTTGAGTTACATGATTTTATACTTCTTTGTATTTAAGACCAGTTCTATCACTTATATGCTTTTGACTACTCAAAATATTATCAAGATCATTTGAGCTCTTTTAAAACTTCATAAATGACTTCACATTACAAGATGTCTTGTCTAACTTAGATTTTAATGACTTAATTTTAATTACATACCTTAAGCACTCATATTATTTAGATTTTAGGCTTGTAGACATAGTTTATAATTGACTATTGAGATGATTGACATATCTTCATGTTCCCTAGTATCATCGTTCATTATTACTTCAAACACACTAAATTTATCTTCATAGTCCTTGATTTGTGACATCATCTTCTTGTTCTCTTTCTTCTCAATATTTAGATATTCAAGAGTATTTATCAATTCATCCTTATTATCTAAATCATTAGCTATATATTTATTTATCATGAGATCATATCTTGTAGAGTTACTTGCTTCTAACTTCTAAAATGTTTTAATCTTGATCATAGCTTGATTTAGTTTCATCTGCAAAGACTCCATCTCTGATTGATACATGATACAATATTCATCCTTATTATTTAATTATTCATTAAGAGTAAAAAAATGAGTTTTAAGTTTTTGTTTGATCTCATCATGCTCCTTGAATTCATTACTCATCCTTCCTTTAAAATTTCTAATTTGCTCCTCATAGGATTTGATCAAGAAGTCTTGTTTTCTAATCTTTCTTTGTAGTATCTTCATTTTTTCCATAGTATATAGATATTTATATTCAAGATTGACTTTCTCATATTATTCCTCTAAGCTATCTCTACCAAAGAAATATGTACTTAAAGAACATTCACCTTCATCATCACTAAAATTCATGAATAATGTCTCTGTGTCCTCATTATGAAAAGAATCATCACTATTAGATGTGTTTACTTCTTCTGTAGATGAGTTAATATCTTCTTCATGGTAAAGGCTTTTAATGCCTTTATATGATTCCTTGTTTCGATTTTCTTACTGAAGAGATTTTTGTACTTGCTAGGACCCTCAAATTTATTGTGTCCATCCTCATGAGATTCCTTATAAGATTATTTGTGTTCAAACTTGTCTTTATCAGGACATCTAATTATAAAACAACCAACTTTACCACATGAAAAAACATTTAAAAGGAAGTTTTCCTTCTTACTTACCTGATCCTACATTCAATTTTCTTGAAATCATGGCTTCAAGTTGATCTTCATTAAGATCAAAATCTTCAAGACTTAACTTTTTATTCTTGGATTTTGTCTCCTAATCACCTTGAATGTTGATTCCTTCTTAGGAGGTCTATCCTCATCAACTCTCACTCATAGGCAGTAAGGATGTCATGCAGTTCATCCATCTTCAATTGAGTGAGATCATGAAATTATTTTACATCAGAAACCTTTGAATCAAACTTGAGTGTAAGAGTCCTAAATACCTTCTATACTATAGTGGCTTCATCAATCACCTCTCCAAGACCTCTGATCATATTTAATACCTCATCAACCCTTATAGTATGGATGCCAAAATATCTTCTTCCTTCATTTTGAGACCTTTAAATTAACTTTGGTAGGTCTACAACTTATCCAGTTCTACCTTTGAGTCTCCTTCATAGATAGTCTGTAATTTGTCCTAAATTTCTTTGGTATACTTACAATGGATCACTTTGGTGAACTTAGCCTTAGATATACCAAAAATGATATCATTCATAAATTTTGAATTATTCTTACTCAACTTCTTGTTAGTAGCACTAGTTGGGGGAGTAGTTGGTGTAGTATAACCATCCATGATAGATTGCCAAATATTAAACCCTAGAGACATGATGTATGTCCTCATCCTTATACTCCAAAAATCATAATTTGACCCATTAAATAATTGTTCTTATTTTATAGAGAAACCATGCATCTGTTGACTTGCCATATTGTACCTTGGATCACCTTCAAGTGGATAAACTTGCAATGAAGGTCATACTCTAATATTAATTATTGTAAGTACAATCAATGAGAGAGGGGGTGAATCAGTGATGAAAGATATTTAAAACTTCAATTTTAATCTTTTCAAACTCTTAACCAATGAAGAAAATCATTCATAAAGTATAAAAGATGTTTATTATAATGAATAATAAAGATGATGCAAGATCACACACATAACACAAGATCTACATGGTAAACTCTCTTGGGGAATAAAACCCACTCTCAGTCCTACAAACACATGGACTACTTATCCTATAAGATGACCATAAACATGAGACCTTTTAGTGAAGCACCCATTTCATAAGGATCACCCACCCCTAAATATGAAAAAACACCCACTTGTTCTAGATGTTGAGAACCCACACAACACCTATAAAATCAATAGCTCCATAACTCTGATTACCTTTCAATATGATGGATAAATAATGTATAAAACCTCTCTTTCAACTCATCACATGAACTCAAACTTGCTCATGAAAGAAATGTATCCAAACACCCCTTTTGGATCACTCTAGACTTCTTCACTCATCCTCAACATATACTATACTTTAGTCCATCCATTGAGAACACTCCATCTTATCTCTTTCCTTTGTCTCTATCTTCTGCTCTCTCAACACAGTCACATACAAGTCTAGAAACCATTGCCTTGGTCTCCACTCTTTATAGAGTCTTCATGAATATCAACTTCTAGGCCAGCCAAAACACTTGCCTTAACCGTTAAGACATATAACATGCTAACTCATATCTCAATACCATCCTCATAGGTCAGCTATAACATCCATGGGTCACACTTAAGCATCTACACTTTTCAATTAGGCCTTAATATCCCTTATAGGTATCATAAAGACCTATTATCCCTTTCGCACTCCATCAATTAAAACAAGAATAAAATATCACTTTTAAATACATGGGTCTAATCCATATGACCTATAAAATATCTTAAGGTGATTACTCCCATCAAAACACTCTTTTTCTAAAACATACTTTAATCAAATAGTAGTCTTATATATAGTAGCACCATTAATGAACAAATAGTCAACTTTAAAGGTCAATATATTTAATTGTGTAAATAGTAAAACCTTATAACTAATGTCTCTAGATGTACCTTAGATTTTTATTCAGCTTTGATTTTTACACCATCATGAAATTCATCCTAGATCAAGATATATCGATCAAAAACTATATACTAGTTTTATTTCATTAATTTGAATATGCAAATTCCAATGGTCACTATGAAAATGCTAAACATCAGACACTTTGTCATCATATCCTGCTCTTTAGAAATTTTGAACAAATACACACCATCGATCTCTTTGGGAGTAGCCTAGTCTTTAACTTGCAATGTTTACCATTAATCTTTGATCTAAGCTTCCACAATTATGCCACTTAGTAGCTCCATATGCCTTCTACACATTTGACTATTTGACTTGACTTGCACTTTTAATCTCTATTTGCATGAACACCCATGTATCATTGATCTTCTGTCAGATCAATGAGATTAAGACACTTGTCACTAACATGTTTAATCTCAAGAACCTTTGGCATATTGACTTCACGTGCACCATTAGTTCACAATCTAGATGATGAATTCTCATCATTAGATCTACTTTACTATTTTACCCCATACTTCAATGTAATTGAACTTTATGGTTTTGAGCCCATCACATTCTACAAAAGTAACTTTGAAGGTTTATAACTTGAGCTAGAAAACACTTCAAGAGCCCAAATCTTCAAGGTAACTTCTTGGAACTATAGAAAACATCTCCATGAAATTTTTTTAACTCATTTGAATTTATGACTACCTATATTAAATGCACAAACTTTCTATTTCATTCATATATCCATGGCATACAGTGACGTCCTGGTTTCTCTTAAGCTAGAAGATGCATGTTTCTATTTTCAAATGATCAAGTGACACACCATAACTTCACCAAGATATATATGGATGCCTCATAACTTCTTATTTATCATTATAGACCTGTAAATGTGCCATATCTCTCTAGGCTATCAAACACAACTTATTTGTCATTCATGCACTAAAACCATATGCTCTCTTTGACATCAATGACCATGATCAATAGTCTAATATTTAGCATTTATAATATACAAAGGAAGGTGAAGAGGTGTTCTAAATAGTAGATAATGTTGGGGAAGATTAGAATGAGAAATGAAAATGGCAAAGGAGAGTGAGAAACAAAATCCAAGATGGAAAAAGAGAGTTAAATGAAATGACCTCTACATTGATACGATAGAGAAAAATTTTAAGTTGAAGAGGGAATGTATGAAATTTTAAATCTTATTAATGTATTTTAATAATATTTTAAGGAAATTATGTGATTTTTTAAATTATGTGTATATTTTTTTATGATTTCAAAAGGAATGCAAATTATGATGTGTGTTATGTGTCAAGGTTGAGATTAATGTGATTAAGGTATGTCCATGGGAGATCATTTATCCAAGTAACACATATTTAAAGGCCAATATTTATTGGTTCCCATTTATTTTATCCCACTAATTATTATTTAATCAAGGTTTTTACTTACTAGGTTGAGTGTGTGAGGCTCTCATATAAGTCAATTATAGGCTGTGAAAGATAAATTTACTTGATTTAGTTACAAGTTGTGAAAAATAAACTTACATAAGAGAGAGGATGAGTTTTTTTTAAGTTTGAGATAAGTCTTGAAAGTGTCGATGAAGTGAAATAAACTATTATTTTATTTTATTTTAGGTTGTGAAAGATAAGCCTACTTGTGGAGAAGAAATGGCACACAAAGGAGGAAGATCACTAGAGGTAGAATAATTGATAAAGATGTTCAAGGAAGCCCAAGTGAGATTGGATATGATGGAAGATGAAAAAAGTGAAGATATTTTAGCTAAATGAAGATAATGAAGAAGAAATTTTGGATATGTTGATATACTTGCAATAAAGTTTGGATGTCTTATAAAGAGGAAAATCTAGAATATAAAAGTGTATGAAATGAGAAATGTAGCAGATCTATAAATCAATCCTAGCTTAGAGAAGATAAATCCTACTTACACTTATGATTGTTGATACATTAGATATTTAGGTTCATGACCAATATGGATCCACTAGACCAAGATAAGGGATCTCTTACCAAAATAATATCACTAGGGAGGGTCCCAAATCCTCTAGTCAAGCAAAACTATGCAGTAACCCTAACTAAGTCCTATGTTTTCATATTCAGTAACTAATAACAAGTAAAGCAAAATATAATCTAGTGCTCACCAAATATTGTGGCATAAAGTGGGGGTAATAAACATTAAAATTAAACATACATAGAAAACATATACTCATGTCAATTTATACAAAATCCTAATACATGGGAGAGAAGTACAAATGCATATATATCTACTAGTACAAAGGAGAAACAAAGTTAAGAATACTTACCTTTAAAGATGAACCCACCAAGCCTTCGTTTCTCCCTTGACCAACGTGATTTGTAATAGGTTGTTTTGATATGTAAGGATGACAAGAATAAATTAGCTTTAGGCTATACAACCTATCAATGAATCTAAAAGATTGATCCACAAGAAAAGATCTATATCTCCAAAGAAATTATGAAACCTTAAGCTTGTTCCTTAATTATAATGGTGGATGTGTGTGTGTGTGTGTGTGTGTGTGTGTGTGTGTGTGTGTGTGTGTGTGTATGTATATATATATATATATATATATATATATATATATATATATGTATATATATAAATATGTATATGTATATGTATATGTATATGTATATGTATATGTATATGTGTGTATATATATATATATATATATATATATGTATATGTATATGTATATGTATATGTATGTGTGTGTGTGTGTGTGTGAAATATATATATATATGTATATATATGTGTGTGTGTGTGTGTGTACATACATACTACACACACACACACACACACACATATATATGTATGTATGTATGTATATGTATATGTATATCTTCTTCTTATTATCTTCTCTTAGAAATGATGAAATGGATATGTTTAAAAAGGACTAGGGTTAGATAACCCTAGTCTTTTCTAAAATTTTAGGCTAACAAGGTCACCCTAGTCAACCTAGTATCATTATTGACAAAGCAAATTAGGTCATAGTTTATATCTACCAAGGGCTGACCTAGACCCTAATAAGTTTTATCAACTAGAGTAGAAGGTCAATGGGGATGACAGTGTAACATAAACCATCAAACAAGGTTTTAGGTTAGGTAAGGGATAATGAGGGTGGTAAATAACTAGAGGAGGGTGAAAATAGGAGGAAAATCTTAGGGAAATGTTTTTTGGAGATGGGTGTGTAGATATCAAGTGGTATTAATTTACAAAAATCCTATGAAGCACTAATGGTCTATCCACCCCTTTGTTAAGACTTGTTTCAAAGTCTTAATTTAGCTTAGGATTTTGATATGTTAGAATAATTAATAAATGTAAATGGGGCATGCTTCATTTATAAAGATACCCCCATAAATAAATTAAGTTAGATTTACTTAGAGTTGTAGAGTTAATAATTGAACTACCTTTCGATTGAAATTCCCATAGATATTTGGTTATAAGAATTAGTTGGTTTTACAATTCTAAGGTAAAAGCTATTTATTTCCATGTTTGGCTTTGTAAAAGGGTTAATAGAGTATTGGCACTCTTTCTATGTACTTTTTAAATTTTGATTAATAAAATACTTGTGGACCTACCTCAGTGGGAACAAGATTCAACCTAAGTGTTTTTTACCTATCAGTGATATCAAATGTTGGTAATTGGGAGCACGGTGAATCTAGGTAAAGGGTAAGGTGAAAAATTCATTCACATGGAAATAAAGAGGCCCCCGTGAAGTCAAATTATAATATTGAGTGAATAATAAAAGGTATGCCTTTTGTGAATTTTGTCTTACCCCTGATACTTTGGTTGATGTTAAAATTTGAAAAATTATTAAAATATTCAATGTTTCAAATATTTTACATTTTTTTATGGCCTATAGTAAATCTACATGAGAATAATCTTGTGTATGGATTTGTATGACCATCTCCCAAAATTGCTCTGCATGCTCATTATAGAACTTAGATCCTCCATTTTAAATAGTTTTGAAGCCTGTTATATGATCCAATCTGATTTGAAAACCTTATTTTCTACCCAAATAGCCATTTGTATGACTTTTTTCAACTTGGAAACTTATATGTCAATATGGTATGGCTATCATTTTTTATCTCATTCAATATTCTCAATTTTTGATCTATAAATAAATGTCTAAATGCCAAAAACCATTAACAAATACATCTGAGATGAAATTTGGACTAAATTTTTGAGTGGTACTACCCATTTTTGTGCTTGTACGACCCTTTCAATGCCTAAGCTCCTCAAACAATCCATTTACTTGATCAAATTCTTCAAAAATAGTCTTTAATAGTTGGATTTTTTGAGTTATATGGCCTTATATGGATTTGTACATCCCAGAAGATAGGTAAACAAGTTTTAGAAAAACTCAAAGCTACCATGGCATCCCTGTGGCATTACAAACTTTAGGCAGAATAAAAATTTTATTTTTCTAAAGTTTTCAATAGTTTTTATAAAAATTTAGGGTTGAGGAGGGTCCCACTAAAATCAAGGAAAATTATTTATTTTTAATTTGGGATAAATTTTCTTGGATAAATCATATTTTACATGCCCATTTAGTTTTTTTAATTTCTGATAGAGTAAAAATTAGGTTTATATATCAAATTCTCTCTTTATAGACTTGTCAATGCTCTTAGAGCAATTGGAAGGGCCTATTTTATGAAGTGCTTTGAAAGGAGGAAGTCAAAGGTTACATTCTTTTATTTTGTAAGAATTTTCTTTATGGTATATGCTTTTGTGAAAGGAATATTCCCTATTTAAATTTTTTTGTATTTTTTGCAGTTTATAAAAAACATATGTGTTGTATAAGTTTGAATACAAGTTAGAAAAAGGGAATCAAAGCTTATTTCTTTTGCATTAATTTTGGTGAAATAAGGGTGTGCTTAGTGAAATAAGGTTATATTTTGGCAACATAAGGATGTAATATTTTGATTTTTTGGTGTGGTTAAGTGCAAAACCCATCAAAAATCTCTTTTTTCTCAACTTGGAGGTTAAGTGTAAAACCCCATAGAAGTAGTGTTTTGTGTAAAGTGCTATCAGTGAGTGTGGTGTTTTCTTCATTTGTCACAATTATTTTACATTATGTCACACTTACTTTTATTTATCACACTTACTTTTTTAAAGATTCCAAAGATTCAAAATTTGCTTTCAGATGGTGATAGATTAATGATTTCTAATTATTCATATTGGAAATGCTTGATGGAAGCTTCATTAGTTTTTAATGAGTTATGGGATATAGTTAAGAATGAAAATCCCACATTGCCTATAAAACAAGCTAAACTTAATGCATTTAATCTATGTGATTATAAGGCCTTAGATTTAATCAAGTGTTGTTGTACTTATGCTACTTATATACATATTGAAAATTCTCCTCATAGTTTCACTGCATATAAAACCTTATTTGATTTGTATGATAAGAAACCTAAGCATAAAAATATAGACATTCATATGTAGTTATTTAATTTATCATTAGAGGAAGATGGATATATGGGATAATACATGTCTAAGTTGAATAATATTTTTACTAAGTACACTAAGGCTAGGTTTGGAAAACTAGATGATGATCTCATAGTTACTGCTACATTGAAAGGAATATATGGGTCCTATACGAACTTTGTAGAAATGTTGCATGTCTTTGACAAGATCATAGGCATCACTTTTGATAAATTAGTTAAGTTTTTTTATTCAATGTGACCTCTCTCTACCTAATAAATCTAAGAAAACTGAGGAAGCCCATGTTCCAGAGTCTAAGCCTAGTTCATCTTCTTCTAGTCAACAAAATAATAGAGGGAACAGTTATAGAGTGGGTCGAGGTTATAGAAGAGGTAGCTATCAAAATTGAGGTAGAGGTTATTCAAATCAATAAAAACCTATACATTCTCATTCAAATGAGATGAGTGATAGAGGATGTGGTCAAAACTCTTATAGAGGTAGAGGTCAAGGTGGATTACACATTCAGTGTCATAGATGTGGTGTATTTGGTCACATTTTCTCTCATTATGGGATTCCTTTTGACAAAATTCAGAGTCCACAAAAAATGACTAAGTATAACTCTACTCAATATGTTGATCATGACTATGATGAGTCTATTAATGTCACTCATGAATATGCATTCACTACTTTAGGGCACATTGATTATATGGAATATGAGGCTAGAGATGAGCTCATAGATGTATGGGTTTTAGATACAGCAACAATCAAACACATGACATTTAGGCAAGAATTATTTTGGAATTTCAAAGAATATTATCTCTCTTTGATATCCTTGGTAGATAAGTATTTGCATACTCCATAAGGTCTTGGGTCAATTCAGATTCTCCTTCTTAATGGATCAATAAAATACTTGGAGAATGTTTGGTATGTTCCCACATTGCACAAACATCTTCTTTCCTTGGTAACTATTTGAAATAAAGGTTATCAAATTGTGTTTTAAAATGGGATAATTTATATAAATTAAGTGAAGGATGGATACAAAACCATATATATAAGATATGAGGATGGAAATTTGGTTAGATTGCATTGTAAAGTGCTTCCCCCCATAGTGGGACTTGTAGTAGTTATTGAAACAAGTATAGGTACTATGTCTACACAATAGTTGTGGCATCTTTGCTATGGAAATTTGAATGTTCACTCTTTAGTGGAAATGTGTAGAGATATGGTATGTTGAGTGTGTTTCCCACTTTTCACAAAGATATTATTCTCTGTGAATCATGTGTTTTGGGAAAACAAAATTAGGACAAAATTCCTAAGAATTCTTCATGGAGAGATAATAGATGTTTGTAGTTAGTTCATAATGATGTATGTGATATGAAGAAGTCATCCATTAGAGGGTGTAGATATTTTGTGTTAATCATTGATGATTTTTATAGGATGACATGGGTGTTTTTCATGAAAAATAAACTAGAAGTTTTCACTAAGTTTGTTGATTGGTTACACTTAGATGAAAAAGAAACAGGGTCACACTTAGCCACTCTTTGTTCAAACAATGGTGGTGAGTATACTTTGAATGATTTTTTAGATTATTTTTTGGAGCATGGAATTCATTGAAAATATACTAATGCTTACACTCCATAGTAGAATGGAGTATCTGAATGAATGAATAGAAATTTAGAGGGCACATCACGAGCTATGTTTCACTATAAACAACTCGATGATAAGTTTTGGGCCGAAGCCATTGGTACTACAGTGTATTTGAGAAATAGGTCCCCCATAGCTACGCTTTTGGGGAAAAATCCATATGAGGCTTGGTATGATTTTAAACCAAAATTTAAACACTTGAAATTTTTTGGATGCCTTTATTTTGCTTTAGTTCCCACTAAATACAGAACTAAGTTGGAACTATGAAGTCAAAAATGCATCTTTCTAGGATATTCAAAAAATAAAAAGGGGTATCATTTACTTAAACAGCATATAGGAAAATTCATAGTGAGCCAGGATGTAGTATTTGATGAATTTGGTATTATGAACACTATAGAGATTGATTCTCAATTTGACAGGTTAAAGAGGAAAATTGCAAAACGTGATAAGGGATTGAATAATGAGGTAAATTCTCTGAGGTTGTGGTATGAGACTAATATTCCTTAAATTTCCTCTCCATATATTAATTCACAATTTTATGACTTATAAAATTTTAAAAATTCTTTAAGTCTTCCTTTGAATGGTACACATGATGAAAATTCTAGTGTTCCTAATTTGAATAAGTATCCAAAATGGGCTTAGAGTACTTTTTTTAACTTGAAAGTAGATGAAGTTGGTTTAACAGGTCCTAGGAGTTCTCATAAATAGGTAAACTATGTGATGGTTTTTACTACTTTCATTGATCCATCTACTTTTGAGGAGGCCTCTACTAAACATGTTTGGCAACAGGCAATGCAAAGTGAGTATGATGCGATACTTAAAAATAATACTTGGGTTTTGGTTGATCCTCCTCCACATGTTTAACCCATAATATGAAAATGAGTTTATAGGACTAAGTATAAATTAGATGGATCCATTGATAAACATAAGGCAAGACTTATTGTGAAAGGATATGCACAACAAGAAGGTGTTGACTATGAAGAAACATTTGCACCAACTACCAAATGGCACACTATTCATATGGTACTTGCCTTAGCTACATAGAATGGTTAAAAAGTACATTAGATGGATGTTAAAAGTGATTTTTTAAATGGTGATTTATAGGAAGGTGTATACATGAAATAACCTCAAGGTTTTGAGAAAGTGGGTGCTGAACACAAAGTGAGTAAATTAATAAAAGCTTTGTATGGGTTCAAACATGCACCTAGGGCTTGGTAGGACAAAATGGATTCATACTTGAAGATAATTGGATTTAAATTAAGTAAATCCAATAATACTCTCTATTTTTGAGTGTAGGGTAAGAAATTGATGATTATTGTTCTCTATGTCGATGACTTGTTTATCACAGGCAATGATGAAAACCATAACAAGTCTATGAAGAAGGAAATAAAATATAGGTTTGAGATGACATATCTTTGACTTATTCACTACTACATTGGTATGGAAGTAACTCATAAGGAGTATAGTATTTTCATTTCATAAACTAAGTATATATCTTAGTTATTAAATAGGTTTGGCATGAATGACTGTAAACCTACCCTCACTCCCATGGAAAGTAGCTTGAAATTGTCTAAGGATGATAGTAGTGCATTTTTTTATGGCACCAAATATATATAGTTAGTGGGAGGTTTGATATATTTGATGACTACCAGATTTAATATATCATTTTTAGTAGGAATTTTATCTAAGTTTATGTATGAGCCTAGATAAATTCATTGGCATGCATCAAAAAGAGTACTTCATTACCTTTAGGGAATGGAAAAATATGGCCTTGAGTACCATCACAATAAGAAATTCAAACTTGTTGGGTATTGTGATACAAATTTTTGTAGAAGTGTGGATGATAGAGTGTCCACAATAGGATACACTATGCATATGGGTTTATCTACCATTGCTTGGTGTTGTAAGAAGCAAGATATAGTGGTAAATTCATTAGTAAAATCAGAATACATCATAGTATGGGATGCTTCCATAGAAATTGTTTACTTATGATGTATTCTTGAAGATTTTTAAATTTCTTGGATTGCTCCTACATAGTTATACATTGATAATCAAAGTGCAATCAACATGTCAAAGAATCTAGTATTTCATGCCAAAACAAAACATATGGATGTCAAATATCATTTTATCTATGAATGTTGGTGGAAAATAAAGCACTTGACCCAATATATTTCTTGACTACTGATCAAACAAGTAACACCTTTATTAAACCCCTTGATAGAATCAAATTTGAAAAATTTATAAAAATGATTGGCATGTGTCCAAAAACTTGACTTTGGATCATAGGGGGTTTGTTAGGACTTGTTCTAAATTCTTAACTTAGCTTAGGATTTTGATATGTTAGAATAATTAATTAATGTAAATGGGTCATGCTTATTTTATAAAGACACCATCATAAATAAATGAAGTTATATTTACTTAGAGTTGTAGAGTTAATAATTGAACTACCTTTCGGGTGAAATTCCTGTAGATAGTTGGTTATAGGAATTAGTTGGTTTTTACCAATTCTAAGGTAAAAACTATTTATTTCCATGTTTGGATTTGCAAAAGGGTTAATGGAATATTGACACCCTTTTTATGTACTTATTTTATTTTTATCAATAAAATACTTGTGGACTCACCTCAGTGGGCACAAGATTCAACCTAAGTGTTTTTTACATATCACCTTTTTTTGGTGTACCCTTTAAGGTGTGCACTTAGAGAGATTGAGAATCGATGAGTTCTTACAATATAGAAAACATCAGTAATTGATAAAGTTTGAAAATATTATATGTATACATATGCCCCACTTTAATCTCATCATGTGTCACATAGGTGTAACACAGAATGGTGCTTCAGGAAAAAGAACATAGCAACACATAATGTTTAGGTTGAATAAAGTGCAATAAGGAGCGAATAAGATAAAAAAATGATAGAATTGAAAAGCACATACCTTCACTTACATTAGTGCTATTGATAAATAAGGATGTTCAAGAAATGTGAAGGTGTCTAATGTAAATAACATTAGGTGAACCTATATAAATTAGTGAAAAAGAGTGAAAAATTGAAATTTTTGCAAAATAGACATATAATAGTTGAAACTATTCTCTATGATGTCAATATTATAAAACTTGTTAAGGTTTGGAAAAAGAGCTATTAGAGACAAATATATGAAAAAAATAAGAAACTTGACGATAAATATTTGAAAGGTAAATAATTTTGAATAGTAAATATAAATAGGGTGAAAAATAATTCATTTGGTAGTTTTACTATTATGAGAAAATAAACCTCTAATAGACCTAGTGAGAGACCAAAGAGCTAGGATGGTGAGGAGATGATAACCGAGATGGGGAAGATGCATAGTGGCCACATTGAGTACAACATAAGTAAGCAACTAAAAATTCCAAATTTATGAATATTTTTATTTGAAATTGAGGTAATTATAGAAAATTGACTAGTAGGCAGAATCTAGGACCCTGAATGAACCCTAGGAAATTTTTAGGGACATTAGGGGTAAAATGGGGTATTGGGTACCATATACGTAAGGTTGAAGATTAGATTATTTGATGTATATATTATGCATATTATGTACATCTAGAAACTTGTGATCATACTTATGATAGCATAAGTGTTGTGTCATAAGTCAAACAGTAAGGTATCATTATATGTGATAGCCTTGTGCTAGTCCATTTTCGATCAGTGGGTGTTATATTATTTTGGGTCTATCATCTAGGTCCAACTCATGCATGATATATATGGGATGTTGTTCATAGAGAAGAAGACCATGGGACTGGTGGTTTTGCTTAGTGTATGGATATATGAGAGGTTCCCTATGTATTGGCTAGCTAGGTTGCCCCATGTGGTCGATGTTGGAAATATTTCATTGATGTCAAAGGTCTAGCATTATTGGTGATAAAGGCCCCAGTGTATTTAATGATGTTTTTAATAGTTATATCTTAGCTAATGTGTGTTAATATTTATTTAATATTAATGAATATATTTTTGGTTTCATAAAGTCAAAAGAAGGGCCCATGGAGAAGTCAAAGAGTCATGGGGTAAAGACAAAAGAAGAATAAGATGCATTTTCCCATGAAGAGTAATCTTGAGGAATTCCAAGAGTCACTAAGTGTAGATAAAATGGGAAGGGTGCAATTTCTCAAGAAGGGACACTTTGAGGAATATGAAAAGTCACCAAAATAAAGACAAAAGAGGAAAGGATGCTTTTTCTTTTGATGGGTCACCATATGACTTTTCAAATGCAAGGATATGAAGGGTCATGCAAGTTTGGCACCATTTTCCATGAGGATTGAAGGGTCACAAAGGGTGAATGCCAAAGGTCATTTGGAAAGCTATAAATAAAGGCTTGAGAAGCCATTTGTAATATGGAAGATAAAATATGATTTGTAATTGTTATATCTAGTAGAAGAGCAAAGGGGAGAAAGGAAAGAGATATTGTAATATGATATCATTTATTGAGAAAAAAACATTGAGAGATAGTTAGTGTTTTATACACAAGAGGGGTTGGTGCTCACAAATAGTTGTTGTGTTGGTACTCAGCAAAGGGGTTGGTGCTCTTGTAAGTTGGTGCTTGTGAAATTTGTAGTTTGATTTGGTGCTCATTCATATACTTGAGATTGTTCTCTATGGTTTTTTCCCACATTGTGTTTCCATGTTAAATCTGGTGTCTCTTTATATCTTGTGTAGTGTTTATTATTTTAGTTTTATTACATATCTTGAATGTATGGTTAAGTGGAATTTAATTTAGTGAAAGTTTATAAGATTTATGATATATTGATTCACCCCTCTCTCATTATATCTTGTGCTTAACAATTGGTATTAGAGCTAGTTCCTTTTGAAAAAGTTTTACAGCTTGAAGGTAGATTAGGAAAACATGATGGCTAGATCACATGAAGGATTTTCTACAAATAGGGCATCTTTGTTTGATGGGATGAATTATTATTTTTGGAGCATAAGAATGAAGACTTATTTGATGGCCCTTAGATTCAACATATGACAAGTAGTGGTGGAGGAATATGAAGATCCACAAACACTTTTAACTACTCCAGTATAAAAGAAGGCAAGTGAAAATAATGATAAAGATTTAAATGTTATTTTATGTGGTTTATGTGAATCTGAATTTGTTAAAGTTATGCAATGAAAATCTACTCATGAACCTTGGGTAAAACTTGAAATATTTACAAAGGTGATGGAAAGGTTCAGCAAGATAAGCTTCAAACTTTCAAAAGATAGTTTGAGAGTTTGAAGATGGAAGAATAAGAAAATATAGTAAGTTATCTCTTGTGGGTTGATCAAATAGTTAATCAAATTCAAGGTCTTGGAGAAAATTTAGAATAATTGACTATGGTTCAAAATGTTTTGAGATCTATACCATTGAGATATGATACAAAAGTTTTGGCAATTTAAGAGATGAAGAATTTAGCCAAGCTAAAGATGGATGAGCTTTATGGTATTCTCATGACATATGAGATGTGGACTGAATAAGATAAACCCTCAAAGAGAGAAGTATCTTTCAAGACATCAAAGAAAGAGAACTCTAAGATTCAAGAATCAAGTGATAGTTCTAGTGATGATGAAGATGACAATAGAGCTCTTTTCATTCGCAAGCCAAAAAAGGGCACAGGTAAATATCAAGGAAAATTAACTTTTAAATGTTTTAATTATATAAATATTGGACTTTTTTAGCTAAATTCCCAAATAATGGTAGTGATGATAATGACGAAGGAAAGTCTACATACAATAAAAATTTCAAAGGTAAATTAAATAAGGGATTCGAGAAGAAGATTTTGTATTCTAAAGATCCTAGCTCAGTCAAAGATAGTGGAGTCAATGATTTTGAAGAAGAGATTCTATTCATGGCCATACATGAAGATGCCTCTACAAGCAAAAGTATAGATGATCAAGAAGAAGAACAAAATGAAGCTAAAGTGAATCTAGAAGGAGAACTCATTTGTGCCTTAGAAGAGTTAGAAGTTGTTGAGAAGAAGAATAAAGATTGAAGCACCAGATTGATAAAAATGAAAAGGAGTCAAAGGAAATAATTGATGATCTAACAACACACTTTGAAGAAGCTAAAAGGAATGAAAAATATCTAACAGTATAATTGCAAAAAGTAAGAAAAGAATGTGAAAGGTATGTAATTGAAATTGCCTCTTTAAAAGAAGATATTGAGAAAGCATTCGATGATAAAGCAGTTATTGATTCAAAATTTGAGGATAGCACTAAGATGTTGAATAAGATATTATAAATCCAAAAGGCAATATCAAATAAGACAGGTATCATATTTGAAAAGAAAAAGAGCTCTGTTGAAGATCTTACAAAAGAGGAAACAAAAAGGGAAGAAGTGAAGAATATAGAGGACATCTCAAACAAAGAAGGCTGGTAAGATCAAAGTTAAAAAATACAATCAGGATAGAGATACAAAATAGGTTCTATTTTCATGGTTATTGTTTTTATTGTAATGGATATGGTCACAAGAAAATAGAATGTCAGAAAAGAGCTAATAATTTTAGAAATAAGGAGAAGGAAACTCATGCAGAATCTAGCAGAAGCTACAACTCTTTTACTCCTCTATCAAGCTTTGATGAAGAGGCCATAATATGTTACAAGTGCAATAATTTTGGACACACAGCCTAGTATTTTACAAGCATGTTCAAGTAAATAAATAAGGACCAAAGTTTCAAGGTTCTATTCATCAAGAAGAAGGTTCAAACATGTTCATGGCCGAAGAAACAACCTAAAGATTCTATGTTGTTTCAGACAACTTTGCATGCAATAAATGAAGAACACCCATGGTTCATTGATAGCAGATGTTCAAGGCACATGATAGGAGACAAGATTAATTTCATAACTCTAAATAATATCAATGGTGGCATAGTTAAATTTAGATATAAAACCACTACCAAGATAGCTAAAAAAGGTACTTTGAGTTTTTGATAATGGTAGAACCAAGACTAAAAATGTATTGTATGTAAAATGTCTTAAGCATAATCTACTGAGTGTAAGTCAAATACGTGATTAGGGATACACATTAAAGTTTTGTGTAGAAGATTGTGAGATTGGAATAAAATATTTAAATGAGTTGATTGCAGATGCTCAAAGGATAGGTAATAATTTATATGTATTATCAGATATCTTCACAAAGGCACGATCAAAAGACACATTCAAGGATCTGCAAGAGGAGTTAGGAGTAATTTATTTTAATTCCTACCATTGAGGTTCAACATCAATTGAAGGGGAGCTAAGTTTTAGCTCTAGGTAATCCCTTTACCATTGATGTTAAAGGGGGAGAATAACAAAAATAGATATAGGTGCATAAACAGGTATAGGGAACATGTATAGGTTGATATAGTAAGGGGGAGTTACTATATGTTTTTTAGATGATAATATGTGTAGGTTTCAAGATGTGTCAATTTTAGTTTGAGGTTTCCATTAATAACAAAGTGGGAGATTGTTGGAAATATTGTCATTGATGTCAAAGGTCGAGCATTATTGGTGATAAATTCCCTAGTGCATTTAATGATGTTTTGAATAGTTATATCTTGGCTAATTTGTGTTAATATTTATTTAATATTAATGAATATATTTTTGGTTACACAAAGTCAAAATAAATGCCCATGGAGAAGTCAAAGAGTCACGGGTAAAGACAAAATAAGAATGGGATGCATTTTCCCATGAAGAGTCATCTTGAGGAATTCCAAGAGTCACCAAGTGAAGACAAAAGAGGAAGGGTGCAATTTCTCATGAAGGAACACTTTGAGGAATACAAAAAGTCACTAAGATAAAGAAAAAAGAGGAAAGGATTCTTTTTATTATGAAGGGTCACCATATGAATTTTCAAATGTAAGGATACGAAGGGTCATGCAAGTTTGGTGTCATTTTCCATGAGGATGGAAGGATCACAAAGGGTGAGTGTCAAAGGTCATTTGGAAAGCTATAAAAAAGGCTTGAGAATCCATTTGTAATATGGAAGATATAGTATGATTTTTAATTTTTATATCTAGCTTAGAATAGAAAAGGAGAGAAAGGAATGAGATATTGTAATGTGTTATCATTTGTTGAAAAAGCAACATTGAGAGATAGTCAATGTTTTATACACAAGAGGGGTTGGTGCTCCTATGGGTTGGTGATCACAAATAGTTGCTATGTTGGTGCTCAATAGAGGGGCTGGTGATCCTGCAAGTTGATGCTTTTTAACTTTTTAGTTTGATTTAGTGCTCATTCATATACTTGAGATTGTTCTCTATGGTTTTTCCCACATTGGGTTTCCACATTAAATCTGATATCTCTCTCTATCTTGTGTGGTGTTTATTATTTTAGTTTTATTTTATATCTTGAATGTATGGTTAAGTGGAATTTTATTTATTGAAATTTTATAAGATCTATGATATACTAATTCACCCCCCCCTCTCAGTATATCCCATGCTTAACAGTCGATGATAGGCTACCTTAGGTAATGAGATGGAGGTAAGACTAGGTAGTGTGGGTTGTGCCCCACATGCCAATGCTAAAAATGATCATATGAGGGGATATCATGTGGTATCCATACATGCATATTGCTACTATTTGGCATAACTAGGAAATCATGGCACTAGGGCTAGATTGATTATAGATCACATGACACTATATATGCATGGTAGAGCTTCAGTTGGTAGCATGCTTGATAGGGTAATTTGTACTCCACCTATAATTTCCTCTATTAGTATTGATTTTTGGGAATAACATTCTATAGATACAAAGGGGAGAGGAGAAGGAGCACCATTTGAGATACCACTCATGGACCTTACTTTATCAATCTTCAAAAACTTTTACAACTTTACTTTATCATTCATCATAACACTTATAAAAATTATTTGAGTGAGAAACCCTCAAGGAGAATAAAAAACACTTATATGTGAAAATTAAATAAATTCATATAATATAAAAACCAAATTTATTTAAGCAATAACTCCACATAGAGCACCAACCCCAACTAGCCAAGCACCCACTTGACTAGGCTTTAGCAAGCATCCACTTGAAAGTAGGCATCAACCCCCTAGATGACTCAGAACCAAATAAAACACATTATTTATTTTATCACCTTTATAAAACCTTGTTACTCACATAACATATGATGATCACATTCTTTATCTCTTCACATTATTTAACCCTCTCAAACAACCTTCTAGGCTTTTTTGCTCAACTAGGTCTCTTCAAGATTGATTAGGTCATATGAATTTGATATTAATATGAAAACATACTATAAAATATTAATTAAAGATATTATACACTCCTATTATGTTATAAAATACCTCCTTATACTCAAAAATGTGTTGTTTCATTTGCTTTCATATTCAACTCTCTAATAAGCCTAAATTGTCTTACATATATACTAGTCTCTTGTTCATACACCACTTGGTCAAAAACATAAATTTAACCTATTATTTAGGCCATTTAATAATTATTATGAATCCTTATGAACACTTTTAAATCATAATTTGATCACACAATGATCGGCCATAGCTTAATTATGCCTTACTCCTCTTTAGGACTCATGGAGACCTAATTAAATTAGGTATGTCTTGTAATGTGTAGAACATGATCCATCAGAACACCTTACACTTATATATATATATATATATACCAATATTATTTAAAATAAACTTTAAATATATCCCAACTAACCTATTATAAACTTAACAACACATTATAGATTCAACTACTTCATGAAACACTCCTTGCAGCTTACTATCTCATTAGGCCTATGTGTACTCAAACACTATCTGATCACTCTCATGCTTGATAACCTACATTTGATGTAGCTATAACATAAAAAAACATGTTTATAAAACATATATTTCCTTAATTTCATATTATTTCACTTTAAACACTCTGACTTAATGACCAACATTGGTCTTACTCACCCTTTAGGTCTCATGGAGACCTACTTCATTAGGTTTGCTTTCTTGATGCTGAGAATTGATCTTTTTGGATTTATATGGCCTTACAAAACCATTAAAACCCACTAAAACAATTTTAAAATGAGTTATTATGACCTATTCCATGATTTTTTAAATTTTTATCATGTGTTCATACCCTTAAGCCCTCTTTAGTACAGACTACCCTATTAGGCCTGTACACCTCAGAATTTATCTTGAAAGAATGAAGTTAAATCACTCCTTTATCATATCTCCCATGAAAAATTAAAAATATATACATATACTAAAATATCTCATGAACAACACCAAATACTTGGTAAAACTTCACTCAGACAATAATTGCTCAATAATAACTCTATAACTTACTCACTTAGAACTACCATAATACTAAAATAAATAGTCATAAGGAATTAGACTTAAAACACTTGTATAGACACTTTTATTGAATATTTATGCATTAAAATTATCCTATTACATCCTTATATCATCCTAAAATGAAAAAAATCACAAGTTATAATGTCAAATATTGGTCTTATAGACCAATTCCTTGACTTACAGTCTCACAATCTAATCCTGAACAAACAAGTCATTTTGTGAACACATTTTATTCACTTAAAATAACCTCAAAAACTTATAATAAGAATTATAATGACTTAAAATTAATTAATAAAAACACCATGTACTTTTTTTCATCAAACTACCATGCTCAAACCTTCAAATTTCTCTCTTCACTTCTGCCTAGGTTTCACATTATCTACAAAATTAGGCCTATTAGAGACTAGCCTACTTGGATCACCAAATTTGAGAAATTAAGGACCATAACCTATCCAAAAACCTTCATGGAAATGAAACATGAGTCTATACCTTCTTCCTCCATCCTTTTTCTTAATATTTCTGGTGAAAATTTTGATTTTTAAAAAAATAAGCCTATATTTTCACATTTTCTCTCTCATCTCTCTAAACACCACCACCTAGATGTACCTGGGAGAGTCAAATATAATATACAAACATTTACCTAGGCATAAAAATCCATTATTTTTACTTTTGATAAACATCTTTAGCATTGGGTCCTTATTAAGGTTCTAAGAGGGTTTAAACCTATCCACATTGTTAACAATCATTTCTAAAGCATAGTCCTTCAATCCAAAAACTAATGTATATAATTTTTAGATAGGAAATTTAATAATATACCATTAATATCTTAGTTTCCCATTTAAATTTTTGATAAGATAATTATCACAATAAAATCCTTCTTGGGTTGAGAACCCTTCATTCTGAGCACTCTAGAGACCTCCAAATAAATTTTTATGCCTTGTCCTTCAAATTAGAACCTAAAACTTCATGAAGAACCTTGAAAAAACATACCTCATCTCTAAAAATTATTACGTGATATAAAACACCTTTAAATATGATCATTACCCCTCTCTCTCTCTCTCTCTCTCTCTCTCTCTCTCTCTCTCTCTCTCTCTCTCTCTCTCTCTCTCTCTCTCTCTCTCTCTCTCTCTCTCTCTCCTCTCTCTCTCTCTCTCTCTCTCTCTCTCCTCTTAGACCTTAACTTGAAAAATAAATTAAGGATTTTAAAATGACCTTTATGACTCTTTCCATGCACTTTATACTTCACTCACATACTCAAGAAAAATTTATCATTATTAAACACTGACATATATCATTCACATGTATTGAAAATATATCATGATATCTCATTAGGCCAAGCAGGATCCAGGACTGGTCTAGTTGTAGACTTGGACTAAAGGTCTTACCCCTATAGGATCACCTTGAAACTCTCCTTGATGTCTCTACACCTTGTTCACATGACTTACATGCTCCTAAAACAATTTCATATCTTTTCACATACCTCTTCACATAAATATTCATGCTCACCATGCACATGCCTCTTCATGACATGAATATGCTTGTTATGCATTGTACCTTCCCTACTTGACTTGTACCAATGATTTGAGACATTACTTTTATTAAATTTCTCTCTTTCAAGAATGACCTAGTCACATCACATACTATTAATATGTACTTGATCACCTTGTCACATTTCACACTGCTAACATCACTCTTTTCTCTCATGACCACACACTTCTCTCTTCTTGACAACACTCATGGCACCACTCTTTCTTTCATGAAGGACCTAACTCATGAAAACTCTTCCATGCAACTAGTCACTACCAACTACACTCTACCAATTTTATTTATTCACCTTTGACATCCACCTTATTCAAGATGCATCTTCACAAGATGCTCCTTGATATCAATCTTGGCCACTAATCAATAGAGAGCATAATGCTTAATAATCTCACTTTGCCATATCATGCACATTACTTAATAACCACTGAGCATGTATGACACAAGATCCCAATATAGTGCAGTCTAAAACTTCCTTAGTTGTGTGCTTTGATACCAAATGATGAAAAACTATCCTTCTTAAACAGTCCCTAAACTGCTCTTAAACCAAATTGGTACAGGCTCCTCAGACTGACCTTAGACTGCAATTGATCTTCATACAAAAATCAAAATGACTGATACAAAATCATAAACATAACCCTGTTGTCAATCAGACATATCCAACAAACATATTCATCAATACAAAATCATACAAACATGACCCTACAGAGTCCGTAGATTTCTAAACCTGCACAGTCCATAGTTTTAGCACCTGCAGAGTCCGTAGCTTCAAGCCTACAGAGTCCATAGCTTTTCCTTTGCCTGCAGAGTCCATAGATTTTTGAAAGCTCTGAGAAATGGAAATTTTGAATGCATTGGTTGTTGGATTCCACGTCTTTTCTGCGATAGCCTCTCCTTCATACCACAACATGTCTTCTTCCCATGGATCTTATGCCTTATTAATGACTGTGTATTTCAGCCAGAACATTACTGAGCCAGCATGTCTGATTCCAAATCCCATTGTTATAATCGGTATATTCCTCCATCATCTGCCTCATAGATCTGGTGTAAGATATATATTTGGTGCAAGAATCTTCTCCATAAGATTAGAATTCATTCTAGTATGATGCTAAATTTGCATTCTTTTCATGAAGCCTATAGATCATGGCCAACTCAGATAGATACCCCATGATCAACAACACTCTATGAGAATGTGTTGATATCTGCTATCTCATGTCGATTAGTCAAATGCCTCTCTCTCCTAGCTAGTCAAACAAGTCTATACATATATTCCTTCCACATATACAATCTTGAGTATCTTTTTCTGTTCCTCTACCAATCTAACAACCTCTTCTCTCTTTTTTTCTCTCTTCTTCTTCTCGCATTCCTATCTTCTCTCTTCAGCCTTTCTCCAGGCTTTTTCTCCTTTATTTCCTTGAGCATTATATTCTTCTTCACACCTTCTCAAGCACTCCTTCGATCTAGAACTTAAACCGCTTATCCTTTTCTTGTACCTTATCTTGTCGTCTCCTATCTGCTTCTCTCTCCCTTTTGAATGAGAGATCCCCACTCTCTCTCTCTCTCTCTTCTCTACATTATTTTGTCCTCTCCTCTTCTCTCCTACATACCTTTCATCTTCCTTAATGGCCTTGGCCAACGTCCTGTCTACCTTCCTTCCTTCTCCCTTGCTTCCTTCAATGGCTGGAAAACTATATATATATAAACAAAAATGAAAGGCCCAGCTCTTTTTCCATTCGGGCCTGCATAAAGTTCAAACTTTGTCATACAGTCATTTCTAAAAATAGGGAGTCCTCTCTAACCTCTACACCAACTTGGGCTCAAACAATTTTTAATTTGTAACAATATACTAATTTGGAGAAGACTTTCAACCATTACCCTTGATTTTCTCAACAGCCCAACCATTACCTTTTTACTTTTACTTTTTACATTTACTCCTCCTTAACAACATTATAGATGGAAAAGACCACAATATGAATTCAAATACAAAAAAAGACATGACTTGAGCTTGCATGCTTAATAACCATGCCTTGCCTGAAGCTGTACGTAGATGCTCCTACATCATACTCTCCCTCTAGAAAAGATTTGAACCTTAGTTCAAATGAACTGCTTCCTCCATGCATGAGTCTTCATTCTATGCCTGGATCCCAAGGTCTTGTTCCACTCTTCCCAATGGTTTTCTCATCATGGCTTGTACCTTCATTCATCTCTCTTGAATAACCAAACAACTCCTCTAACATCTTCAACTCTTCCTTTAGTGAGATCTCATCTATCTCACCATCTTCATCAAACTTGGGCTGATCACTCACAAGGATTACTTGCCCTTTACTTCTTATCTCATCTTTTCTTAGCTTATCTTCACATAAATCAACTTCTTCATTAACATCAATATACTCATCAAATACAATTGCAGTATTCTTACCTTGTGTCTCCTTACTTTCTTCAATCTCTGCTTGAAGCCATCTTGTTTGTTTTGTTGTATACTTTCTCCTTTCCTCATCATCCATCCATTTAGAAGTCTCTCCTTGCTGCATATTTGTCCTTACAACCACTTTCCATCTTTCATTTCTCTTGAAAATATCATTGAAGGATTCAAAAACATCATCACAAACAATTTGTTTACCTTTCATCTTTGCATCCTCATGCTCTCCCTCATTATCCTTTGAGAATTTTTCTCTCTCATCTTCATTCTCTTGGCTGCTTGAATCTCCTTCAATCCTCTTCCATTGACTTCTTGGTGTTGTTACCTCAACACTCACATCTTCACTCTTAGCCTTCTTAGGCACCCATACTTGTTTCTCCTTCTTACCATTTGTCTTCACAAGCCATTTAGGCATCCTGCATCCTTGCTTTTGTACCAACACTTCCTCTTGCTTGGGAGTTTGCTTCTTCCACCATTTAGGCATCACATATCCATGGTTATCACCTTTCTCTTTGCTTCTCTAACATGCATATCAACAGTTTCATGCTTATAAGAAGAATCAATTTTTGAACTCACCTTTATCTCCTTAATGGGATGCTCCATTAGTTCTTTGACGTGCATAGCTTCTTGATTATCTGTCCTTTCTTCTTCATTATCAACAGCAACAAAATCTCTTCTCTCTCCTCTTACACATTCACTTGTGTACTTGGTGTCTTCTCTTACACCAATCTCTTCATTCTCTAAGGCCCTTCTCTTGACCTTCATAAGGCTGCTCATACCTGAAATTACCCATTCAAAAATAGCATTAAATATAAAAACAAGAGACCATAATGTCTCTATGAGTGTCCTCTTAATGGACATTCTCATCTTTTCAAGTGCTCTTCCTGGCACTTCCTCTTTTCTTTCTTCTCTTCTCTTGTCCTCCACAATGAGAACCTTCTTCACAATCTCTTCCTCTTTTTGTTGCTCTCTTGGCAACCTTCTTATCTTCTTCAAACCTCTATGGGCTTCTCTCTTCATGGCAATATTCTTTTGCCTTCTTCTCCTTTTCGCTAGGAGATCTATTGGCCATTTCAACCTCCTCCTCATTGGCCATACCCATGCTTGCCTATTCATCTGCATCCAAGACTCATATTCATCTTTAATCTTAGCTAAATCTCTCTTTAAACTAGCAATCTCTTTATCAATTACAAAACTGTTCATACCTTTCTTCTTGTGAATACTTGCCTTCTTCTTGGTGCCCTCATGTACCTTGCTGCTTTGTAGTGCCTTCAACAATACTTCCATCTTTGAGATCTTCACCCAAGTCTTTTCCACCTTGGTCTCTTGATCCCTTCAGGTCCTCACCTAGGTCTTTTGCACCCTAGTCTTTTGGTCCACTTGTCTCACCCAAGCCTTTCTCCTTGACTGGTCTTTTGACAATCTCCTTGATCTCACCTAGGCCTTTTGCATCCTAGTCTTTTGATCCTTTTCTCAATCCTGCAGCAATTCTTTATACATCACTTCATCAAACTCAAATCACAAATCCAAGCTTACCTTGCTTTGGATCTTCTTCTTGAGAATCCACTGTGCTCTCTTACTTTTGAGCTCTTCAAGCTTCAAACTCCATCCTTTACCTCACCTAAGTCTATTTCACCTTAGTCTTTTGGCAAACTATCCAAGCTTCTTCTTCTTCTAGAGTAATTCACTATGCTCTTCTTCTAGAGCTTCTCTTGGCTCTTTACTAAGCCTTCCTTGGCTTCTTCTTCTCTTAAGCCTCAATGGCTTGACTGCCTTCCTCTCACCTATTTACTTCTCAAACACAATAAACTTAAATCAATTATCAAAGGTTGTACATACCTTTTCTCAACAAATCCCAAGAGCTTCAAGCTCTAATACCAAATGACACAAGATCCCAATACAGTGTAGTCTAAAACTTCCTTAGCTATGTGCTCTGATACCAAATGATGAAAAATTGTCCTTCTTAAACAGTCCCTAAACTGCTCTTAAACCAAATTGGTACAGGCTCCTCAGATTGACCTTAAACTGCAATTGATCTTCATACAAAAATAAAAATGACTGATACAAAATCATAAACATAACCCTAATGTCAATCAGACATATCTAGCAAACATATTCATCAATACAAAATCATACAAACATGACCCTACAGAGTCCGTAGATTTCTAAACCTACACAGTCCATAGTTTTGGCACCTGTAGAGTCTATATCTTTAAGCCTACAAAGTTCGTAGCTTTTTCTTTACCTATAGAGTTCGTAGATTTTTGAAAGCTCTGAGAAATGGAAAATTTGAATGCATTGGTTATTAGATTCCACGTCTTTGTTGTGATAGCCTCTCCTTCATACCACAACACGTCTTCCTCCCATGGATCCTAGGCCTTATTAATGACTGTGTATTTTAGCCAAAACATTACTGAGCCAGCATGTCTGATTCCAAATCCTGTTGTTACAATCAGTATATTCCTCCATCATCTACCTCATATATTTGGTGCAAGATATAGATTTGGTGCAAGAATATTCTCCACAAGATTAGAATTCATTCTAGTCTGATGCTAAATCTGCATTCTTTTCACGAAGCCTATAGATCACGGCCAACTTAGATAGATACCCCATGATTAGCAACACTCTATGAGAATGTGTTGATATCTGCTGTCTCATGTCGGTCAGTCAAATGCATCTCTCTCCCAGCCAGTCAAACAAGTCTATACATATATTCGCTCCACGTATATAATCTTGAGTATCTTTTTCTGTTCCTCTACCAATCTAGCAACCTCTTCTCTCCATTTTCTCTCTTCTTCTTCTCAAATTCTTGTCTTCTCTCTTCAGCCTTTCTCCAAGCTTTTTCTCCTTTATTTCCTTGAGCATTATATTCTTCTTCACACCTTCTCAAGCACTCCTTCGATCCAAAACTTAAACCTCTTATCCTTTTCTTGTACCTTATCTTGTCATCTCCTATCTGCTTCTCTCTCCCTTTTGAATGAGAGATCCCCACTCTCTCTCTCTCTTCTCTACATTCTTCTATCCTCTCCTCTTCTCTCCTACGTACCTTTCATCTTCCTTAATGGCCTTGGCCAACATCCTAGCTGCCTTCCTTCCTTCTCCCTTGCTTCTTTCAATGGCTGGAAAACTATATATATATATATAAACAAAAATGAAAGGCCTAGCCCTTTTTCCATTCGGGCCTGCATAAAGTTTGAACTCTATCATACAGTCATTTCTAAAAATATGGAGTCCTCTCTAACCTCTACGCTAACTTGGGCTCAAACAGTTTTTAATTTGTAACAATATACTAATTTGGAGAAGACTTTTAACCGTTCCCCTTGATTTTCTCAACAGCCCAACCATTACCTTTTTACTTTTACTTTTTACATTTACTCCTCCTTAACAACATTATAGAGGGAAAAGACCACAATATGAATTCAAATACAAAACAAGACATGACTTGAGCTTGCATGCCTAATAACCACACCTTGCCTGAAGCTGTACGTAGATGCTCCTACATCAATGTACCTTCACTAGATGTACCTTGACATCAATGACATCAACCTTAAAATCAATTATATCAACCTTGACATCAATGATAACACTTATCAAAAAACTCCTCCTTCATCATTGATGGCAAACACACTACAACTTGATCATTCTCATCTCCCTAATTCTAGTCTTTCTCCCCCTTTGACATTAATGACAAAGGGTCTTCCACAGACTACCATCTAATCATCTGATGCTTCTCCTCATAAACACTAGATGATAACCACTCTTAGAAACTAATCATTCTCTCAAAAGATACATCTCCCTCTAGTATTCATTCTCCCATAACTAGCTCTTTTCTCAAATGATCACACTATTGGCCACATTTGGCCCACATAGAGATCTTACCTGGAAATGGTTTGATAAAGTGGACCAAGTTCTAGATAAATAGGTCTACAAGGAAAATAAATAGTTTGGAAGTAGGTCTTCATGGTGTCAGAGCATTTCTAAGTCATGGAATAAGTCTTTATAAGCTTTAGGTCTTCATAATTTATTCAAGTCCTCAAGGATCTAATAGAAAGGCAAATTGCACAAGTCTAGAAAATAATATGAATTAAAAGGATAAGTGTGAATTATTTAAATATTTTATTTTGGATAAGTTTAATTATTTCAAACTTTATGTTTTGGGCTCAATATATTATTTATTTCATAAAAAAAATTGGGTTTTTTATTAATTCTTGGGAATTATTTCAAACATTTTATCCAAAAAAAAATTCCTTGAGGACCCAATTTCCTTTGAACATTTTATTTGAGGAAAACTCTAAGTGTTATAATTATTTCGAATAAATTGTTAAACATTTTTATTGAAGACAAAGTGTCCTTGTCATTTCTCTCAAACTTTTTGTCCATAGTCTAAGTCATTCCCTTCAGACATTTTATCTGAGATGGAGATCCTAAAGACATGAATTCTTTTAGACATTTTTTCCAAATCAAAATGTCCATGAAAAATCTAATAACATAATTCTCTCAAGAATTTTGTTTGCAACATAAGTCAATTCTTTTAGACATTTTGTCTAAGACAAAAACCCATAGACCAATTCTTTCAGAGGAAATATCTTGGCATAAATGCCATGACAAATGTCCTGAACAAAAGCCCAAGGAAAATGGTCTGTAGAAAAAGGGCAAAACAAAAGTCTTGAAGACAAATGCATATTTCTTTTGGGGAAATTGTTCTGTAAAAATTCCCTTGAGGACATATTTCTTTTGAACTAAATGTCCATAGTGAAGATTCCAATAAAGACAAAGGGCCAATGTAAAAGCTCTGATAGAATGGTTTGTCTTGAAGAAGTTGATTTATCAAGTATGACATAAACACAAGTGTCAAAATAACTATCAATAATTAACCATTTGAGTTTAAAGTGTGACGGGCTCATAGACATCAATGATGGTCATGAAAATGTCATTTGATGGTCATGTGAACATCAAATTCAAGACACAAAAAATAACCATCGAGATTCAAATATCTTAGTGATGATCATGTGAAAATAAAATACATTCACATGGATTCCAAACATAGGTGCAAAAATTTCAAATTACAATAATGGGGAATAACCATTGTAATTCAAAAAGGAGGATCAAAGATCGACATTCAATCATATAGGAGATCTAATAGTGAGTGATGATTGATAGGTCAGTGGGTCTAGGTAGATATAATAGAGTGAATTTGAGCATATGAAGGTAGATCATTAGTGAAAATGAGGTTAGATAAGTCAACTATTTTAAAGGCCACCATGTGTCACAAACACTGAAGTGGACAAGTTTACGATGGGATCTTGAGGATCAATGCAGGGCTACGAAGTGGCACTAGCTTGAATTGAGATGACAAGTCAAGCAAAGATATAGGGCTTGAATTTAAAAATTTCCTGAAGATAAAATGGTGCAAGAAGGAGTCAATAGTCATTAGGCTAAGCCAAATAATTTGTGGCTAATGAGTAGAGGGTAAACCAGGATTTTTGATGGAAGTTGATAAAGTCATTTTTGACCCAGGTAAGTATGAATGGAACTAATCTCCATTACAATCTTTGTTGGACTAAGAGCAGATATTTTTGGACCAAAAAACACCATTAAGACTCTATAGAGATATAATAGGTCCTTTTATGACATGATATAGATCAGGGTGGGCTACTAGCTGATCATACGATATAGATATGTCTAAGCAAATGTATTAACTATAAGAAAACTAATATTTTTAATTAGTTTTCAATCTATATTAAGCTTAAGTACACTTTTAAAATTAGAGGTAGATAGATGTAATTAATGGAGTGTCTTGATCCATACAAATAGCTACTAAAAATAGACATGAGCATGGCCCTAAATACAAAGACCTCACCTTGTAAGGAAGGACATTGATACATAGGAACTTGAACAGGTTAAAAAAGTAGCAAGAGTGGCCCCTTAAAATTTGTCTTGATTTCATATCCTCCATCACACCAAAAAGGATAGAGTGACATTAATATAGGATCATGCTCTAGGAGGATTGAGGGATGATTATTCTAAATAGGATGGGGCTAATTAATGATCCTTTTAGCACCACTTTTTCTCTGTCCTCCTTTTTCTTCTAATAAATACTAGCTTTGAGATCTTGATTTGGATCCCTGGGCTAGAGATAGCAAAACTCTTCCAAAATAAATTTGTAACACTCTCTTGAAGAAATATAAGATAGTTTTTAGATTCTAGTTGAAGGCTAAGTGTTCTTTATTGAAGTTAGATGTGTAGAATGTATGTTTCTATTCATCATCTATATGTCCTTCATGTACCTTGATTCAAGTCTATTGGTTTATTTTAGGTTATATGAAGTGTTAGTTAGTGATGTTATTCTCAAAGTGTCATGAGTCTATAGTGTCTTATACATACCTATCTCTCTTTTTATTTCAAGTCCTAGGTCTCTTTTTAGCCTCTATAAAAAATATTCATGCTTGCAGCCTTGTCATAGGATCTAATCAATCTTTGTCTTGATTGAATTCATTAGTAGTCATAGAAGTGTCCAAACTGAAAGTGGATCATTGAATATTTGGTGCATCACTAAATTTAGTATATATTTTCACTCATGACTTTCTCCCCCTTTTCATCCCAATAGCATAGGTTAGTAAAAAAGACTATATTGTTACATCTAAAGAGCTAGCCTCATAAGAAATCCTAGAGGTTTGGTCTAAATTTAGTTAACCCATAGCCTATGGCCATTCTCATGTTAGACCAAATTTAAGAATAGAACTTGAACACTTCTACTTTTATCTAGGGTGAAATCTAATTCCATAATAATTTTGGCACACCCAGTGGGATTATTGAATAAAATTTAAATAATTGGTGTTATCTTTGGCTAACAAGTGTAGTGGACACTCATCAAGAACACCTAGTGACTCCAAACACCTCAGTCTATAGAATTTAGTCCCTTACCTACATGATAAGAAGTATAAGATCATCTACAAAAGGTATCAACTTCCATTTTACTAAGCTTCCAATTTCCTCAAGAAGAAGGAGAGTAAGATCATCCTTTTCCTCTGTTAGAAGGTGTAACATAAGCTACTCACCTCAGAGAGTATAGTTTACAATTTTGTTCAAAAGATTCTATTCTATGCAAAGCCTATTTTCCATTCCATTCATAATGTTATCAAAGAATCAAAATTTTGTAACCTTTAATTGGGGTATCCCTCTTAATCTTTATAAATATGATGATATCCCTATTTCCTCTTTTAAGAGTCTACCATACTTTACAGGGGGAAACTCCACCACTCCTATAGATCACATTGTTGATATTGTAAACCTTTGTGTAGTACATCACATTACACAAGAAATTATAGCCATGAGACTACTAGCCACATATTTGAAAGGTAAATCCCTATAGTGGTATAGGGTTCTAACTCTTACCTCAATCAATACTCGGGATGAGTTTAATGAGTGTCTATGTAAACATTTTAAGGATAGAAGTGACCATGTTTCACTTGTGGAACAACTTACCTCAATAAAAATGGAACCCCAAGAATCTATGATTGATTTCAACTATAGATTATAAAACACTTGGGATAGGATCCCTATCATCATTAAGCCCCCACCTAATTATGATTTCCTTTACTATTTGAAAGCATTGAATTCAGACATTGCAGTCATGATTCAATTTATGGGTGGGACAAATCTACTTGGGGATTATGAGATAGCTATAAGAGAAAAAAACTATTTGTATAAGTATGGAAACTCATGCCATTCTTTCCTAAACTTACCCCACCTACCATTACTCTACTGCCCATGCCAAAAAACTAAACCCAAATTGAAGATGGCTAAGTGGATAATTTTTCAAGGATTGAGAGCTTGCTGAAGGCACAAAAAAACAAGTTAGTGGCTCTAGAGAGACAATAATAAAATTTATATAGGCCATACTCATACCAAGGTCCCTTCCAAACCCAATACCCTACTTAATCTTATATTGGACCCCCTTATCCATCAAACCAACAAGCCCAAAGCCAAATTTCTCAAGGTAGACGTTATAATAGATACAACCTTATAGCTATAAGTATCTCTAGAGCCTTGGTCCCTGTAAAAAACAATATTGTACAAGAAGGCTAATCGTAGTTAGGGGAATAGTCTAATGAGATGGCAATGGTTAAAAATGGGGAGATGTATCAAGACCCTGGTTTGAAGCAAATTCCTTTATTCTTAGGCCATGATACCATTCCCCCTCTACCATAAGGCCTTCTAAAGAACCAAGGTAATGTGCCTACCATGACATCATCAGAAACTCAAATTCAATAGCAAGGAAGCATGGGTAATGCACCAAATGACACCATGTGCATGAACTTTCAAGAAGGGGAACATACATTTGAACATGTAGAAACAAACTTGGGGGAGACTACACAAAGGATAGATGAATTAATTAAAGCTCATATTAGGTTTAAAAGGTGTAGACATCTAGTTCTTAACACTATTTATGTTGAAATTGTCAATCTTATTCGAATTGCACTCAAATGCATATTTTAGGTTAAAATCCATAAAACACACCAAATGATTGAAACTTGTCCCTTATAAGTGCCAGTTTAGGTCAAAGTATCCCTAAATAGGGCAATGCATTTTATGGCCCAGCTAACTTTGATTAGATCATTTTGAGTCAAAATGACCATTTCACCATTTAGTGCTTTGGATCACTCTTTTCTTCAAGTTTAGTGGTACATGTCATGTACCTTTGTTATTTTCTATTGGCAATATCCTAAATGGGAATATCATTCCAATGCATCTAAATTCACCTTATTATTCTTCCTGAGTCAAATTACAACCTAGTAATATGATTTTCTAACCATTTTGATTAGTTGAGGGTCAATTTTCAAATAATTACACAAATTTTGATTAACCTTATTTACGGATAATTAATCCAAATCAAGGGCTTAAGTGGATTTTCCATGAGAGTTGTTGAATATTTATTTTTGAATTTTTTTTTATTATCTTCATCACCTAGTGACATCATCTATGGGGTGGCATCCATCAAGCCATAAGTGCATAAAATATCAGGATTATGGGTCACCCATGCCTAGTTAATGCCCCCCATGCCTCTTTAATGCCCCTTCTTCCAAGGTCATCTTGAGGATAATTATGGATTTAATTCCAAATATTAGGATTATCCTCAACCACACATCTAAATCTTGAGTTGGATGGTTGAGTTTAATATTGATCAATCTCAAAATCTATAAATAGAGAGGCCATGGACATCATTTCTAAGTTATTTTTTGGTGCAAGGTTATTATGCTCAAATATATTCAAAGCTTGAACATTGCAAAGTTATAATTCTAAATTGTTTCTACAAAGCTTCATTGATAGGATAGTTTAGTGATTCCACATCAAGAGCCTAGATTTTGTGGAGTGTTCTTGAGAAATTATAGGAGCTTACCACCATTTTTGACAAAGACAAGGATGTTTGATCAAGGGAGAACAATTTTTTTAGCCACATGGGCATGGTGAATCCATTTGGGAAGGTAATATGGTGTTCCTTTCTTTCATTTTTTTCTTGCTATCCTTTGTAATTATCATAGGAATAAATAGGCTTGGTTAGTTATTTCTTTATGCATTTTTTATTGTTTATGGACTAATGCTTGACTAACTTGCTTTGTAATCCTCTCTACATCTTGGCACGCTCGGTGGCACAAGACGCTTCCTACACCTAAAAGAGATCCTTTTCTAACCTTAAGAAAATTATTTAAGCTTGTAAAACTCTTGAAAATTGGTTTTTTAACTTTATTTTTCTATTTTTGGTTGCCACAATTTTACACAATAATCGACATCAGTAGAAATACTGACACCAGTTACTTGGCTTAACTAACATTAATAGAAATATCAACATCAATTACTTAGCTTAACTAATGTTAGTCAGTAGAAATGACATAAGTTAGATCTCAGTTATCCATAACTGATGTCAGTGGTATTGACTGATGTTGATCACTATGTTTTTCAAAAAACATAGACCCGAGACCTACTTTTCCAAAGTTGCTTGTTTCAAATTCAAAAGGGCTTTAAAACTAAAAGATATACTAACAACTTCACTACAGGATCAAGTTTAAATTTTTTTCTTAATACATGTTTAAATTACCTTTGCATGCTTAAAAATGGATTAGGAATCTTGTTTTGGTGATTAACAAAGAATTTAAGTGTTTTTGGTGAATGTTTTTAAAGTTTACAACTAAGACAAAGGGATTAAATAAACACCACCAAACATTTCATTTGGGATTAAAATTGAACACACTTGTTAAGTCTTGTTTGTAATAGTTGATTATATTAATATTGTTTGTAAAAAAGAGGAATGTTGCATGTATGCTCTTCCATTTGTCTCCTATAGGGAACCCTTGGAATCAAAAGCTCCATTCCTATTGCAAGTAACATAGTCCAAGGATTAGAAAGAATATCACCTAAAGAACTCCCCAAAAACTTGCTAAAGTTTGGGTGATCTTGAAAATGACCCTAGAGTCTTTCTATTTTCATGCTTTCTTTGTTTTTATGAAACTTGGCTTGCGAAGGGGACTTCATCACCTCCCACAAGTTCCTTAGGGAAGCTTTGACTTGGGGTTTCATCTCCTGGCATTGACTTCATTTTAATTTCTTAGAGTTACACATGGGACATTATGGCACTTGGACATCACACTACACTAAGTAAATAGTAGGATGCAGTAGTTGCATAAAGGACTAGAGCTTTATGTAACAAGGCAAGTGATACAAACCCAAAATCCATGCTTTTATTTTACATTATTTGGCATGAAAGTCATTGTGCAATTGATTCCCCTAGAAAGTTTGAAACTTGATAGTTTAGTACACCCCACTTTACCATACCTTATCAATTTAGACTAAAGATGTTTGTTTTTTATCATTAACTTACTTGGTCTTGATTTGTGTTTAAAAATTACTTGTTAACTCAATGAACCTAACCAAAGCACATTGTCCTCAATTTTCTTGAGCAAGGGAGGCATTACGCTATCCAAATGGAAAATTCATCTTTTCCTTATTCAATATGTTATCAAAAGCTTTATGTCATGACATCCACTTTGGCACAGTCATGCTGCCCAATTGAGTCTAGAACTTTTACCCAATTTATTTAAATCCTTCATTTATGATCCACATTCAAAATTGAACCTTTCTGAGTTCTAAGGGTTGGTGTGTCCAAGTGGGTTTGCCATTTGTGCGCTAAGCTCATTTTAACTTGGGTTTAATTTTCTATTTAGATTGAAGGTCATTTATTAAGACTCAAAGTCACATTATCATCTTGGTAGACTTAAGTAATCTTGTGTATCGCTCATGCTTTGCATCCTAGAACATATTTTATCCCACTAGAATCATGTGGTGATGTTGTGTTTCCCATTTGGTCCTTGATTTATACTCAGTGATTCACATATGTCTTTACATCTTGAGTTGCTCAGTTCATTTTATCTTCTTCATAATCTAGAGAGATTTCCTCTAAATTTCTAGGGTCAACTTGTCTAAGTTGAAACTAGCTTTTGTAATGTGGGTGTATCACAAGGATCTAGGGTTTGGTGTACTAGTTTTCACCTTGGATCTTTGAGTTACCTTACTCTCTTCCAAACTATATGATTTTAAGTTTACCAAAGGTTGAGTAATTTTGTGAACTAAATCTTCTAAATTATGTGTGGTTTCAAACCACCCTCCTTTATAGTCTCATTGGTACCTTGGTTGTTTAAAAGTGATCCAAAACATACTTTTATTGGTTATCAAACATTGGTCAAAAGTTAGTCAAGCACATAAAGCAGCTCTTTTTAGACATGACTCAAAGGTTCACATGTAGTGGGGCGTCTTATGGCCTTAGTTATGAGGATGAAAATTTTTATGATGGTCAAGATAAACCCATTATTTTTTATGATATCCCAATGATAGTAGGATTTAAAGATGATTACAATGAATATCAACCCCAAGAAGAGTAACATGAAGCCTTTCTTAGATTGATAGAATCAGGTGCTAGACTACCTTCTAACTTTCCTATGGAGCTATTGCATACCTTAGCTAGAGAAGAAGAATAACAATGGAAAGAGTAATATTTTGTACAAATATACATACCTTCTTCTTCTAACAAAGGAAAGGAAATACAAATAGATTTAAAACCCACAAATTTAGATCTTCTAGCTAAGATCAAGATAATAATTCAATGATATGTAGATCAACTTGTTGCAGACTTAACTAACTCCCTAGTTGCCACTTCAATTCAAAATAAGGCTTTGAAATAAAATGAAGATATGGTGGATAGTACACAACAAATATTGGATGAGAAAATCACCATAGTGGATCAAGGTAATCTAAATGAATAATTCAAGTCATAAGAGACCTTAAAAAATGTTCCACTTGACATAGAACATACATTATTTAATCATCAAGAACCTCTTATAACTTTAAAAAATTATGAACCCAAACATTTAGTTCATATTGAGGAAACCCCTCAAACAAACCAAAGATTGGTAAATAAACATATACATTTCCAAAATCAACAAAATGCAAAACAACCAAATTCATGGAATATTTTACAATCCAAGAATCAACAGCCTATGTTCTCAACATAAGAAAAAAATTAGAAACAAATCATGGATAAAAATGTATATTCTCCCTATAGATCCAATAGAAATAAAATAAGGGGCACATTCCATCCCAACAATAATAAAACTAGGGGCACATTCCACCCCAATAGAAACAAAACTAAGGGCACATTCTACCCTAATAGTAACTAAACCAAGGGCACATTCCACCCCAATAACATATTATCTAATCCAAAAATGCACCAAACATGTAAGAATGGAATTCTATGAAAGAAATTTTCCAAATATTGGAGACAAATAATAGAGTCAAAAAGTACAAATTTGATGACATATGCCCATATCCATTTGACTTATCTATCATTCAAAACCCATTTCCACCTCACTTTTAGGCACCCAAATTTGAAAAATATAAAGGGAAGGGAGATCCATGAGAACACATATAAGCATTCTTTGTCTTGTGTCAAGAGGTTTCTTATAGTAGCGAGTACTTATAATGACTATTTTCATGAAGTTTAGTAGGACAAGCTCTTGATTGGCTACTTAAGCTACCTAAGGGATCAGTTTTGGATTGGAATTACTTATCAAAAAAGTTTGTTAGCCATTTCTCATACAACATAGAACATAAATTTACCATTTTTGACTTATGCAAAGCTAAATAACGTGATGGTGAAAGTTTTGTTATGTATCTACAAAGGTGCAGAGCATTGGCAAGCTGATTTCAACATAATTTACCTGACAAATAGTTGGCTGATATCTTTGCATCCCAAAGTTGTGCATAATATATGGTTAGCTTATGATAACTCATTTGAAGAAATTATTGACAAAGGAGTGTAAATTAAGAAGGCTCTTATTGTTAGGGGTCTTATTAAGATCTTTACACAAGGACAATCATCTAATCAGACTAAATCAATAGCTCTTTAGATAGTTATGCAAGATAAGTCTAAGGGATTTTAAAAAAATAAGAACATGGTTGGAAATGGGGTGATAGAAAAAAGACATGTACAAATGGTACAGACTATGCCTCCTCCAAATGTATAATTAACTCCCTCAAATCCACTACCTACTTTGCAAAGATAACCTCCATGAAGGATGTGTCATAAAAATTTTAGAGTCTTTAGCAAGTTAGGAGAATCTATTTAATTAGTATTACAAAAGCTCATTATAGCTAACTTAATTATATGGCTAGTGTCAAGGACATTCCCTCAAGATTAACTAAAACTAGACTAGTATAAAGAGAATGAATGGTGTAACTTTCATCATGTTGCTGGTCACGGTGCATATCATTACATTTAATTATGAGATATTATTAAGGAATTTATTATAAATGGTGAGCTATAAATTAAGTTAGCTCCTAATCAGGACATAAATCAAGATATGGGAATCTACAAAGACCCCTTTCGTTGACATGTTCCACTGCCACTAAGAAATAATCACAATGGTCACAATCAAAGATAGAGGTAGAATCAAAACCAATAATAGGTTCAAAATCATAATGAGCATAATCAAGATCGTGATCCCCAAACCCATAATGTGGCTTATAACAATGTGCCTTATGACTACAATAACACTATGGGATGCATTTTTACAAACTCACATTGTCATTGTTACTATGATGTTGCAAGGCCGATCTCATGTTCCTCATAACATGAGACCCATTATTATAGGGTTAACACTCTCTCCCCTTAGTAATATCATGTCAAGTTTACATCATTATATTGCTACTCCATTTGCATGGGTTACTAATCTTGAACAATAGTACCATTCTTCTAAAGGCTCCTTGTTTACCCAAAATTATAGCAATATTATTAATCACCCACAAATCACCATCTAAGACCCTTTGCCTCATCCTTCTCATTATAATGACTCCTTACCATCTCTAGGTTATGAAGTCATAACTAGATGCCCACGAGTTACCATCCAGGGCCCTTCACCCACTTTTTTCCATAAACCCAATGAGAACATTATGTCAATGGTTCCAAAGCTGAATATTATTCCAATAAAGACTAAACTAGTTCATTCCATAATTCAAAGGCCTTATAGTCTAATGGACCAATTAGATAACACCCCTATGCAAATTTCCATATTAGAACTCTTGCAGACATTCGATATCCATAAAACCATCCTCAACAAATGTTTACAAGAGTCTATTATGCCTAATGATATAAACCTTGATTAGTTATAGAACCTAATTGGACATTTATCTTCATTTCATCAAATCACATTTGATCAAAAAGACATGTCCACCCTTGGCCTAAACCATAATAACCCACTATATATTGAGATAATCATTTGGGATCACAAGATCAAGTGAGTTCTTATAGATAATGGTTCAGGGCTGAACATCATATCTCTTAAACTAGTGTGATGATTGGGTTACATGGACAAAGACATTCAGCCAGAGACTATTATAATCAAGGCTTATGACAATGTCGAGAGAGAGTCATCTGGTATAATTTGGTTACCAATCATGGTTGGGGCTATTTCTCATCATACATTAATCCATATTATGGATATTGAGCTTCCTTATAACATACTTCTTAGTCATCCTTAGATCCATGAAGTATAGGTAGTTCTATCTACTCTTCATCAATGCCTCAAATTTCCCCATGATGGGATCGAGGTTACTATTCCTATTGATTGGTATCCATACCAATATTGCAAACATCTCAAAGCAGAGTTTTGAAATTATAAATATTTCCTAGGTTCTAAATTCATTTCAAAAAAGAATAAATCCATAATTTCTCATCCATCTCCATTTAATTATATAGACCCTAGTGATCTATCCTCCACCTCAACTAATCCATTTCCTATAGTGTTGGCCAAGTAGGTGGTTATTAAAGATGTAGGAATTTCCACATATCATCTAAAGGATGTCCTCTATATTGAAAAATTACCAAAATCCCCTAAAACATCTAGTAAACCTAAAATTTCCTAGACTCCTAACAGACCTAATCAGATTTGGCAACCAAAGAAGAAGCAATCAAAACCTCTTGTGTTTTTTGTACCTAAAATCACACCAAAGAAACATCAAGAGGATTTTATCAAGGGAGATTGGTTATATTCTGAAGGCCTTATGAATTGTTTTTAGAATCTAAAGTATCCTATCCCTAACAAGATAATGAATCATCTTGACTATACAGGGAAAGGTCTTGGCCCATAGATGTAAGGAATTTTAGTTCCCTTATCATCTAGAATTGTCAATGGAAATCATGGTCTTATATTTAAACCACTAGAGGATGACCTCATAACATTTGGTAGTGATTCTTCTGAAGTGACTAGTAATGAGACTCCTAGCAATGATGCAACATCTCATTATAGCCTTTTCAATGAGCTTGTTGATTCAGATTTGTTTGATTCAAATGCCATATTGACCATAACACCTATTGGATCTTCTCATCCTAAAGTAAAAATCCATCCTAGTGGTGCTTCCCTTCATGAAGTAAGACATTATATCTGTACCATTGGTGCTTCCCATCTTGAATCAAACCCTCATTGTAACCTATGCCTTTGCCATCTTGAAATCATCGATTGAGATCAACAAAATTCAATCATATGCCTCAATGAGTTTCAAAATGAATAATCAATTGTAGAATACATGGGCCTATGAGATGCATTCTATATTGGTGATCATAAACAGGGTTTTTATTTTTCATTGAATCCTTCTATCTACTTTAGAGAGTAGGCAAACTTTCTTAGTCATAATAAAGAACAAACATTGAGAACTTTAAGTGAAAACCTCTTTGAGGCACTTGTTGATTAGGGAAAAATTAAATAAAAAGACAAGCCTTTGAGTAAAAACTTGTTTTAGGCACTCTCAGGTGGGAAAGTTTTCTCATCCCCTCAGGATGTAGAAAGTCCATCTAGCCCAAGTTCCATAACTAGTACAAGCATCTCTTCAGAATAACATCAAATATTTGAACGTCTTGATCTTGAGTTTCCAAAGGTCTTTGCTAATTGGCCTTTACTTGAGAAGGTAGATTTTGATTCTTCATATTATCTAGATCTTTGGGAGGAATAAAAAGGAGATATAGCAAAAGAATATCATCATGAATATACATTACTTACAATTCTAGAAGATGGATCCACACTCCTTATAGAGAGCATAATAGAAGTGAATTTTGGAACTGATGAGGATCCCAAAAATGTTTATCTTGGAGCTTCCATTACTAAAGTAGAATGTGAACATATTATATCCATTCTCAAGGATTATATAGACATCTTTACATGGGCATATTCTAACATGTCAGGCCTAGATCCAAATTTAGTTGTGCATCATCTAGTTGTTCACCCTGATGCTAAACCAGTCAAGCAAAAGTTAAGAAAGATACATCCACGTATCACCCTTTTGGTAAAGGTTGAGTTGGAGAAGTTTTTAGGAGCCAATTTTATTAGACCACTAGACTACTCTGAATCTATTTATAACATACTACCATTAAGTAAAAAGACACCATGCATACATGTTTGTACTAATTTTCATGATATCAACAAGGCATGTCTGAAAGATGATTTTCCTCTGCTCAACATTGACATGATTATCAACTCAAATACTAGGTATGAGATGCTATCCTTAATGTATGGATTTTTTGGTTACAATAAGATCAAGATAGCCCCTGAAGATCAACATAAGACCACATTCACCACTCCATGAGGGACATTCTATTACCAAGTCATGCCATTCAGTTTGAAGAATGTTGGAGCCACATATCAATGTGCAATGAATATCATCTTCCATGACATGATGTGTTACATCATTAAGGACTATGTTGATGATATACTAGCAAAGTCAAGAACAAGATCTGGACAACCTGACATTCTACAAAGAATATTTGAGAGGTTGCATGCATATAAAGTCCACTTGAATCTGAAGAAATGTTTCTTTGGAGTCACATCAAGAAAATTAATAGGGTTCATTATCTCATAATGAGGGATTGAAGTTGACCCTACGAATGTCATTGCTATTATGGAAGTGCCTCCACCCAACAATCTTAAATAGTTGTGAGGTCTACAAGGTAAGATCTAGTCTATATGTAGGTTCATTTCTTAACTGGCAGATAAGTGCCACCCATTTACCCATCTCTTGAAGAAAGGGGTGACATTTCATTAGGATGAATATTTTTAGATAGAATTTTCAAAGCTTAAAACATACTTGGCCAATCCACTAGTCTTACACCCTCCAACACAAGGAAAGTCACTACTTCTTTACATATCAGCCATGAAATATGCATTGGGGGCACTTTTGGCTCAGCATGATGATTATGGTAAGGGACACATAGTTTATTATTTAAGCCACACATTGGTCACCTACGAACATAATTATATTCCTATTGAGAAGGCATGTTTAGCTATGGTGCTTGCCACTTAGAAATCATGAAATTATATGCTCAATAACAAAACTTTTGTTATCACCAAGGTAGATCCTCTCAAGTTCTTCTTATCTAAAGCAACTCTCCAAGGATGCATGAATAAATGGATTATGCTCCTCAGTAAGTTTGATATTGAATACCAAAATTAGAAGGTAATCAAAGGGTAGATTCTTGTGGATCAACTTGCATAAGCTCCTATTATAGCCATTCAATCTCTCAACTTTGACCTTCCAGATGATTCTATCATAATGATAGAATAAACATCACAAGATATTGAATAGTGGAAATGCTATTTTTATGGATACTTCACATCTCAAAGATCTAGAGCTAGCATATTGTTGATAATGCCAGGAGGGGATTTGATCCCCAAAGCCTTCCATATATAATTTTAGTGTACAAAAAATATGGTTGAATATGAGGCATTGATTACAAGCCTCTGTCTTGCCATATAGTGGGATATTCAAATCTTAAAGGTATATGGAAATTCATAGCTAATTATAAATTAGATAACTAGTTAGTATCAAACAAGAGCTGATAAGATTGTCCCTTATAAGAAAATTATTGATAACCTTAAAAGACATTTTAAATCTTTATAGTTTGAGCAAGTTCTATGAGTCAATAATAAGTTTATCGATGCTATGGCAATAATTGGTTCCATGATTCAAATGAATGATAGTGCTAAAGAGTATCAATTCTTGATTGAAAATATTCTTCAACCAACACATATTTTATCAGATTCAGAGAGGATATGCACCATTGTTGATCCTAATCTCTCACATGAGCTACCATGGTACCAATATTTTTATAACTATTTCCATAACCATGTCTTTCCTACCAACCTTTCCAATAACCAACAAAAACTTTTCCTTCATCACCTAGCACATTATATCCTCCTTGGAAACATTCTTTATCTAAAATTCTATGATGGAATGCTTCTTTGTTGTTTATCTTTGGAGAATACAAGATGGCACTTAAGGAGGTTCATGAAGGAATGTGTGGACTCCATACCAATGGTGTAGTCCTAGCAAAGAAAATTCTCAAAATAGGCTATTATTGGCCCAAAATAGAGAAAAATTCTTGTAATTATGTAAAGAAGTGTGTTCCTTGTTAGCATCATGGCAACTTAATACATGCACCTTCCTTACCATTATATCCAATTACAACACCATGGTCATTCTCAACATGGGGTCTTGATCTCATTGGAAAAATTAATCCAACATCTTCAAATGGCCATAAGCACATTTTGACTTTAATAGATTAATTCACCAAGTGGATTGAGGACATTCCTCTCACTTATGTTATCAAGAAACAAATATCCAAATTCATTCATTACCATATCATCTTTCGATATGGCATTCTAGCCTGTATTATATTTGATAATGGTAGATCCTTTATAAACCAAGATGTGAAAGTTCTTTGTGAAAAATTCAATATCAAGAACAAGAAATCTACTCCATATAACTTGCAAGGAAATGGACAAGTTGAGACATCATATAAAACCATTCTAACCATCTTTAAAAAGATTGTCAATGATGTTGGTTGTAATTGGCACTTGTAACTCTTTCCTACCCTCTGGGATTATAGAACCAATCATCATACCCCAACTAGAGCTAATCCATACTCCCTTGTTTTTGGAATTGAAGATATCATCCCAGTCAAGATTGAGATCCTAGTATTAAGAATATCATTGGAGCACATTGAAGATGATGAAGACTATAGAGCCTCATAGTTGCAAGAACTAGAAATTCTTGATGGTATGCGTTTGGCTGCCCTAGAAAAATTACAGGACTATCAAAATAGATTATAGAGAAGCTACCAAAAATATATTATCCATTGAGAATTTGGGATTGGTGACTTAGTTTTGAAAGAGAACCAGAAGAACATGAATGCTTAACCCTTAAAGAAAGGCAAGTTTAGCCTAATTGGTTAGGACCATACATTGTCATGGCAAACTATAGATCAGGAGCATATCGATTGGCTAAACCTAATGGTGAAAAAAATTTGGAACCCATGAACATCATACACCTTAAGAGGTTATATGCATGAACAACTTTGAACCATTGTCTATAAGACCCTTGACTTGGGGGTAACTTGTGCTGTCATAATTTTATCCCACCCTTTTATCTTACCTTAAACACATTTTATACTACCCAGGTACACTTTTCATGAATCTCGATGGTAAAGGATTTGAACTCTTGGCACTCTAAACACATTATTCATCCCATCTTGGATTTATCTTTTCAAAGATGAATATTCTTTGTTATGTCTAAGGCATGTTATAAGCTTGAACATTTTTTGTCCCTTGACCAACTATGATCTCAATTATGTCTCATAAGCATTATGAACATCTTCAATTAAGACAATCTTGTGCAACTTTTGATAGGTGAACATCTGCATCTTCTTATTACAAGTATTTTTTTACTTTCTTGTTTTATCAAAATCCCTCACTCTCACTGATTTGTGAGCATGGGCTATTGTAATTGACTTAGTTATCTTATTGGAACCTCTACTCTTAGGACATGCATCTCATCGACTATATGGTTCCACCTTGTGCATATTTTATCCAAAAAACACTAAAAACATTTTAATTACTTTGAAAATACCAAAAACATCATAACATGATCCATAAAAGAATAAAAACATTGTCTCACACTTTTGTACATTCCCATTCCACCATCCCATGCTCTCGCTATTTTGTGAGCAACTGTTAAGTTTGATTTCTCTCACCATTTTATGAGAAATTTTTAAGTTTTAACTCTCTCACCATTTTTTGAGAAACTATTAAGATTTAATGCTCTCACCATTTTGCAATCATAGGAATTCCAGTTCATCTTATCTTATCCCACGCACTTGCCATTTTGTAAGATCATTCTTTCTCATCTCATCAGCTTCTTATTTACCAAACCCTTCTCATTTATTTTCATATATTCCATATTATTATATAACATTAATCATGTTGGTTTGATCATCATTTTCCTTCTATCCCATTTCTTGGGAGAACTACATTTGGCCTAAAGTTCATGTTTGAACATGCATTCATGTAACTATGTAGGCAACGTCCACTTGTATTATACATCTGGAGTCAACTCAACCAACCCCTTCTTTTTCCTCTCTCCCCCCATTTCCTCTATCATTGTTCCTCTTTAATTATGGAACAATTTTTGTGTCATTTTTATTTGTTATGATGGGGTGGAAAGTAACACCTCTATCGGACATGCATAAACATTTGTCTTTAAACCGCACTAACTTGGTTTTTTGTTTGTGTGTGTTTATTTGTGTTTTTTGGTTTTTTGTTTGTGTCTACTTTTATTTCTTCTTTTTTTTTCTCTTTTTATTACTTCTTATCTCTTGTTGGTGTCTTGTTTTTCTATTTGATTTTTCTTTTCTCTTTTGTGTTTTAGAATACCTTGATGGTCCACATAGATCTTGATTATTCATATGTTGGTCTCATGTCGTTAAGATGTTCTTGCCTTTTGTTTTTAAATATTTTGTGTTCCTACTTAAGTCTTGATAGATCATATCTTGATTTCAAGTTAGGTTCATTTATGTTTATCTTTTTATTTATTTTTACTTTTTTATTTAAATGTAAATCACTGTAACTCTAGTTTTGGTCATCATTTTACCATTATCCTTAGTTATATATATTCACATTTGAACTGGCTCAGTGTAATTTGAATCTTATGTCATTTTAAGTTATTCATACTTATGATGCCTAATTTATTTTTCTATAGCAATCACTTTGTGCTCAAGTTTCAAGGTCTTAACATCAATATTAGCACCTATGAACGATTCTCAAGAACACTCTATAAAAACTTGGCTCATGATATGGAATTAGGATTCTAAGTAGCATGCATTTTAGGCTTCTTTATCTATGCTTATATGTGCATATTTTCACATACATTATGATTTTAATAAATTATTGGTCATTTTTCATCATTCCTCATTCCATTCTCTCCCAAACTTGGGTGAACTACATTAGCCTAAAGTTCATGTTGGAATATGAGTCCATGGAACTATGTAGGTAGTGCTCAATTTCTATTGAGGTTAGCTCAGCTATCTCCATTATTATTTTCATCACTTTGTGAATTCTCATATGCTTGGATTTATATGGATTTCTAAGCCATTACACCATTGCATGTCCATTTGCACCTACTGACTTTAACCTATCTTTTAGGTTATATCTTTGAGCTATTCTTTCTTACGAATTGCCCATGTTAGGGCCTAACATCTAAACCACTGTCTAAATCAAATCATTTGATCTATAGGGGTAAAATCATTCTTTATTATTTATCAATGATCAAGATTCACCCTACTGGGGCACACCTATTTTATCATGATCACATTTTCTCTACTGGGAAACTTCTTATTATCTTCTCTTTGGAGACCCCATTATAGTGGTGCTTCCCTTCCTAAAGCAAAACATTATCCCTATTCCTCTAATTCCAAGCTCTCCACATTAAATTCCATGATGGAAATATTTTAGTGTGCAACTTATCTTGGGATTGATCAATGTCATAAGTGCATAGCTTGTACTCTCAAATTGGGTACATTTACAGTGTATCCCTTACATTTATGGATTGTATCTTTCCCATTCCCCCCATCTCTAGGGCCTATTATACCTCTCATTATATTTTTATCATCGATGGTAATCATGTGTACAAGTATTAGCTCATCTAAACGTGATCTATTCCAAAAGGTAATCTCTCACTTTCTCTCTCTTTTTGAGAGTTCATCCTTCTCTTTCATCCTAGTATGCCCTCTTGAGGGGGTATCATGGGTCTATTCTAATTTCTTCTTGACAAATATTTTCTTTGAAAATACCTTGCTTCACCTAAATGTCTCACTATACCTTCTCAAATAAGGGAAAAATGTAGACATCCAGTTCCTAACACCATTTATGTTAAAATTATCAATCTTAATCGAATTGTACTCAAATGCACATTTTAGGTCAAAATCCATTAAATGCGCTAAATGGTTCAAAATTTTCCCTTAAAAGTGCCAATTTAAGTCAAAGTATCCATAAATATGGCAATGCATTTTATGGGCTAGCTAACTTTGATCAAATCATTTTGAGTCAAAATGACCATTTTGCCATTTAGTGCTCTAGATTGCTCTTTTCTTCTAATTCAGTGGTACACATCATGAACCTTTGTTATTTTATATTGGAAACATCCTAAATAGGAATATGGTTCTAATTCATCTAACATCATCTTCTAATTCTTCCTGAGTCAAATTATGACCCAGTAATATGAATTTTTGACCATTTTGATTAGTTGAGGGTCAATTTTCAAATAATTGCATAAATGTTGATTAACCTTGTTTAAGGCTAATTAATCCAAATCAAGGGATTAAGTGGATTTTCCATGAGAGTTATTGAATATTTACTTTTGAAAATTATTTCTTATTATCTGCATCACCTAGTGACATCATCCATGGGGTGGCATCCATCAAGCCATAAGTGCATAAAATATTAGGATTATAGGTCACCCATGCCTAGTTAATGCCTCTCATGCCTCTTTAATGCCCCTTCTTCCAAGGTCATCTTGAGGATAATTATGGATTTAATTCTAAATATTAGGATTATCCTCAACCACACATCTCAATCTTGAGATGGATGGTTGAGGTTGATCCTGACCAATCTCAAAAATATATAAATAGAGAGGCCATGGACATCATTTCTAAGCTATTTTTTGGTGTAAGGTTATTATACTCAAATATCTTCAAAGCTTGAACATATTAAAGTTATAATGCTAAATTGTTTCTACAAAGATTTATTGATAGGCTAGTTTATTTATTCCACATCAAGAGCCTAGATTTTGTGGAGTGTTCTTGAGGCATTAGAGGAGCTTACCACCATTTTTGATAAAGACAAGGATGTTTAATCAAGGGAGAACATGTTTTTGAGCCACATGGGCATGGTGAATCCATTTGGGAAGGTAATATGGTGTTACTTTCTTTCATTTATTTCTTGATATCCTTTGTAATTCCCATAGGAATAGATAGGCTTGGTTAGTTATTTATTTATGCCTGTTTCATTATTTATGGACTAACGCTTGACTAACTTGCTTTGTAATCCTCTCTATAAAAAGAAGATGTTGGATGATAATTTGGAGTAATCTAAGGCTTATTCAACACCTTTACAAACCATTTAGTAGCCTACCATTTCAAATATAGTTGTTAAAGCTCCTACAACTCAATAAGTACCCCAACATTAAGGATAACAGTAGACGTCTCTTTTTGTTTCTCATATCACTCAAGCACCAAGTGATGATTCTACTTGTAGGTGCAATCCAAAGGTACTAGTTTCCATTTCAATATTGTGGATAATATGAAAAGGGATAATATCACTATGTCTATATATGATACTCTATCTTTTCTAGGGTAGAAGGAAATCCTTTAGAAAGAACTCTCCAAGCCTTCTCATGTGAGTGAGACAGCTGAAAAGGTGAACTTTATTTTCATAAATAGTAATCATCCTGGTCCTATTCAAGTTTATAATCAAGTTCTTAATAAAATTTAGGTTCATAATATTGTTCATCCTCCCAATGTTGTCAAGTCCCATCCTTTCTATTTGCCAACCATCATAGGAGAGTGTTTAGTGCATAATTGTATGATAGATTCAGGTTTTTTGACCTCAATAATGCTTAAATCCATAAAAGATAAGCTTGGGTTTAAATATATACCCAATGAGAGAGGTGTTCTCTAGTTAGATGGTTCCCCTACTAAAATAGTAAGCATAGTGAAAGATATTAATATCACAATGGCAGCCTGCCCTAATTATGTCATCACTCAAGATGTAATGGTTGTAGACCTACCCCCATATTTTTCCCTATGCCTATCTAGGGACTTTACTAAAAATACTTGGGGCTATTTTTCCTCTGACTAGTCATACATGGTTTTCAGGTCCTGATATGAGATTAAGGTCACTATTAGGTCTGAACCCATCTCTAGGTTCCATCTAGATCCTTATATGCCTAACCTTTTAAATGTCAACTACACCATATATAAGGAAGATGAAAATATTAGTGAATAAGAATCTCATGATCATCTTGAGGGTATTTCAAACTTATATCTGGATAAATAGGTAGCCAACAACCATGGATTTGACCCCTTTATCAATCTTGAATAAGCATATTTAAGAGTGTATTATATGCATGAGGAGGGTGCTAGTATACCTTGTTTAAATAAAACCACTCAAGAATAATATGGTCTATGGACCTTATTATTTGATGTCTCAAGGTCAAAAAATGGTATTGGATTTGGGGTCATGTGGGTTTCATCCTCAAATCAAAATTACTATTCATCTACAATATATCAATTTAGTTGCACTTTAAGCATAACTAAATATGAAGCTCTTTTACATGGTTTACAAGAGGCAAAAAGAAGAGGTGTCAAACTTCTTCAAGTCAAAGGAGATAGTGAGCTTATTGTATAATAAGTGAGAGGCATAACTTCAATCTAAAACCATAATTTAAAATCATACAAGCATTATGTATGGGGTCTCATAGAATAATTCTTGGCATTTAATAAACATTCCATATCAAGAGAGGCAAATCAACTAGTAGACGGGCTTATAGCCATTTGAGCTCAATATGAAGTTGTAGATGAAGTCAAAGGCAACTAGAGCCAAATCAATGTCAAGGTCACATGTAAGCCATCTATACCTAACAATGAGGTGAGTTGGCAAGTGTTTGAAAATGATGATCAAATTATATTTTTTCTAATGTAGGAGGTAGAATTCTACCATAAAAATCAAAATAAATTCTAGCACCATTATGGTGATCAAATAGTACATCTAAGATCCAACAAGCTACCTAAGGGGCTTATGACATTATAAAACATATTCAATGAATATGACCAAGTAATAAAATGGAAATCATACATCTTAGCTAAATAAGAACACTATGAAAAGATAAATATATTTAAGGACAAATTGCTAAAGCTAGGAAAGGTCAATATAACAGAGGAAAGAGCTAAATTTGTTTCATTGTGCCAAGAATTCTCTGATATATTTGCATGGGAGTATAGATACTTTAAGGGGTTTGACCCAAAGCTTTCATAACACACCATTGAATTAGAAAGCAATGCCAAAATAGTTAGGCATAAAAATCCAAGAGTGGAGGACATCATGAGAAGAGCACTCTATAAATTAATTAAATCAAAGATAATATTTACAATTAAGCATTCCTCATGGGTGGAAAACCTTATGACAATTAGAAAAAATAATGGAGAGATTTATTTACGTGTTGAATTTAGGGACCTCAATAAGGTATCCCTAAAGGACCATTACCCACTGCCCTCCATGGATCAAATTTTACAAAAGGTTGTAGGTTCTCAAAGGTTCTCATTGCTTGATGGCTATTCTAGTTATAATTAGATCATGGTCAAATAATATGATAGTCATAATACTACCTTAAATACAAAATGGAGCACATATGCATATGTTAAAATGCTTTTTGGACTCTCTAATGTTGGAGCCACCTTCCAAATATCAATGGATGTTGCTTTTAATAGACTTTTGAATGATATGGTTTTGGTTTGTCTTGATGATATAACAATATTTTCAAAGAATCCTAATTATCATCTAAGATACTTGAGAGTTATTTTTGATAGATGTAGACAATTTGGAGTTTCATTAAATCCAAAAAATGCATTTTTTGGTGCATGAAGGAAGACTTCTTGGGTATGTGGTATCCAAAGATGGTATTTCCATTGATCTAAAAAGGATAGAATCAATTCTTTCTATATTAATGTCTAAACATAATAAAGGAGTTCAAATCTTCTTGGGTAAAATCAATTTCATCAGGAGGTTCATTCTAGGATTTGTAGAGTTAGTCAATCCCATTACACATATGTTGCTAAAAGGCAAAGATTTTACATGGAAAAGAGAAGGTAAGAGAATATTTTAGGCCATCAAGGAGGCCATATCTCATGCCCCCACACTTCTAAATCTATATTTCAATAAGGAGTTCTATTTATATGCATTATCTAAATTAGATGAAATTTTAGCCATGCTTATGTAGTGGAATAATGAAGGTCTGGTGTAGCCTATTACTTTATTTAGTTAGGCCTTAGAAGGTTATAAGGAAAGATATATATTTTTAGAAAAACATGTACTTGTTTTTATAATAAGTTTTAAAAAATTTAGACATTTAGTTTCAAATAATAAGATTATACTAATGGTAGCTCATCCAAGTGTGAAGGATTTTATCCTCAACAGACTTAAATGAGAAGAGAGATAGATGGGTCACTAAGTGCATGGAGTATGACATTGAGGTCAGATTTATAAATCTTATGAGGGGAAGAGGGTTGTGTGAGCATCTATTAGTAGAATTAAAGCAAGATAAATATCAAGTGTTGGTAGTCCATGACAACCAATAGGTAGTTGTAGACAACACACCGTTTAGTTGGACACATGACATAACCAAATTCATTGAGTCAATCTATTTCCCTATGGGAATAGATAGATCTAAGATAAATAACTTTATGTTTTAAATCATACCTTATGTCTTCATAGATGGATTACTTTTCAAAAGAGACATTGGAGGAATGCTTTTAAGGTGTGTGCAATCATGTCAAATAAATAAGTTGTTTGAATATTTCCATGATGATCCAACTGGTGGGTACTTTGGTACCAAAACCATAACCTCCAAAATCATTAGAGATAGGTAATTTTGGTCCAAAATTTTTATATATTCTCACTCTTGGGTAAGGAAATGCCAAAAATGTGTAATGTTTACTGGAAAGCATAAGCTAGCTACCCTCCCCTTGTAACCCATACAAGGAGAGTATCACTTTACACAATGGGGATTGGATTTTATAGGAATGATACACTCCCTAGGGTAATAAATGGATCATTACAGCTATAGACTACTTTACAAGGTGGTTCAAAGCAATTTCCCGTAAGGAAGCTAATGAAGTTTCTATTTTAGACTTTTAGGATAGCCTTGTGACCAAATTAGGTGTGCCATTTATAATCATTTATGATAATGCATTGGCCTTTAGGAGTAACAAGCTATGTGAGTGGGCTCTTTCACATGGAATTTATCTTAAGGAATACTTTAATGATTACCTATAGGGCAATGGAATAAAAAATTCTACTAATAAGAACCTACTAAGGATTATCAAAATAACCATGGAATATAGTCAGAGGGAGTGGCATAGTAGAGTGAGGATTGCCCTATGGTCAGATAAAGTGATGCCTAAAATAGCAACTAGACACTCCCCATACCTCCTTGTCTTTAATAAGAAATCCAAACTTCCCATACCTCTTGAGCTTTCTTCATTAGAGTTTTCACATCAATTTGAGATTCTAGATGATGATGCTATATAGGTAAGGTTGAGTGAGCTAAGATAGATGGAGGAAACAAGATACATGACTATGACATCATGTGGTCCAATCAACATCAGGTTAAGAGGTCATTTGATAAGAGAGATTCCTCAAAAACACTTTATCAAGGTGATATATTCATCAAATGGGATGAGGATCTTGGAAAACTCAGAAAGCACTCCAAGTTTGATAGTCTTTGGAGTGGACCTTATGTTATCACAGGTCACAAAGAGAGTAATGCTTTTGAGATTGATAGGTTGAATGGAGAGATTTTTCCCATATCTATCAATGGTAATTAACTCAAATTATTTTATTAGTGTTATATCATGATCTTTGTACATAGGTAGATAGATCTATCTTTTCTCCAAGTGCCCTTGCACATTTGTTCTATTTATTATTTTTTTGCTATTTTAGGTAGTTGTTCTTTTTATTAATTTCTTGTGTATGTATCATTGCTTCAATATGTTTCAAGGAGATATATAGAGTCTTTTGTAAATAATGTTTCTTTTGTCTAATCATCATGAGTGAGCTTGATCAAATTCTAGGTTCCATAACCAACAAGCTGGTCAAGCTAGCTGAGTCACCAAAAATGCTAGCCACATTTGGCCCACATAGAGATCTTTCCTAGAAATGGTTTGAGTAGGTGGACCAACTTCTAGATGGATAGGTCTATAGGGAAAATAAATAGTTTGAAAATATGTCTTTATGGTGTCAAAGCAATTCTAAGTCATGGAACAAGTTTGTATGAGCTTTAGGTCTTCATAGTTTATTTGAGTCCTCAAAGATCTAGTAACAAGACAAATTGCACAAGTCTATAAAATCCTATGAATTAAAAGGCTAATTGTGAATTATTTCAAGTTTTTATTTTGGCCAAGTTTAATTCTTTTAGACTTGATGTTTCACACTCAGTAAATGATTTTTTTTGGAGAATTTTTTTTGGGTTTTTGACTAAGTGTTGGGAATTATTTCAAACATTTTATCTTAAATAAATTCCCTGAGGACCCAATTTAATTCAAAAAATTTATCCAAGGTAAAATCTAAGTGTTAGAATTATTTCAGATAAGTTTTCTAAACATTTTTCCTAAAGACAAAGGGTCTTTGTCATTTCTCTCAGACTTTTTGTCCATAGTCTAAGTCATTCCCTTCGAACATTTTGTCTAAGATGGAGATCCCAAAGATATGAATTCTTTTAGACATTTTGTCTGAATTAAAATGTCTATGGAAAATATAAGAACATAATTCTCTCAAGCATTTTGTCTATAGCATAAGTCAATTCTTTCAAAAAAATTGTCCAAGACAAAATACCATAGACCAATTCTTTTAGAGGAAATGTCTTAGCACAAAGCCCACAACAAATGTACTAAACAAAAGCTTGAGGAAAATGGTCCATAACAAAAGAGTGAAACAAAAGTATCAAAGATAAAATTAGATGTCTTTTAAGGATATTATTTTAAAATAATTCCCCCTGAGGACATTTCTTTCAGACAAAATTTTTGTAGTGATGGTTCCGACAAAGACAAAGGGCCAATGCAAAAGCTCTAGAAAAATGTTTTATCCCAAAAAAGTTGATTCAATAAGTATGACATTCATACAAGTGTCCAAATCAATCTCATTAATTATCCATTTGAGTTCAAAGTGTGACAAGCTCATAGACATCAGTGATGATCATGTAGACATCATTTGACATTCATGCAAACATCATTTGATGGTTATGTAGATGTCATTTGATGGTTGCATGAATGTCAAATTCAAGACATAGAAAATAACCATTGAGACCCAAATATCTCAGTGATGATCTTGCAAACATCAAATAAATTCATGCATATGTCAAAGATAGGTATGCAAACATCAAATTTAATTCTTGTGGAATAGCTATTGGAATTCAAAAGGGAATATCAATGATTGGTGTTCAATCATGCAAGAGATCAAATGGTGAGTGATGACTGATAGGTCAATGGGTCTTGGTAGATATAATGGAGTGCATTTGAGAATAAAAAGGTATATCAATAGTGTGAGTGAGGTTGGAGAAGTCAGAGAGATTAGAGGCTACCATATGGTGCACACATAGAAGTGGACAAGTTTATAGCAATATTCTAAGGATCAATATGGGGATGCCAAATGGAACCAACTCAGACATAGTTGATAAGTCAAGAAAAGATCTAAGACTCGTGTTCACCCATGCCATGAAGCTTGGATAGTGTGAGAGGGAGTCAATAAGTCAATAGGTTGATTCAAATAATTGATGACCAATGAGTAGAGGGTAAACCCAAGGTTTTTTATGGAGTTGATAAATCCATTTTTAACCCAGGCATGGTAAGTATGAATGGAATTGAGCTCTAGCATGATCTAGGTTAGACCAAGAGCAGATATTTTGAGATTAAATAGTTTTATTAAGACTCTATAGAGATAAAATATGTCCTTTTGTGACTTGATATAGATCAAGGTGGGCTAATAGTTGATCATACAATAAAGATATGTCCAATTGGATGTATCAACTATAGGAAAAATATTTTAAATTGGTTTTCAATAGTAGTAAGCTCAAGTGAACATTTCAAAGTAGAGGTAGATAGATTTGATTAATGAAAGAGCATCCTGAGCCATATAGATAGCCACTAAAATTAGACATAAACATGGTCTTGAATATGAATGCCTCCTGTTGTAAGGAAAAACATTGATAGAGGGGAATTTAGAAAGGTTCACGTAGCAAAAATAATGGCCCCTTACCATTTGTCTTGATTTCATATCCTCTATCATGCTAGAAAAGGATAGAGAGACATTAATATAGGACCAAGATAGAGAAATATTGGGGGATGGTTGTTCTAAATGGGATGGGGTTCATTAATGATCCCTTTAATTCCATTTTCTCTCCCCTTTTTTTTCTTCCTATAAATACTAGATTTGAGATCTTGATTTGGATCCCTAGGCTGGAGATAGTGAAACTCTGCGAAAATAACTTTATAACACTCTCTTGAAGTAATATAAGATATTTTTCAGATTCTACTTAAAGTCTAAGTGTGATTTATAGAATTTTGATGTGCATAATATATGTTTCTATTCATCATCTATATGTATTTCATGTACCTTGATTCAAGTTTATTGGTTTCTTGTAGGTTGTATGAAGTTTTAGATAGTCACATTCTTCTTGAAGTGTCATGAGTCTAAAGTGTCTTATAGAAACCTATCTCTCTTTGTTCTTCAATTCATAGGTCTCTTTTTAGCATCCATATAAAATATTCATGCTTGGAGCCTTGTCATATGATCTAATCAGTCTTTATCTTAATTAAATTCATTAGTAGTAATAGAAGTGTCCAAACTAAAATTAGATCATTGAATATTTGGTGCATCATCATATATGGTATAGATTTTCATACATGTATTTATCTCCTTTTTCATCCCAATATTATAGGTTAGTAAAAGGGACTATATTTTTACATCTAAGGAGCTATCCTCATAAAAAATCCTAGAGGTCTGGTCTAAATTTAGGTAACCCATAGCCTAGGGCCATTTCCATGTTAGATTGTATTTTAGAGTAGGACTCAAACACTTCTAATTTCATCCAGGGTGAAATATGAGTCCATAACACACTAACAACAAAAACTCAACATACAGAATATGAAGCATTACAAGAACATGTTCCCCCTTCATGCATACCTCTATTTTGATATAATAGGAAACCACTCTCTTGACAAATAAATTAGAGATACCAAACTCCCCCTTAGACCAAGTGTATCATATTAAAATTAATTAGGAACTCAAGATTAATTTTCTTCCTTGACATGGTTGAAGAAGATCAAATTCTTGATCACTCACTAGGATACCACACTCTTGACACCAACTATAGAATTAGGAACTTCCCATTTTATATTCATAGGTTTCATTTCATATGAATAAAAAAAAATCATAGGCCATCCTCAAATACCTTTCATATACCAATCAACTACTTTTTGACCTCAAAATCCTTATATTCACCATGTTACCTACTAACTTCAAACCTTGTAACATACACAACCTAAAATCATCTAAAGATGAATCCTTCTTTGACTATAACTTCATGCTTCTACAATAGATGAGTATCTCTATAAAGCTTAATGGAGTCATCCCTTTTCATAGGGAACTAAAACATCATGACCTCAAGATATTCCCAGATATCCAATCCATTCTTCTCAACCATATTGCAATCATGAAATTGATAGTCCCTCTTTATAATCCACTTAGGCTTAACTAAAGCATTTGATGCATCTACCTTGTCATCCTTCTTCTTATTTTTGACTACCTTGTCAATATATGTAGATAACACATGTTTTTGACATTACTTCAAATATGATCATTTCTCTATCTTAGAAAATAGTCCATTTTGACTAGTAAATTGATCAGAACTAAGCTTGACTGTCTTTGGAGTCCACAACTTGGTTTGTCTTCTTTCTTGAATTCTAAGAGTTTGAAACTTATTTTCTATCTCAGTGATTCATGATGATAAAATATTTCAATATGACCAATGTTATGAAAATTATAGAAAACAACATCAATCATACATCTTGACTGATGTGGATTATTATTCCTTTCATAGTCCCATGATTATTCATTATTGGAGGGTCTTATACACTCTCTTATTCTATGACCAAATTGACTACATGAGAAACAATAACCATTGAATTAATTTGCATACCTTATGGCATTAGGTTTTCTAACAAAATTTATATTCATATTGTTATTAAGGCTAACCTTCTTATTCACATTAGCATTCTCCTTGTTCTACTTTTGATCTACTTTGAAACTAAGACCTACCTTATCATTGGTATATTTATGACTACTTAAAATGTCATCTAGAGACTCAACACTCTTTTCAAACTTATCATAGGTCTTCATCTTTTCTATGAACTATTCATGCTCAACCTTTAAATAATATAGCTCTATATTCAAATGATCATACTCAACTTCTTTTGATTTGAACTTTATATTGACACCTTTTAACTGATTCTTGGTATCCTTGATGATCTTCTCATCCCTTTTGATTTATTTGACCCAGTCACTCTTTAAGATATAAATCTATTCCTTAATATCCTTTACCATAGATATAAACTCATGATTTTTTTTATTTTGATGATTAAAATCATCTATGGAAATTATGATTTCAACTTAAAGGTATATTTTAGCTTCTCCTTCTTCATTGTCATAGTATACTTCTTCATCATACATGTCTTCTTTATCACTAGACATCTTGTGCTTTTTAGGATCACCTTCAAGATACGAGGCTCAATTAAAATGACCTGATATAATAACAAATGTTGGAAGCACAATTATTGAGAGGGGGGGTGAATTATTATTCAAATTTTTTTAAAAATTTAATTTATCATTCATGAACTGTAAAAGAAATATAGTGAACTAACAACATGCCAAGAGACATTCATATGAGAATGAGTCAAGAGCATAACACATTAAAAAATTATTTGCGTGGGAAACCATCAAAGGTAAGAAAACCCACTGATATATACAAATGGACTATATTATTTTAAGACAAAAACCAAATTTAGTGAATAACCAACTCCACATGGAGCACCAACCTCAAATAGCCAAGCACCCACTTGACTAGGCTTTAGGAAGCACCAACATGTAAGGAAGCACCAACCCCCTAGATGAATCAAAATCAACTCATCCACCTGATTGATTTTATCACATTTATAAAACCTTGTTTCACACACAAAATATTATGATCACATTGTTTATATCTTCACATTCTTTAACCCTCTCAAACAACCTTCTAGACTTCTTCGCTCAACTAGGTCTCTTCAAGACTAATTAGGTCATATGACCTTGATATTCATATGCATACATACTATAATACATTAATTAAATATTATATACACTCATATTATGGTCTAAAATACCTCATTATACTCAAAAATGTGCTATTTCATTTGCTTACACATTCAACTCTCTAATAAGCCCAAATAGGCCTAAACTACCTTGCATATATACTAGTCTCTTGTTCATACACCACTTGGTCAAGAAAAAACCCTTAACCTCTTAGTTAGGTAATTTTATATGTCTTAAGACTAATTATTAATGTTTTTAAATCATAATTTGATCACACATTTGTCAGATATAGCTCAATTATGCCTTACTCCTCTTTAACACAAATGGAGAACTAATTGCATTAGGTTTGTCTTGTAATGTATTGAACATGAAAACTTAGAACACTTGAAACTTATATAGATACAAATATTATTTCAAATTAAATTTAAATATATCCAAAATAACCTATTTTTAGATTAAAAAACACATTATAGATTTAACTACTTCATGAAACACTCCTTGCAGCTCACTGTCTTATTAGGCCTGTGTGTACTCAAACACTTTCTGATATATCTCATGCTTGATCACCTAAATGTGATGTAAAAAAAACATAAAATAAATTTTTATATAATATATTTTACCTTAATTTCATATTAATTCACTTGTAACACTTTGAATCAATGACAAACATTGGTCTTACTCACCCTTTATGTCTCATGGAGACCTACTTCTTTAGGTTTGGTTTCTTGACACTGAGCCTTGATATTATTGGATTAAAATGGCCTTATAAAACCATAAAAACCACTTAAATAATTTTAAAATTAATTATTATAACCTATTACATGATTTTTTAAATCTATATCCTTTATTCATACCTTGAATCCCTCTTTAGGACTTACTACACTATTAGGCTTGTACATCTTAAAAAATGTCTTGTAAGAATAAATTTCAATCACTCCTTTATCAAATATCCCATGAAAAATGAAAAATTATAAAAATATAATAAATTAACTCATTAAAATACAAAATTAATTTTCATAACTTAACTTAGATAATAATGGCTCAAGAATAACTCTGTAACTTGCTTACTCAGAACTACTAAAATACTCAAAAACATAGTCATAAGGAGCTAGAATTCAACCACATATGTATAAAATTTTATTTATAATTTATGAATTAAATTGATCATATTTAATATTCAAATAAAAAACTAACAAGGCATAATGGAAAATATTGGTCTTACAAACTAATTCCTTGACTTACAATCTCACAGTCCAATCCTAAACAGACAAGCCATTTTGTGAACACATTTTATTCAATTACACTGATATCTAAACTTATACCAAGAATTATCGTGACTTAAAAGTCATTAATAAAAACTAAATGTACTTTTTTTCATCAAACTACCATGTTTAGACCTTCAAATTTAGCTCTTCACTTCTACTTGGGTTTCACACTGTCTACATCATTAGGCATGTTAATGAATAGACTAATTGGAACACCAACTTGGAGAAATTAAGGACTATAACCTATTAATAAACTTTCATGGACATGATAAATGAGTCTCTACCTTCTTATTTCATCCTTTTTCTTACTATGTCCAATGTAAATTTTGACTTCTATAGTAACTTCTTTAGAAATAAGCCTATATTTTCACATTTTCTCTCTCATCTCTCTAAACACTTCCACCTAGAGGTACATTGGAAAGTGAAATAAATTATACATAAAATTACCTAGGCAATCAATCAATTTTTGGTACTTTTGATCAACACGTTCAACATCAAGTCCATATTAGGGTTCTAAGAGGGTTTAAACCTATCTATAGTGTTAGTAATCATTTGTAAAGCATAACCCCTCCATCCAAAAACTAATTCTTGTAATTTTGAGATAGGACCATTTCCCATATACCATTAATATATTATGTTACCATGAATTTTTTTTATGAATTAATGATCATAATAAAATCCTTCTCATGTTGAGAACCCTGCATTCTGAGCACTCCAGAGACCTCCAAATAACATTTTATGCCTTGTACTTCAAATATAACCTTAAAATACATGAACAACATTAAAAAAAATTAAAAATCACTAAAAATTATTACATTAGATAAAAAACCTTCAAATATGATCATGATCCCTTAGTAGGCCACACACTCTCTCTCTTTGTTCTCTTAGACATTGACCTACAAAACACATTAGGCCTTAAAACTGACCTTCATGCCTCTTTACATTAATTTTACACATCACTCACGTAATAAACAAACATATCTCATGTTTAAACATTACCATACATCCTTCACATGCCTTGATAATAGATCATGATATCTCATTAGGCTAGGCAAGGTTTAAGACTGGTCTAATTGTAGACTTGGATTGAAGGTCTTACCCTTGTAGGATCACCTTGAAACTCTCCTTGATGATTCTAAACCTTTTTCACATTCCTTACATTCTCCTCAAACAATGTCATATATTTATACATACCTCTACATATTTATCTTCATGTTCACCATGCACATGCCTCTTCATGACATTACTATGCTTGATATGCATTGTACCTTCCATATTTGACCTGTACCAATGACATGAGATATTAGTTTTCTTTAATTTATATCTTTCAATAATGAACTGATCACATCATGTACTATCAATATGTACTTGATCACCTTGTCACATTTCACACTGCTAACAACACTCTTTTATCACATGGCCACACACTTCTCTCTTCATGGTAATACTCATGGCAACACTCTTTCTTTCATGAATAACCTCAATCATGAAAACTCTTCCATTTACTTAGTCACTTCCAACTAACATTTTACAACTATATTTATTCACCTTTGACATCCAACTTATAAAATATGCATATTCACAAGATGCTCCTTGATATCAATCTTGATCACTAATCAATAGAGAAGACAATGCTCAACAATCTGACCTTATCATGTCATTCACATACCTTAATGACCACTCACCATGAAAATTCACTAGATGTAACTTGAAATAAATGACATAATCCTTGACATCAATGACAACACTTCTCAAAAATACCATGGATTAGTCGAGCATGATAATTATCATCTAGAGGGGTTGAGGGCATAGATGTTGATACAAGAGTGCATAAAGTACCATAATAGGCACTATAATAAGATAATAAAAAACCTAAAACACATCATAGATGGAGGAAATATCAATTATATTGATTACAAACAAGGGTGGTCTTATAGGATGACTTGATAGTTAGCCCAAGATAGAGCTAGTTGATAGAGGCACCTTTGAGGAGAGGCTCACATCATACACAAGTGGTAACTCCTAGATTTGATTTGATAGGGAGGTAAGTGATAGATGAGGTGATTAGGGGATATAAATATGGATATATTGTACTCATTAGATGAGTAGATGGGGAGATGGTTATTGGTGACATCGAGACTGGTAACAAACATTGTAATTTTAATTATTAAGATAAAATACTAGTTATATGTTATTGTAGGTAAATATATATATTTTGAGATGTATATGCGATATAATATCTATTTAGTTTTAGTTTTTCAGATCCTATGATAGAGTAGTTCAGATTGGGATCCTTAGTCATGCCATTACACCATGACATTTTATATGAGGTTCTAGTGCCATATGACCCCACCAAACTAGATGATCATGTGGTACTATTTGCCCAACTCAGGTAGGTTAGTTTAGAATAGTGGGGGATGCTATGAGGAAGCTAAAAAAATTATGGATGAATTAAATCCATCAAAAGGGTAGGATTAGGATAATCACAAGCCTGGTAGGCCTTGTCTTAGGAGATATTCATATACATAGTTACCATGATCTAGCTTGTATAAGTATAAGCCTAGGTGGCCAACCTATAGGGACAAGTAGTAGGATTGAGATCCTAAAATACCACATTATATTTCACTTTTTAAAGGATAAATTTGATGTATAGGTATTGGGGAAAAGTCTCCAACATATCCACCTTTGTCTCTAATCTTGTTTGGGATCTCATTTAATGCTTTGTTTTATCTTCAAAGATCCATCTCCAACCCAATATTTCTCTTGTAAACTAGGCTTACCAACCTTATTGACTTATTGAACCTATTATATACACACCTTAGAGACACTTATTGGTCCCATTCACATTCACTCCTAAACTCATACCATTCATTCCATTCCCAAACTTCCTCTTGTTTTCACTAGTTCCTCACTAGGAACTTCATTTAGGTCTCAAGGACCAAAAATTAATCTAGGTACTAAATATATTTGTATGGATGGTATTAAATGATTATATAATATCTATATTAACCCATTTCAAGTGATTAAACACACTTCAAGACTCATATTCACCCTTTAAGCTCTCAATGACCTTATTAGGCTTGTAACTTTTTTATACATTTTCCTTTGGTTTGAGAAATCCATCAACTCCCATGAATATCCAAATCCATTTATATCCACCCTATATATCCTTATTGGGTCAAGTTTCATTCCCTAACTCCACACTTAGAGCAGACTTCCTTTATAACCCATCTCTCTATTAGGCCTAATTAGCCCTTAAGCACACCTATAGGTCTAAAAACCATATTGTACATCCTCCTTATAGTCTAAAACATTTTTATTCACTTTCCTCACATATTATTAGGTATTATTATAAATTTTAAGAATTTTACCATAGATAAAACTCCCTAAAACTTCAAAACCCTAAACTAGGGTTTACTTTCCCCTACATAGGTCTGAGAGCCTAATAAATTCAATATCTTGAGTTTAAGGGCATTTTAAGAGGAAAAAAAACTTGTTCAATGTATTTTTTGACATCATACAATTGGATATAACCCTTGATCCATCATCATTTTCTTAGAATTACTTCAAACACAAATTTTTATGCACCATAATTGACTGTACAAGGCAGAACAAGTTAGAAACTACCACCTATTTAGTTATAGGTATCTTTTCAAGGTTTTAAGACCTTTAATAGGTCTATAGGATTATTTTCTCACCTTTTAAATCCTATAAATTCCTCTTATCCAATTCCTTAAGGCTTATTCATTATGATTCTCAATGTTCTAAGTGCTCATATAGGAATGTGTTACAATTCAAGGCTTGTGTGTAACCCAAGTCTCAAAACTACTTCCAAGGTTTATTTTTAGTGTCTACACACATTTTAACACATCAATACCTTTTATAATAAACTACCACCACTCACCTCTTTAACTCTTCTCTATGTCTCTTAACATTGATCATACAAACAGGGTCTTTTGATTGCAAAATAGGGGTAAGGAAGTTACAACAAAACTATTGATTTCTTACTCATCTTTAATTCAAACAACCATAATACAATCAAAACATTCACTTACCAATCATTGTCTCAAATATTTTATGTACCATGTCATAAGAACCAAGCATTTTCTCTCATTTCTTGACTGATGTATAAAAGGGTATAAGGTAGAGTTGTCTTTCTTTGAGTTTGTTTTACTTTGATATGCTTCCTCAACCACCAAGCGGTTTTTAGGGTTATCAATACATTAAAATATAATTACATGATAAAGGTTCTCATTTTATCCACTCAAAGAAATTTTTCAAACCTTTCATTTTTTAATGTATTCTAAAGTTCACTCTTTGAATGTCATTTATAGCTAAGCATCTACCTGCAACTTCACACAAAGTTAGCACAACCATGGCCTCAAGGGCTTGTCCAAGACAATATGAAACTGATTCAATCATGCACATTTAATGGAGAAGACACACACTAAATCACTTTTTTGTATTTATAGTATTATTCTCTATCACATTATAGTCCTTTCATGGACTTGGAATCTTTCTTGAGGAGTTTTGGTCTTCCTTTTTTATATATGACATCCAACCAACTAAAATGACTTTTATTCCCAATTCAACATAGGTTTTATATTAGTTACATCAACTTGGTTGTCATAACTAACTTCAACATACAAAAGTGATTGCATGAGTTTATATGACTTGACTTAAGGACTAATCATGAAATGTATTAAACCCTCCTTATCATGACTCTAATGGACATTTTAAACAATTTTTTTTCACCTAAACCTTCCATACATGTATTTGGCCCTCTTAACCTTGTTATAATATTTGAATTTTCAAATTCCTTATTTTAGAGGGAAAACTCTTAGAAGCTATTTAACATAACCTTATGACTTAAAATGGACTCCACAAACACAAATATATCCTACATGATCCTTAAAAATCAAATACAATCCAAAATGGGTTAACCATGACCTCTATTGATAATAACACAAGAATAAAGTATTCTAGCTTAATACTCCTACATTAATAATTTGAGGTATCTATTGGTAGTAGGACTAGGCCACATGATATGCATGATGGAGCCTAGTCATAGAGCTAGAGATGTGTATTTTTTCACTATTGTATTGTATAAAACACACACACACACACACACACACACACACACACACACACACACACACACACACACACACACACACACACACACACACACACACACACACACACACACACACACACACACACACACACACAATTTTGATAGTTGTATTTGATCTCATGAGATGTATTTGGTTTTGGTTGTTTATTCATGGATATATTTATTTCTATCATATGTATTTTTTATTTTGTTGTACATGTTATGGGAAATATATGTGGAGTGTTTTATTTTTTATCATTATGTGATACACATGCATGGTTAAAAATAAATAGGCAAAAATGTCTTTAGAAAATTATAATTAATCAAAAACAAATGTACTATACACTATATCATGATGGAAAATGCATAATAACAAAATATGACTAAGTATAATAAACCAAAAGGTGGTAAACAAGAGAACATGTTTTTAAACCATGAAAAAAATTATCACACACACACACACACACACACACACACACTAACACTATTTTGATAGTTGGATTTGATGTCATGAGATGTATTTGGTTTTGGTTGTTTATTCATGGATATATTTATTTCTATCATATGTATTTTTTATTTTGTTGTACATGTTATGGGAAATATATGTGGAGTGTTTTATTTTTTATCATTATGTGATACACATGCATGGTTAAAAATAAATAGGAAAAAATGTCTTTAGAAAAGTATAATTAATCAAAAACAAATGTACTATACACTATATCATGATGTAAAATGTGTAATAACAAAATATGACTAAGTGTAATAAACCAAAAGGTGGTAAACAAGAGAACATGTTTTTAAACCATGAAAAAGATTATCGCCAAGTTAAAACAAGTAAAATCACACTATATCATGTTGGGAAGTATGGAAATAATGTAATAAAATGGAAAACACATGAAAGATAAATGGTATAAAAAATAAAAAAAATAAGTCAATCAATCATCTAAATCACGTTGGGAGGTATAAAAGAGAAATAAAATTGGAAAAATGAACTTAATTTGATCAAATTGATTCAAGTTGGGAAGTATGAAAAACTTAAGAAAAATGGTTATATTCTTACATGAAATCAAAAAATAAGAAGATAAAAGTGAAATATCAAAAATAAGTAAGCATAAAACATACCATATCAATATGGGAAGCATGCTAATGATGTGTAACTCATAATAATCACTACTTATCTTAAAATTAACACATGTAATTTCATTGTGATTTGGGTATTAGAAATTTTTGTGAGGAAGTCTAGGTCCTATCCATGGTCTCACACTACAACTCATAAAGGAAACACCAATGAGTTGGAAAAAATGGGAGTAAATATGTTAAAGGGTATATTTGGAATGTTAATTTGGTAATTTTTTAGGAAGGCCTACTCCTATCCAAGGTCTTATACTAAAAATCACAAATGGGATCCCTAAGGGGAGTAATCAATGAACACAATAATATTTCTCAAGGCAAAATATTAGGATTTTAGGAAATAAAAGAGGAATTGTAAAAATAAAAATGTAGGTGTCTATGAGAATACCTTAGGAAACATGAGGCATGCTAAGGACATAAAAAGACACTAAGTGACTAGTGACCATCAATATACAAAGGATACCCATTTATAAGAAGCACAAAACTATATAGGTAGATAAGTGAGATACTAAGATCAACTCATGTTGGTTTTTTTGAATAATAAAAGTAAAATGGACCTACCTTCCCACAATTTATTCCCCATTCCTTAGGACCTCTTGCATATTTGTTGGTCTATTGTGAAGATTGGGTACTTGTGTGAGAAAATAGGTAGCACTAAAAATATTTTTTATTATCCTTTTATAATCTACTGGCCTACCACACCCTAATGGACCTTGACGAGGCCAACTATGGAGTTTGAGATTTCATTATAAAAAGGTGATGTGCTTAGAATCATGTCTTTTAGTGTGATTTAACTTTCAAAATTTTTAATGTTGCCTTTTGTATCGTTGTTTTTTGTTAAAATGATTTGGATTTCAAATTTTTATGGATTTTAATATTCCTCCTCCATATGGATTTGGAATGATCAATCATGAGAGACAAAGTGATACACACAAATTATCTTTAATCTTTGGCTAAATGAAGCTAATTTCCAAAGACATGACTGACTAAAACACTTAGGCTTACCTATGACCCGACATGTTATCTAAAGTTTCAACCATGGGTATGCTTAGTTTGTGAAAGTAAATAAGGGGAATTAAGGGAGATCCAAGATGGACCAGTAAAAGGAGATTTTAATGAGATGCCTTGTTTACTAACTCATCACATGGTAAATAGGGAATGACTAAGGGGAGCAAGGTTTGTATAAGCAAGTCACAATAATGATTATCCACATTATAGAGATAAGGTAGGAAACAATCATGATAAAATAAATAAATGAACATATAGAGAAAAATCATGTAGTACATAAGGAAACAAATGACACCATAGACAACATGTAGTGTGAAACATAAGTACCCATGTAAGATAGATAAGAATTTGACACAATGTCAAATGATATAAGATAGATAAATGTAAATTTGGAGCACACATGCAATCCAAAATGAATAAAATAAATGAATTAAAACCATGTTATGTTCATAAATACTATTATATTTATCCACACACATTATCCATAACATCTAATAAGTCTCTATTAAGTTTAACTCTAACTATAATCATGGTCTCATCAATCTTTAGATAAAGTTGAGAAAATACTTTACATTGAATCTCATAGATGGAAAATGTAGGCATGCCTGAAGGATCATGCTCAAGAGGAATATTATGCATAGGATACTCAAAATAAGGAATACGAGTGGACTCTATGAGAGACAAAGGGGTCATCTATGGAGAAGGGGCCACAAGTGAATGAGTCACCAATGGAGAAGGGGTCATAGGTGAAGGAGGATCCACAGGTGAAGGAGTCACAAGTGGAGAAACTATAGGTGGAGAAGGGGCCACAAGGAAAGAAGGGGGAACCTTCTTATGAAGAAAACCTATGGGAGGAAGGTTAATAGGTGCAATAATTGTTATGAGGTGATCCTTAAGATGTTGTTAAAGTATATTCCAATGATTAGTGTGATGAGTACCACATTGGTGCCATAGATAATATAACTCTCCATATTTGGGAATATATTCAGGTAATACTTTTGAGTAGGTATAGCCTTGTTTATGAGATAAGAAATATTGGGATGCAAGGTATCTATATATTTTCATAACTTATGATAATACACGGAAGAGTGATTATCTGTGTCATGAAAGCAATAGATATGATTATTAGTAGACTTTATGGGTGTATTAATAGAGGGAGTGGAAATGGAAGTTGGGAAAGGTTGGTGTAGTGAACAATATCTATTCCAATGATTGATAAATTTATGAATATCAAAGTATGGATGATCAACGCATTTGGTGGGCAAAGAAGTAAGATATGGTAAAGGGAGTAAACCATTACCAAGGGGAGGTGGGGCTTGTGGAAAGACTAGATGAGGATCTATTGAAGGAGAAATAATATCAGAAATAGGAAAGACTTAGTTGGAAAGGGAGTGGGAATAGTATCCATACTAGACTTAGTTGAGGGATGGGTGGGATAGATAGAGGGTTGAAGGATAATATCAAACATCTCAAGGGCAATCCAACTATAAGGGTCCTAGTATCTAGCAAGGTGATAGTGACCAATCATAACATGATCCATAAGCATGATCATATAAGTTTATTTAGAATATGAAGGTGTTTGCACCATCTCTACCCTATGAATAAGAGGAATAATACTAAAATTAGGAATTATATAGGATGAAACATGATAATATATACAAAAATATTGAAGCAAAGAAGAATGATAATGAATGATTTTAACATTTTAATCCTGAACAAGACCTCCTAAATGGGTCATCTAAGGTATAAACATCATCATAGTTAGGTGTATGAAGATTTATTACACATGTAGGGATGATATTTTAATTAGATGTGGCATGATGAATGGAGTGCCAATTCTTAGTTAAGACTATGTCTATATCATCACTAGGTGGTTGATGGGAATGCAACTTTAGAGAAGGTGGAAGTTGAGAAATGAGATGAAAGAGATTAAAGGTTTTTATCTTGATATTTATTTCATCAAGATAATCATCATTTGAATCTAAGAGGTTAGGTGGTATATTCTCGATGAGTTCAAGGTGACCATGATAGCATCATGTGGATTTTATATGCAATCAAAATTATGTGGTGTGCATGAATTAATATTTGATAGGATAAGATAGATCACACCTACACTTTTGATTGGGGCACACACTTTTTAAACACTAGAGCATGACCAATATGAGGATCTACTAGACCTGATTTGGGGATCACCTTTTATCATCCATCATAACACATCATGTTAGGTAGGGTTTCAAAGCCTACAGTCTAACACAATCACACAATAAACCTAAACGAGTCCTATGGTTTCTATATTCACTTATTCTAATAAACAAGAAAGTAAACTAATCTAATAATAAGAAAATTAAATTAATCTAGTGCTCACCAAAGCTTGTGGCACAAAGTAAGGGGTTAGATGCAAAGTAATCAAATACATGTAGAGGGAACTTCAAATAAAGTAAGTATGAGTAACACCCTAATACATGGAATATTAGGAGTAATATTATTTGAGCCAACACTTATGCTACTTATATATACTAAAAGAGAGGAGAACAAAGTTAGAATATACTTACTTGAATGTGAACCCATTATGACTCAATCTCTCCCTTGGGCAATGGGACTTCGCAAGAGGTTGTTGTGGTTCATAAGGATCACTTTTTTAGGCCAAAGCATCTAAGACCTATCCATAGGACTAAGATTTTCCAAATAAAAAACCTAAGCTAAGACTCCTAAAGTAGAATGGTTGAAGAGCAGATTGTGAAGAAGCATGAGCAAATAATAACTCTTAATTGAATTCATATGGAAATGACTAATATGATCTTGTATATATAGGAGTATTTGACCCAATAATAACTTAGACATGTTGGCTGTGATAGGTTTATTGGGTTGACCTATGACATTATCAAGCTAATACCTAAAGTTTGTGCTAGGTTAGCTAGATGTAAATTAGGCCTAAAGAGCTAAAATGACCCTAGATTGTGCTAGGTTGACCAGGTTGACCTAGCTTACTGAATAGGTAAAAAGGGTACTAAGTAAGGGAAATAAGGATAGAAAGAGTAGAATACTAGAGGAATGTACAAGGAAGGAAAGATAGCTTAGGGAAAGGTTTTAAGAGATGAATGGATAGTGAATAATATGGAAATAAGGGACAACAATCTTGTGAAGCACCAAAGGTCTACCCACCCCTTTCTTAGTATACCCCTTAAGGCATGGACTCAGAGATATTGAGTTGTGATGGGTTCCTACAAGATGTAAATCATTAGTAGTTGATAAAAGTGTGAAAATATTGTGTATACATATGCCCCACTCAAAGCTCATCTCGTGTCACTAAGGTGTAACAGGGGATGGTGCTTCGAGAAAGAACATAAGAACACACACAACATTGATGATAAAAAAATTTGCAATATTTTAAAAACCATAATATAATTGAAAGTAAATGGTAGAAAAGAAAACTAACTAAAAATTAAATCACTAAAAAATAAATGATGCATACCTTGACTTACCTTTATCACAAGATGTTTGTCAATTATGTTTTAATTTTGAAAGTGGAGGGAACATAGATTAATTTGGACAAACCCAAAAATACAAAAATAAAGAGCAAAAACAAACAAATGCAAGAAAATCGAAGATAACTGGTACTATGTGGATGGGACATACTTGGGAATTTGGCAAGCTGTGTGATAAGTGCTATGTTATACCAAATGACCAAGTCAAATAAGAGTAAATCGGGTAATCAAAAATCCAAGGCTACTAAAGATCAAAAAAATAAAACAAGTGAACCTTAAGTAAGAAAAGGAAAACTCACCAAATCAAATTAAGGATACATGTCAAACAAGATGGTAAAAAAAGGATTCAAAAATAATAATGGTAAAACAATATTGATGAGTGAGCAGTAACCATCCACATCTTAATCATCAAAATAAAAAGGGGATGCATAAAAGGGAAACAACATGGTTGGGTGAGCAATAACAATCCACATCTCATGCAACAATGGAAAAAGAGTGTGAACTCAAGTGTCTGTAATAACAAAACAACAAAATCAAGATAAATGGGAAAAGGAAATAAAAGTAGTTTTAGTAAATATATAAAACATGATGAAAATGATCCATAGTTTCTCAAACATGTTTTGCATCTAAAGATAGATAAAAATGAAACAAATTAGTGTTATCATGTTTTTAACAAATGAAGAAAAATGAATTTAAAGAATAGGGAAAGCATATTTAGAATCACAATTTATCTATCAAGGGGGGAAATAAAATGGGGGAGAGGGGAAAATGAAGGAAAAACCAAGGTAGAGGAACTTTTTATTGAAGTCAAGACACTTAAATTTGGTTTATCAAAGCAAGAGGACTGACAATCTTAAGGACTTTGAAGAAATTCTCTTAGATACACAAGACTTAGGTCAACAAATGGAGTATATAGATCATCCATGAAGGCTATATACATGAAAATTAAAATGGACCTACCTCCCCATGACATGTTCCCCACTCTTCAGTATCCTTTATAGAGCCTTCAGTATACTATGAATATTGGGTACTTGTATGAGAAAGTAGGTAGCACTATATATTTTTTTAAATCTCATATTCTAATCTACTAGCCTACCATACCCCAAAGGACTTTGGCTCTATGTGAAGCTAACTATAAATTTTGAGCTTCGATTGGAGATATAAGATGTGCTTGTAATCACGTATTTTGGTGTGATTAGACTTTTAATATTATTGCATATTTTTGCCTTTTAATATCATTGCCTTTTGTTTTTAAATGATTGGCTTTTAACTTTTTTTTTAAAAAAATCCTCCTCCATACAGATTTGGAAAACCAAACATGGGTGCTAAAGATGACTTTCATTGGAAAAATTTGGGACAAGGGTGCTAAGAGAGATAAAATAAAAGAGCATGGGGTCTAAGATTCTCATAAATCCAGGTGAAATAAAAGTTCTATCTTGACTTTGACCTTATTTTATCCAAATGTGGGGTGAAAGAAAGGGGGAAATCAAGAGTAAAATGGTACATGTAACAAATATGAACTTCTTTAAATTTTAAAAAATGTGCCAAAGGGAAAAAAGGAATACAATGATAGAAAAGGTGTAATTCCTTATCATAAGACTATAGGAAGTGAAGGAAAACATTTTAACATAGATTTTTTATAGATTCCATCTAGAAAAAGAAGTAAAATATAATGTCTAAATAACAAGGATCACAAAGAACATGAAAAAAAGGTAATTTTATGAGGAGGACTAGGTTTTATCCATAGTATTACCAAGAAAATCACAAAAGGAAAACCTAAAGGGTACCAATAAGCAAAAAGTGAGGGAGCCTTTGTATAAAGTACCTCACAAAGAAAGACCCAAAGGATGCCAAAACAACATTGGAAAGTAGCAAAAAGAGAAAGAAGATAAAAATATGGTGGTTTTGTGAGGGATGCTAGGTCCTATCCACTATCTTATAAATCAACTCACAAAATAAAGTCCCAAAGGGTACCAAATCAAAACTGGTAAATAGAAGGAAAATGAAAAATAAGATAATGAAGACTATGGTACATTAAGAAACCAAAATACCAAAAGGAAAGACTAAAGGATTGAAAAGGAAGAAAATGAAGACTAGGGAAAGACCCATGCTAAAGTAACCTACAAAAATATGTTAGATAAATATATAGAGAAAGCATGAAAATAAGGAAATAATCCTACATTGGCAAATATATCAATGATAAGCATGTGAGAGATAAGCCTATGTGTCTCAAAATGTTTCTTGGAGTTGAATTAGTTTGGTAGTATGTAATCGAAAATAAGAGTAGGAATCGCAAGATGCCCCAAAGGGTAAGTGGATGTAGGTATGGGAATTAAAAAATGCCCCAAAGTTTAAAATTATATATGGGTGGGCATCACAAGATGCCCCAAAGGATAAATAAATGTGTGGATGGAAATCACAAGATGCCCCAACAACGAAAAAGAGGAAGAAGAGACAGGAAAGGATAAGAAGCAAAGAAAACCCCATAGAGTGTCTAAATGGATTTAGGTTATCTAGGAAGATTATAATGAGGTACATGATGCTTGAGGATAAAATGAAAATAATGCTAAGCAATAATAATAAGAAATAGAGATAAATAACTAATTCAAGTAGAAAGAGAACTAAATCAGACATATAAGGAAAGCAAAAAGCTAAATTGGAAAGCATAAAAGAAAGAAAATAGGGCAAGGTCAACTCGGTCAACCTAACACAAAATACAGGGTTTAAATATAGTACTAGGTCGACCAAGTCAACCTAGCACAGTGTAAAGAGATCATAAAAATCACTAGGTCATCTAGGTCAACCTAGTATAATATATAATAATTTTTTTTGCCTATATCTTTAGTTTTACTCATCTATTTTATAAAGCGTAAAATGATTTGGATTCATGATGAAGTAGACAATGTAAATAAAAAAGAAATAAGTGATAAAATGATGATAAAATTAATGATACAAAAGAATAAAATAAGTGAAAAAACCCTATAAGGGTTTGATTCACGTTGGGTTCACCAGAATGTAATGAAGGTAAAGGCAAAGTAGAGCTAATGATAAATATAAAAGGAAACAAAAATGGAAATGTGAAAACAATCCAACCAATGGTGGGTTAAGATTCACATCAAATTCACTAGAATGTATGCAATCAAAATTACATGGTGCACATGAATCAATCTTGGATTGGATAAGATATATCACACATACACTTTGGATTGGGGCACACACTTGTTAAGTGGGAACATAACCAATATGAGGATCCACTAGACCCAATTAGGGGATCACTTGTATCATTTAACACAACACATCATACTAGGTAGGGTTCCAAAGCCTAAAATCTAAAATAATTTCACAACCCTAAAGGATTCCTATGGTTTCTATATTCACTTATGATAATAAACAAGAAAGTAAACTAATCTAATAAGAATAAAAGTAAACTAATCTAGTGCTCACCAAATCTTGTGGCACAAAGTAAGGGGTTAGATGCAAAGTAATCAAATATATGTATAGGGAACTTTAAATAAAGTAAGAATGAGTAACACCCTAATACATGAAATATTAGGAGTAATATTATTTGATCCAACACTTATGCTACTTCTATCTACTAAAAGAGAAGAGAACAAAATTAGAATATACTTACCTGAATGTGAACCCTTCATGACTAAATCTTTCCCTTGGCCAATGGGGCTTCAAAAGAATTTATTTTGGTTTGTAAGGATCAATTTTCTAGGATAAATCATCTAAGACCTATCCATAAGACTAAGATTCTCCAAATAATAAACCTAAGCTAAGACTCCTCAAGTAGAATGGTAGAAGAGCAGATTGTGAAGAAGCATGAGTGAATAATAACTCTTGATTGCATTCATATCTAAATGACCAAAATTAACTTGTATATATAGGAGTATCTAAATCAAAAATCACTCAAACATGTCAATTGTGCTAGGTCAACTAGGTCAACCTATCACATTATCGAGCTAATGCCTAAAGTTTGTGCTAGGTCAGTCAGATGGAAACTAGGCCTAAAGAGCTAAAGTGACCCCAAATTGTGCTAGGTCAACTAGGTCGACCTAGATTGATGAATAGGTAAAAATGGTACTAAGAAAGGGAAATAAGGATAGAAAGAGGAAAATACTATAGGAATATGCAAGGAAGGAGAGATAGCTTAGGTAAAAGTTTTTAGAGCTGAATAGATAGGAAATAATATAGCAATAAAGGACAAAAATCCTATGAAGCACCAAAGGTATGCCCATCCCTTTGTCGGTGCACTCGTAAGGCATGAACGAAGAGAGATTGAGTTTTGATGGGTTCCCTCAAGATGTAAATCATTAGTAATTGATAAAAGTGTGAAAATATTATGTGTATACATATTTGACATAGAAGTTAAACCATTAAGATTCATGGAATGGAACACTTGGCAACGGTTTAAGGGTTGGAATTTTGAATACACCACAATATTGTAATTTTTAGAAATTACATATGTTAGTGTCACCTTTAATAATATATATTTCACCATTGTAAGGTAATTTGACACATTGGTAGGTGAAAGAGGCAACTACCCTCATACGATGAGTCTATGGCCTACCAAACAAGACGTTAGAATATAAAGGAAAATTGAATATCATAACCTTAACTTGAATAGTGAAAAGTAGGATGGTGATAAGGATCCACACAAAACCTAAGGGAAGTATTTTCCTTTAGTCATATCCTTGACATGTGTTGTTTGTGGACTTAAGATTACATTTAGAGTATCCAAGGGTTTTAATAAAATCAAGAGAGATAACATAATTACTTGAAACCTCATCAATCAAGGCACACTTTACTTGGATATCACCAATTTGGACACTAATAAAGAGGGGAAGATCATCCACATGAAGAAAAATCTCATCAAGAATCATAGAAGCAATGGGGAATTTGAGGGAGAGAGAAGTGTCCCTTTTTTGTCAACATGTATAGTCATCTCTTCGCACTATTGTAAAATTCTATCTTCTGATCCAAATAAGGTGGCTTCACATCATACTAAGAAAATATGAGGGATTTTCATTTTGAATAATATATGCATAAGATGATTACAATGATGTGAAGAAGTCTGCATAGGTTTAAGAAATGGGATTTGAGATGGGAGATTAGCAAGTTTCATGATAGGATCCCATTCATCATAACCCATAAGGGGACTATTGGAAATAGGTGTATAGTGTTGAATGAGTTTTTGAAAGGAGTAGAATTGCATGAAAATTTATGTTGATAGGATGTAGGAGGTTTAATTGGGGGATAATTTGGATTGTCTTGAGATGATGGGCTAGTTGACATAGGTTTGGTTTGAGAAAATTTAAAAAAAATGGTAGTATAAGTTTGAGTATCATTAGATATGGGTAAAGAGGTTAGAGGATTTGTATAAATGGTATGAGAAGTGTTATCCAATGGAGGTGTTGGAATTATTTCATCAAAAGAGATAAGGTCTTCTTATGCCAACTCTGTTAAGTGAGTTGGGGAAGAATATTGAATAACATAAAAAGTGTGAGATAGTTAGGGAGTATGGGTGGGATGAGAATCAATGAAGGAAACTATCCTTCACATATTAGTCAGGCTGACCAAATTATCTTTAGGAGTTTTGTCTATAATACTATCAACATTATTGGTATAAGGAATAGTCTTATCAATATTATCTTGGTGATTAGGAAGAGGGTCTTTGTAGATGGTCAGATGAACATTATCCTAGTTTCAATCTTGAGTTCTAGTTTATGTTTCATGATATTTGAAGTAAATATCATTAGATTGTTGATGTTTATTTATGAAATCATGATATAATTTAGGACCAAGGAGGAAATCCATAGCTAATTTATGTAATTGCCTACAAGTGTAGACACTCAAAAACTTTACAATGCATTTCTAATCATCAAAACACCTATTGGCCCACTTTAGCCCCCTTGGGTTAGGATTACCTATTAAAATCCTTAGATTTACCACTTTGTCTAAATTAATTAAATTAAATTAATTCAATAAATCCTATTTATAGCTAACCTACCCAAACCCATGGCTAATTGGTTGACACATAGCCTAAATACCATTTCTACCTTAGCAATTAATAACCTTAACCTCATCGACTTGTTATTAATGCATCATAATTCTCTCATTATTAACCTTGGACCATTTCTCAAGGAATTAATTGCTATTAATTAGTGGAATTAGCTAAATTTATCCAATTTTGACTATGTCCCCTCAACCACTGACGGTCAACCCTTGATCACTGATGGTTGACCCAGACCGTTGATGATTACATAAAACTCTACTTCAGGAGTATATGATCGAAGGAGTCAACTATAACTTGACTATAACTCACTCATTAATTACCATATATTTAATTTTAGTCTATTGTTTACATGATCAATGCATGTTAGAATATTTTTTAAACTATTTATTAAACTCTTTTATTTCAGTACTCCTTTTCTCTATATTAAGATATGAAGAGAAGGTTGAATATATTTTAGTAAAAGAGATTCTAACTCCTAGGTGAATCCAAAATCTCCCCAATTAACCAAAAAATAGGCCAAAGATTTAGGGTAATTTTGTAACTCACTATCTTGAGCCAATGTACCATTACTCTGCTAACATTGTTCTATGATCCATAACAAATTTTAGCCAACTTGAACATTCTTGATACCAACAACACCTAAAATCTAAGTATCTATGTTTTTTTAATCAAGATTCAATAATTTTATTTATTTATTTTAGTGCTTGGGTCATTCCCTTTCTCTACACTTCACTCCCTATGTTGGAGTTTTGTAAATCCAGACACTTCATCTCCTACCTAAAACCACCCATAGCCTATTTTAATCACCCAACTCCCAAACCAGATACCTCTAAGCATTAATTTCTATCTCAAAACTAACATGCAACCCAAACATCAATTCCATAACCTCTCTATAACCTCCCCAATAGAATTATTTTCCCAAACCAAATCCAAAAGTAGCCACTGATGATCACCTAATTGCTGATGGTTGACCTTAACTATCGATGATTATATGCAACCATCAATGGTCACTATGTGCCATTTTTATATAGCATGATAATTTGACCCATATACCTATACTCTATTAGTTTATGGGTTTTTATTTTATCATATAACTTTAACTTATTTTTTGAATCAAGTTTGAGTAATTTAACATTAATATTCAATCATTTATTGTTATTTTTAGTCAAAATCACTTATCTCTCTTCTAGAATTTATTGTATTGCAACTCAGTACCCTCTATTATTCATGAAAGCATATATTTTTAGATTATCAAAACTTAATTTTTTTAGAAGTGTGGATTGATATCCTTTGAGGAAGTTTGTGCTTCATATATCTAGCTCACGTTAGGCAGTCCACCCTACTATCTCACTAATCCACCATTTTCTAGATTGTTTTCTTATCTACAAGTCATCCTCCCCAAACAAAGAAGAGTATAAAAAAACATCTATATTAATGTGCACATAACACACTAGGTACTTATACCACACCCTTCTTTAAAATTTTATTCTTGCTCTTCTTCTTATAAAATAAAACAAAAAAAAAATAGTGAACCATTTTGGCATGCCTGGTGGGACCCTTGAGATTTTTATTGGGTTCTTAGTTATAGGAAATTTAGTTAAATTAGATAATATTAATTCATTACATTGTTTTCTAAAAATTAAACACTCTTTATTTCATTTCTTCCTTTCCAAAATACAAGTTCTAGTTTCTTTTGCGTTTTTAGAAAAAAGTAAAAATTGTCATTTTTTTAGCTTTCATTTTTGAAAATCAAAAGTACTCATTCTAGGCCTAGGATTTTACATCATCATATCATTTCTAGGTTAATCTTAGTTATTTTGTATTCATTTGAAAAAACACCAAAATTTTCTTTTAGATTAAAATTAACTTTGCATCCATTGTTTGCTTGTATTGATTAGCTCACATAGCTTAATTTAATCAAGTAAATTAATCATAATCTCACTTCTTATCACACACATAATACCAAACCACACATTCAATAAAACATCAAAACATTAACATAAGTCCTGATTAGGATTTTATCACCTAATGATCACCTTTCCTCAGCTATCCTACTTGGATTTCATCACCAATGGGAGAGCCAACTTAGTTCATTGGCTGAGTATAATCTTTAGCAACTTGGTATATTCTAGATAGAACATACTTATCTCTTCAATCTATGAAATGAGGGGTAAGCCCTAATATCAAGCCACATGCCAAGTTATAACACATATTCTTGAGATCCTTAACTACCTAAAACCAACCTTATAAATCATTTTCTAGTACTTTCTCTACAAGCCCAAAGTTGATCTTCATAACTTATTTAAAATTGAGGCATAATCCTAAAGAAAGATAAAAGGTATCTTAATATTTTAATGCACTTTAGTGTATGCATTATTTTCCTAGAGATATTTTTATTTTGATTGCTTCTCTTTTGAGTTGTGAGATCACTTTTATCTTCCTTTTCCCCTTTTTTTCATGGTTTTAACTAGACAACAAATAAGAAACTCAAAAAATCAAGATCCACCTCCCAACCACCCATCTTCCTCTTCTTATTCATCCATGGAGTATGTATTGGATATAGAAGGTTCTCCCCATATTTTTGGAAGTCTAGTATCCCTCAGATGGTTGGTCAAGGTGATACTAATTTTTCCACCTTTTTGGATAATAACCCCATATCCCTCCAACACTACCTTAATACTATGTCTTATCATACCCCCACTTCGGTTCCATTTATTGATACACTCTAATGTATGCCATCCCATCTTATGGTAGCACCTTTATTTCCACCATTTCCACCCAACCCTTCATCACCCAAGTACCTTATTCTACCAATAATCCCTCTAATACCACCATTCAAAAGTAACCCATCCAATCAACCAACACCCAAACTCCTTCCACCCCAACCAATAAATCTTATAGTATAGTAATAACCCAACCTTGGTCACCTATACTCCACTTACCATTGGAGTACCCTCTACTATTATTTCCACCCTTCCTCGTATTATCTCCAACCCACCAATCTCCACTCCATTCTAAAACTTGGTGGTTTCCCTACCTTCTACCCTTCCACCCATTAGTATCAATTTTACCACCCATCCTCAACCTATGAACCCAACCATACCTCCAACCCAACCCATGTCAAGTCCTCAACAAGTGCCCATTACACCTAAGCCAAGCTATATTCCTAACCCATAAGGTTATATGATCCACCTTATAACCAATCTCTTATATCCACTTACCCATACATGACATCTTCCTAACCATCTATGTCCACATACCAATATGTGGCATCCTCTCAACCTTATACTAGATATTTGTATATTTCACATACCCAACCCCAATAGAACATACCATCAAACTATGGGAGTGCACAACCACAAACTGATCTAGTTAAGATGTTAATGGACAAAATGACTAATTTATAGTCATTTATTTCCATTTCCCATAACATATTATCACATGATCAAATTTTCAAATAATTAATTCATCCATCCATCCCAATCGAACCTTATTATCCTCAATGGTAATTTATGAAATTTTCAAAATTTTAGAGTAAGGAAAATCCTCAGCAACATCTTAGAGAATTTATACACTCTTGTTAATTTATTACTTATGATGATGCTCTCCTTTTTCACACCTTTCCCATGTCCCTATCTAGTCTAACATTAGATTGGTATAGTGTTATTACCAAACACTCACTCTTTTCTTTTGCCCAATTAGCTCAAACCTTCTTAATTTTTTTCCATAAATATATCTAAAAAAGTTTCCATTAATGACCTCTACTACATTTGGTAATTTGAGGATGAGTCAATTGTTGATTTCATATCCCATTGGAGAGGTTTGATAAACCAACTCTCTTTCTCTTTGCCTGAACCCAAGCTAATTGAGCTTTTCTCTCAGGCTAGTGCCAAACATATTTCTTCCACTTTACAGGTTCATAATTTCAAGACCTTTGATGAGGCTTTCACCATGGCACAAAAATTGGAGATTAGATCCATTAATGAGGGGAAGCTAAATTTGAGAAACAATAACTTTAGTTTCAATTTAAATGAAAATTTATCCTCCAAAACTACCAACCACTCCAACACCAACAAAAAAACCAAGGGAAACACAAATGCAGTAGTCCTTAAAATTGCCCCTCCTCTAGCTATTAACCAACCCAATTCTTCTAATTTTTCCAGCCAAAATACCCAAAACTAAAACCATAATAGCTAAAATAAATATACTCTACTAGTGAAATAATATGCATTCTTTATTATTGGAAAAGTTATTGAAAGTAAATAGCATGCAACTTCCTCCAATTAAACCCCCACAACAATTTAATTCCTCTCATCCTATACCTGGCTGGTATAAGGAGAATGAATTGTGTGGTTTCCACCATGTCATTGAGCATGATGTTAATGCAATAATTTTAAAATCATTTTTTAAGGTTTGATTGATAAGGGGGAACTTGTGTTGGATAACCCCAATGCACCCCCAAATTAGTCACTTGATATTTTTATGTAGCCATTCCCCAACCATGTCCCTTTTGTGAATAATGAAAATAATAAATCAAAAGATTCTTACAATCATGAGGTCTATACTATTAATGTGGTTCTTAGTGAGCCCATTATTGAGGATACCATTACCTAAACCACTTATTCTTCCCCTGCACTTATTGAGTTAGTGGAGTCACCTTTTATTCCTTTGGAAACCGAAATAAAAGAAGAAACTATTCCCCTTTCTTCACTTATTGAGGTAGTGGAGCTACCAACCTCACCTTTAGAAGACATACCAAAGAAGGCAACCGTTACCACCATACCTTTCTCTTACATCATAGATAAATCCACTCTTCCTTTAGAAATCATTCCTAAGGAAGAGGTCACCTTACCTACCTCTCCCATGGAGGAATCACCTTCCAAAACCTTGGAGCCTTTGATTGAGGAAAAGGACAAGGCAAATACTCACCTCTCTCAACCCATGGGCTTATCTTTTGAGTCTAATACCGATGGAACCAAACCTATTTATAAGCCTTTCTCTAGATTGGTTCAAATGTTGGAGTTCCTATCCCAACCCAAAATGGATCAAGCCATATTTTGGCACCATCTTAGTCTTATTTATCAAACCAAGTGAGATCCCTTAACCATACCATTTCTAACCCAACCTTCCACTTACACTATTAAACCCATCATCATCCCAACCAAATCATTATAAACATCTACCTCTCAAACCATAGTTGAACCAACCAAACCAACTCTACCCAAAGTAGCCCAAGTACCTTCTATCATCCCAACTAAGCCCATCAAAAACCTAGGTGTGCTCCCTACTCAAATCCTTGCTCACCCATCATTAAAGTTGGAATTAACTCAACCAAACCCATAAAATAAACTCTAAGTTAAACCAACCAAGAAAGTGGATCCAACAAGGATCCCAAAATCCAAAACCTTGCCTCCCATTTCTACCTTTCCTTTCATTTTTGGACCACATACTTCTCCTATCTTGGGACCTCACCCCTCTACATTGGTTAAGAGCATGAATCTTCCCAAGAAAACTTAAACCCAACCTTTGCTCCTAGATACATCTTCACCCATCTTCACCAAACCATTCATAACCAAACCATCTACATCCCAACAATATACCTTCAAACCTTCTACCTCTCAATCATCTATCTCCAAATATTCAACCTCCAAATCATTAGCCCCAAATAAATCTACTCCAAAACCACCTACCAATAAAATTCCTCCCCCAAAAGATCTTATTACCAAACCAAGTCCTAAAAAGGTTTCTACCCCAGCTATCAAATCCAAAACCTCCACTCCCTTACCACCATTTCTTGTGTCTTACTAAACCATCTTGAAAATTTTATTGTAAGCCTCTTGCTTGATCTTTCAACCCATAAAAACATTTGACCCCCATAGTCCTAAACCATCCTATTTTGATGACAATATGGTATGATCATACCATAGATCACTTGGGCATGATACAGAGAACTATAAAGCTCTCCAAGTCCTAGTCCACCATCTATGTGATGAAGATGACCTATTTTTATATGAACCTCCGATGAGCCCACCACTATTTTGAGAACCAAAAGTAACCACCCAACACTTACCTACTCCCATACTCTCATCTAAGAGTGAGGAGGAACCAAAGTAGTCCTCTATCCCAACTCTTCCCCAAATCCATACCATCCATGTGGTCACATGATCAAAAGCCAAACAAAAGGATAAAGGGAAGGCAAAGTTGTCCATTCCATGGACATACCCTTATTACAATACCAATCACCTAACCAAACCCAAACACATTCACCTTCACCCAAACCCAAGGTCTCCATCTTGAGTTCCTCCTATTTCAACCCTTCTAAGTCAATCCAAAGATTAGTTATAAAGTAACTTCACCAAACACCGATGAATATGTGTTTATATGAATTAATCAATACCTCACCCCATTACCACCAGGTGATGATAGATGTTTTACAATCTATAGCGGTTAACTAGAATATCCACAACTTCTAGTAGCCTTTGTTGGAGATCTTTAGATTTTTACCCTTTTTACCATTAAGGATTCATAAATACCTTCCATTCATCCACATGATCCATATCCTCCCCTCTTCATTACCATGTATATCAACCAAACCCACATCAAAAGGGTTATGATTGATGGAGGAGATAGCATCAAAATTTTATCCTCCCATGCATATGATTAGCTAAAATTATCGAAGAACATTATGTCACAAACCACAATAGAGATCTGATCCTTCAATGACTCTATGATAACAACTTTAAAATCTATCATCCTTCACTTTTATTTAGGACCTCATATGATTTTTGAGATCTTATACATAGTAGAAGGCAAGTTTTAGTCCAACATTTTACTTAGATTACCTTAGATCCATTCCATGAGTTATGTACCATACACCCTACACATGTGCATCAAGTTTTCACATGAAAGTCGGTTAGTTAACCTATGAGTTGAATTAAGTCCTTTTACATCATAAAACATGATGCACTAGCCCAATGATGTTCTCCTCCTTTCATCTACCAAGCCTTCACCAACCAATGATGAGTCCACCTCTTCTACTCATTAATCTTCCACTAGTTTAGCCATCACTCCTTCCCAAATCCCCTTGAAGGATCCCTTGGAATCGACATTCAAATGTATTTCACTTAAGGGGTATTACCTCTTAACTTTGGACACCTTCCCCACTCCCTAAGTGTATGGAAATATTGACCAGAGTCCTAGTTATAATGCCACATTAGAGCTATTATTCCTTTTAGGCCCCCACTTGTCAAACCAATCTCATTTATGGGGGACTTGACCAACTTATTTCTACCTACACTATCTACTCTTCTACTAAACCATACACATTTGATTTCTCCTATTTGGATAAACCAAAATTTTCTAAGACATACCTCCATAGGTGTGTTTGGAAGGGATTTGGGTTAGGTCACCATGAGCATGGACAACATGAGTTACTACCTTGTAAAACCCAAAAACCTAGTGAATGATTTGGCCTTGAATACACTCCACTAGAGAAGCAAGCCAACCTATCTCCCATCACCATTATAGAGGAAGCCATCCCATCCTCACCAACCCATTCCCCATCAAAATCTAAGGATTTTGATGTCATTATACTTAATTTTTTTTCCATCAACATGATTAGCCTTAGACCCATAACTTATTAAAAGGATGGGGAGACCATAACCTTTCCTCTAATTCATCTTAAGATGGTAGAAGATGACTTTCCTACCATTCATACCATTTGGTGTCAGGATGATGATTCCCTTTTCACCTACCTTGGTGCAAAATATTCCTCTATCCATAAATATCTCCCTCCTAAGACTTCAATGAATCCACTATGGATGTTAACTTAGGCACTCAAGATATCCCATCCATTATCAAGATCAAACAATCCTTAGATTTTGTAGAGCATCAGGACTTATCTTCCTTTCTACAAGACCATAGCATAGTATTTTCTTGGTCTTATAGTGACATGCTAGGAATTGACCCTTCCATCACCACCCATAACATAGTCACCAATCATGATGCCAAGATAGTTAGGTAAACACTTCATCAAATGCACCCTCGCATAGACCTTGTTAAATAAGAGCTTCAACTCTTCCTTTCCATGAATTTAATTCAACCCATTGATTATCCCCAATGGGTCTAAAATTTCATCCCTATCACCAAATAAATATGGGGACTTCTACATTTACATGGATTTTTCTAATCTTAACCTTACTTAATTAAAGGATAACTTCCCTTTGCCAAGCATTAACCAGCTTATTGATCTTACAACTAGCCATGATATGTTATCTCTTATAAACAAGTTCTTAGGTGACAATCATATCTTTATTACCCATGAAGATCAACATAAAACCACTTTATTACCCCTTAGGGTACTTTATGCTATAGGGTCATTCCTTTTGGTCTAAAGAACTCTAGTAAAACCTACTAGTGCATTATGACCTACATATTTCATAACCTTGTTCACAGTAGTGTAGAAGACTATGTCAATGACCTTCTTGGGAAATCTAAATGTCATAGAGATTTGACCTTTCTTAAGGTTATCTTCAAATGTCTTATACATTATCATGTTTGCCTTAACCCCAAGAAGTATATCTTTGGGGTATTACTAGGAAAGTTCCTTGGCTTTATTATCTCTCTTCATAGAATCAAGGTTGATAATGCTAAAGTAAAGGTGATCCTTGATATGCCTCCTCTAGTCAACCTCAAGCAACTCCATAGTTCGTATGGGAATCTTCAATCCATTCAATGCTACATCTCTCATCTATCTAATATATGCCAACCCTTTCCACCACTTTATAAAAAAAGATATATCTTTTAAGTGGAATAATTACTATCAGAAGACCTTTGATTCACTTAAATAGTACCTTATTTATCCACCTATTCTTATTCCTATAAAAGAGGATCAACCTTTCTACTTGTATGTTTCTACCACTAACCACTCTTTAGGGGCAATGCTTACACATTGAGATGAATAGTATAAAGAGTAAGCTATCTACTATATAATTCTAAGGATTATAGAGTATGAAACTTAGTATACCCATATTAATCAACTTTTCCTCATCTTGGTAATCATGGCCTCCAAACTTTACCATTACCTTCTAAATAACAAGACCTATGTCATAACAAACACCAACCCACTCAAGTATATGCACTCTAAGCCATACCAAAACTAGTGTATAGATAAGTGGCTCATGATTTTAGCTAATTTTGACTTTTATTTCCTCTATTAGAAGTCAATTAAATGGAAAATTATTGCCAACCAATTTTCCAAAGAAACTTTAACATAAAACTAACCATCTCTCCTTGAGTTTCCTGATGAGTCCATCATGAATCTTTCTTAAGAAGACCTCATCTATCAAATGACCATGTAATTTGATGGATCAAAGTGTCAATGTGGCATGGGTTTTGGTATCATTATCATCCCCCTTGATAGTGAACCCCTTCCCTTATCTTTCAAGATTGATTTTGATTATACCAACAACATGGCTAAGTATGAATCCCTAGTGATAGGTATACAAAATACTTTAGATTTGGGAGTCAAGATGATCAATATCAATGGATTTTATCAATGTAAAAATGACATCTTTAAATATTATAAAAATCTAGTCGATGTAATCTTAGCATTATTTGACCATCACCTTATCCAAACCACTCCATGATCTATGAACAAGTTCATTGATATAACGACTTCCCTTGCATCCCAAATCCCATTTACACCTTTTGATTCTAGGATTTTTTTCACTATCCATCATCTTACCAACCCTTTTTATAACAAATTAGACCTTAATTCCATTTGTAGTGTAGAATAGGTCCCATATGGTATTTGGTATACACAAATCTTAGACTATATTAACCTAGGCATCATTCCCTCCAATCTTTCTAGGAATGGTCAAAGAGAATTTATTCAGAGTACCTCTCTTTATACCATACTACGGGGAATTATTTATAAGCATAACTTTGATGGTATCCTCTTTCTCTACCTACATAACCATGAAACCTCTCATGCTATCAAGGAAATGCATGATGGAATTTGTAGAGGACACTTTAGTGGCCTAGTTGTCACTAAATGTATCCTTTGCCTTGGATACTATTGGCCCACCCTCAACCAAGATTATTGTGATTATGTGAAGAAGTGTGTTAAATCTCAACAACAAACAATTTACATCACACACCTAGCCGTAGTCTCTAAGTATCCAAGGATTTCTGGCCCTTCTTATAATGGGGACTATATCTTATTGGTGAAATTAACCCCCATTCTTTGTAGTGACATCATTCTATCATCACTGTGATAGAATATTTAACCAAATGGGTGGATGTTATTACTAACATGTTAACCAAGGCTAAAAATATCATTGAATTTATAAACCATAACATTATCTACCATTTTGGTGTTCTTCATAAAATTATCACCAATAATGGTAAATCTTTTAAGAATTAAAAAGCCCAGGGTTTATGACACATTTGGTATCAAGTTAATTTTCTCATCACCTTATCATCAACAAGATAATAGACAAGTTGAAGCTTCTAACAAAACTCTTAAAAAAATTCTCACTAAAATGGTTAATGCATCTGGTCAGGATTTGGATTTACACATCCCCTTCCCCTTATGGGCATATTGTACTAGCATTCAAACCCCTACATGTGCTACCCCTTTCTCTCTTGTTTTTGGAGTAGAGGTTGTCTTGCCTCTCAAATTCCAAATTCTCTCTCTTTGTTAGAGATTAATCGTTAATGTCAGAGTGATGTACTTGTGAGTGGATGAAGTGCTTTGATACCTTAAGTAATAATGATAAAGTGTGCAATGTGATTTTCCTAATGTGCTTAAAGGAGTCTTAGTTGATATTTAGTTTTGGCATGATTAGAGATGTTTAAGGATGAGTATAGTGATTAGATTATGTGAAAGAGGTACTTAAGATGTTATTTATGCTTTGAGAGCTTGTGTGCATAAGTGGAATTCATCTAGTAGTCCATAGTTTTCATCTAAATAGTTTAGGTCTAGTGGTAGAAAATCTAAGTAGGCAATTTGTTAACATCACCATTGTAATGTATGGATGATTAATAGGGAGTTGGTCATATGGTTGTGATCACATTAGTCCCTAGTTATTATGTGATAAATCTTAGGTTATGCACCTAAGTCTATTCAAATATATGTGGGTGCAAATTTGGGCTCCTAGGCATTTTGACAATGTTTCCCCATAAAAACATTTACAAAGTGGCAAGAAGAGTTGAGTAAATATATTGATCAAGTTATATCTCATATGTGTAGATGTTTCACAAGAAGGTGATCATATGGGATTGTTTAGTTTTGAGCCTAGTTTATTTTTTTCCAATTTTTAGGTCATGTGATGTAGTGGAAAAAAATTATGGATGTTCAAAGTTGGTCACCCAAATAAGTTATAAGCATAGTTAGATCTATGATAGAAAAATTTGGGAAGGCATTTTAATGTCATTATATTTATTAAATGTGAAGGTTATAGGATAAGATTGTTATATGGTTGGATTTTCTTATGTAAGGAGATGATATGGTCTAAAATATAGATCATGCATGTAAGCATAACAAAAGATATGACTATGCAAATTTGGTATTCTATGAAGATAAGGTTCCCATACTTAGTAAAATTTTCACATGTTAAATTTATAGCAAAATTTATGGAGAATGTTTGCTCCAAGAAGTTGGGAAGTAACAAGATGAGGATAGGTGCATGATGTTTAGTGTTGAGTAGAGATAAAGATAGAGCTTCTTCCAAAGATTAACAAAGAGTGGGAAATAAAATAGATAGAGATAAACATTGAATATTAAAGTCAAGAGGTCAAAGTGATAGTTATCTAGCATTGATAAAGTGATGATAATCTTGAAGAGATCAACGAAGCACATAGATTCAACATTATAAGATTGCATGAGATGAGGTAAAAGTGACTGAGGTTTAACATTTGAGAATTGACACCTATGTATTGAAGATTACATAATATCAATGGTATATGATTGATCTAAAGTTGAGAGTACATGAGATGTGAGATTTTTGTTTGAAGTTTAACTGTGATCATTTGCATTTGAATATTTGATTTTATGAAGGAAAGACCAGTGTCTAATTTTTGAGCCATATCTTTCAATCCATAATGAATTTGACATGAAGTAAAAATCAAAGTGGTATAGGACTCCAAGGCACATATGGAAATATGGATTTGAATATCTAAAAGTGTGTACATTCAAAGATATTATGGTTCAAATTTGACTATGTGTTCGTGCTTATTCTTCAAGTGACCTGAGAGATTTATTCAAGCTTGTTTTGATGTTGTTTCGATATATCTTGATGAATTGGATATTGGAGAGTGTTTTATACTCCATGAATATTCTTTGTGTGAATTTTTAGGGTTTGACCAATTGTATGTAGTATGAAAAATGGTTTAGAAGTTAACTATGTTTGTTCATAATGTCCCTATGCACCAGGTCAGTATTTTAGTTATTTGACCATATATGGAGGTGAGAAAAGATGACTGTGATCATTTGAGGATTTAAAATGGGACATAAGGAATGGACCCATGTATTTTAAATTGGTCATTTATTCTTTTTTTTTGATTAAGTGCTAAAGGAGGGAATGGGTTCACATCAGACCTATAAGGTCTACAAGGGCCTTATTAAAAGGTGTAATTCCTTAAGGGTGACCTGTAGATGCTATGGCTGACCTATGAAGATTATTTTGAGCTATCTCTTCATATGATAGTTTCCTTAAGGGTGAAGGCATGCCTAATGGCTGACTAAGGTATTGATTATCAAGTATTCTCTATAAATAGTGAAATCAAAGATGGTGATTTCTAGATTTTTGGAAGAGTGACTTGGGAGAGATTAGAGAGAGGCTTGTGTGTGTGATTTGTGTAGAAAAGGAGGGATTGAGTGCCATGTGTATGAATTTAAGAGAAAAATAGATTGAGGACTATTTGTATGACTTGTTAATAATGTTATTATTGGTATAATAGTGTTTTTGATGCTTGAGTATGATCAAAGGTGAAGAGTGATAAATCAGAGGTCCATCATCAGGTGTCGAAGACATAGGTACAATGATGGATGTGTTTATATGTGTTGTTGTGGATGCTCAACATATAAGGGTGTTATTTCCTCCTTGCAAGGTGAAAATTGTTAAAATTTTAGCTATTGTGGGTGCTCAACTAGATAGGTGTAGTATCTCCTTGTGGCATTGTAGTCTAACTAAAATTAGGAATGGTAGTTCCTTGATCAGTAACTTCTTGGTCTAAATTAGTTCTTATTTTATAGGCTAGTAGTCTAATTGTAGGTTTTAGTGAGTTTTAATCCCCAAGAGGGTTTTCCACATATGTCATGTGTAATGTGCTTGATCTTGCATTATATTTCTTATTCATTATTATGAATGTTGTGTATGCCTCATGTATGTATTGATTGATTGATTAAGAGTTTAGAAGGATTGGAACTAAATTTGAAATATATGGGCTCATTGATTCACCCCCCTCTCAATGATTGTACTTCTAACACTCTTCACATATCCATATAGGATATCATTTTTTAGGGTAATTATCATCAAGAAAGTTTATCCCAACTCGATCTAATTGATAAGCATCATTTAGATAAGCTTAACCATATTCATGTCTATCAAGAACAAAACAAGTGTACTTATAAAAAACACCTAAGATAATGAGAATTCAATATCAGAAACCTCATATTAAAGGAAAATCATGTAACCAATATGGAAAAGAGAAAATGGGGATAGTTTGCTTTCAATTGGCTTGGACATTATATCATAACACATAAATATGGATCGGGAGCTTACCGGTTATCATCTCTTGAAGGGAAACTAGAACCTAAGCCTATAAATGCTTCACATCTACATCCTTTCTTTTATTAAAAAATATCAAACCCACTTTTTGTCTAACTTAATCTCATCCTTTGGTTTACAAGATTTTCCCCTTTACTCTCCTCACTTTGATGAAAATCAATTATAGCATAAAATCATGTGATTATCCATCACAGTTATAACCTTAATCCTAAATATGGGTACCATAACTCTACCCATGGCATGAGTCTCATGGATAATTTTCATCCCTAATAGGATGGAATACCATGGTTGTTGTCTCTCAATTCATCCTCTCAAACACCATTTTAACCTTCTTGTGATTTAGTTTTGCCTTCATAAAGGCAAGCCTTTAAGCCTATATAAGCAAGGTTATGTCATTAAAAATAAAAAAATTAAAATTAATGTATCCTATGGCTCATCTCTAGAATTATTAGACTACTCCCTTGAAGGATAGCTACCAAAACTAATCAAAATTTATTAATGTAAGGTATACTTCTCCCTTAAATGATAGCTATCAAAAAAGCCTAAAAAAATCTTAGAAACTTAGACCACTCCCTTGAAGGATGCTAAGTAAAGCATTTACCAAAGAAAGAAATTTCTTGGAAGATTCTCACATCGATTAGCTTCCCCAATCTCTCAAATCAATAATAAAATATCAAAATACCCCTTATCAAAAAAAAAAAAAAAAGAAAATAGCTAGAATAATTTGGAAGCCACAATTAGATTTCATAAGTAGACTTCCCACATCGATCAGTCTACACCATATATGACATAGACTTATTTATACTAGCTCTTTGGTAACCTATTGGAGAGGTATGCTAGTGTCACAATAAGGTTCCTTTATCATCCATTTCCCCTTTATACCCTCTATAAAATAAGGGATTTTTTATCTTACTTGACACTATGTGGTCAGGAAACTTTTTAACCAATTAATGAATGCTTATGTGAAGCATACGAAGGGTTTGTGTTCATAAGCCAATATAAATTTAGTTTGTTTTGGTCCCTAAAAAATAATAATAATCATGTCTCCTTCATATTTTCTCAAACCTATCTATTTATGTGTTCATTAAGGTACTTATCTTTTGATTGTATTATCTTTCTTTTCTTTTCTCACATCTTGTTTTATTATCTAAACTTACTCTATGTGTTTTAGGATTAATTCACCTTTATCTAATCAAATGCAATTAATTAAAAAAATTTAAATAACAAATATGTGTTTTATTTTGTGATTTCCTTCTTATCATATTTGTTTAAGTGTTTTTAATCATAAAAACATTTTAATGAATTAACCATCTCATACATCAAACATCATTTCACCCTTCTAACCAATCACATCAACTAATCATAACCATTTTTCACATTTATAACCTTTTAATCATTTATTTTATAAATAAATGTGTCATCCACATACATTATCCATCACATGTCTATCTAGATAAGGAAGCATAGATTCATTAATTTAAAACATCCACATTTCTAAAAAAACATACATCTACTCATGAGATAAGTGATAATAATAATAACATCATCATCATGTCCAATAACATCATAAGCAACATCATGAACATAAATAAATCATCCATAACCATAAGAAACATTCACAAAACCATAATCATATCATAATATCGTAATCAAAATAATCATATTTAATCATAATGTCCATGTCTCTCAAAAGATATGTATATCTTACTGCATCAGCTCATAGGCCAGTATCAAAATCATATCAATACACAATAGAGGTTCTCATAGGATTCTAAGGTGGAGGGGCAATATTTATCTTTGGAGCTTATCTATCTCCTAAACCTATATATGTACCCAAAGATGTTTCCCACTGACCTAGTGTAGCACTGTTGGCTCCCCTAATAACCTTTTTTCTATACTCAACATATCTCAACTCATCTAGAAGTTGTTTAAAGACCAATGCCTCATAGTATCTAAACTCCTCCACTATGGTCACATACCTAGCCATATGGATGGTTTGAGATGGTCCTGTAGGTGTCCTCACTTCCCCTATCTCAAGTTATCCCTCTCCTATATAACCAAGTCTAGTTGCACTCATGTTGTATCCCTCTCATGCATAAGGATAGCCACCTAACTCTATGTCATGTCTCTCTCTAGAGTCATTACTTCTATATATTCTTATGTTATGACTAGTGCCATCTTCACCTAGTCTCTTTCCATGATGAGTACCTATCTATCAAGGGAAAACATATCCATCTATTCCCTACCTCCCTCCTCCATGTCTACATTAGGAGCCTATTATTGTCCATCATCTCCCCCAAATATTACCACTATATAATGCACCTAAAACCATACCAGGTACTCCTACATAACCCTTGCATAATCAATAGATATGGCCACTAGTAACTCCTCATGGTTAATTTCTCTCCCCTGGCTATGGAGGAGGCAGTGGTATATTAACATCATATCTCCTGTACCTTAGGAAAACACTTAGGATACCCTAAACTAACCCAAAATATCTCATCACCCTGTCAAATGGGATAAGCTCTACCTCATGCTCCCATCTCCCATAAATACACCTATAACTCTATAGTGACAAAGGTCTACGTAGAATAACTTGCCCATACTAAGAATCTAGTATATGGCCTCTAGATAACCTCCCCATCTACTAGTGCATCCAACCTATCCCTGTACCACTCCAAATCTAGTGCCACTCCTCATGGTGCTAAAAGTGTATATTCACCTCTCCATCTCATGAATCCAACTCTAAAGTCCACTTGGTCCCATGTCTACCATGGTAATCTACCTATTTATAGTAGCTTAATGTGTTCATATGCCTAATAGTGAAACATAAAGCCAACACTAATGCCATATCTCCTATATTCCTAGTATCAATAGATCTCTTGATAAATCTACACTAGTAGAATTAGGGGCCATACGAACATTATCTAATCCATCATCATGTCTATAAGAACACCTTTCAATAGAAAGGGGAATTAGCCACTATTAAAGTCTAATAATGCATAATAGGTCATGGCTATCATCATCATCATCATAAGTCATCCCCCTCCCCTATCCATGTGATACAGAGCTACAGAATGGAATCTTCTAGCATGCCACCTCATGTCAATGAAGTCCTCTCCCAACAAATGATCCATATACACATCTCACTCCTCTCTTTCAATATGCTCTATTGGTTCTCCTTGGATTGGTAACCATAAAATATAATGAATATACTCTAGTAAAATAATATTCTCTCTAGTAGGTAAAAAGAAAGTGTTGGTATCTAGGTCCCATATCTTGATGAGGGATACCAACATCACCACATCTCTCACCATGTGTTGATAAAATCTCATGCCTCTTAGGCCCACTACTAGGTAGTACTCCCACTCTTGGTCTATCATAGCCCTATGTACCTCATCTAAGAGCTAAGGCACTCAATATTACATCTATAGTTGTTCCCTCACCTACAAGGTTAGATATTTACCTTAGACTACCTTGTAATTCAAATATAGCCTTTACACTTTACCTATTCATCCTACCCCCTAATACCCAATTATGTACCCCATTCTATAACCACTACCCTTAAAACTCTAACTTTTATCCAACCCTTAACCTATTCTTATATGTCTTCTACCCCTTTCTAAAGCCTTATACTAACTATCAATGGTTAAGTGTCGACCATCAACAGTTCCTTGTGAAACCATCATTGATCAACCCTCAACCACCAATGGTTAGGTGGTGGACTACCGATGATCCACACATCAACCAATTGATGGTAACTTAATGATCATTAATGGTTGATAATAACCACTAATGATCACCATGTGGTGATCATCGGTGACTAAACCCTAGCTCTAAACCACCATACTTAAACCACTCAACATAACACTTCCATTTCCACACAAACTTACTCTACTCCCCCCTACCTTCACTTTCACCAACTTATTTCCACCCCACTCTACAAAATTCCTACCAAATCTCAAACCCCCCAATTTTTGATGCATACCCACCCAAGTAAAACCAGTGAAACAAAACCACTTTTAAAATCAATGTATCCCCTACCTCATTGCACATCCTTCATCATGGTGAAACCCTTAGCATCACCATCACCACTTGGACCCATACTCTACCTTTGCCTTGTTACATCCTCATGAGCTCTCTAACCTACTCTGGCCCACCTCGATCAAACCTCCACCTCCCACATATAATCTTGATCAAATAAACCTCACCTAACTCACTCAACTCACAAATGATAAATTGGTGACATTTTTTCTCAAGACAATAGAAATATTATGGGTCAAATTTGTAAATGAGCAAATAAAACCCACTTTAACCTTTTACAGTCACCCTTTTAGAGCTTACATTTGACCACTAATGGTCATAATTTATCACTAATGGTTGACCCTAACTATTTATGGTTAACCCCTCTATGGTTTTACCATCCTACCATATCCTTTTCCTAAAGGACCACCTATCCCAACTTTCCCTTTACCCACCTAGTTCACCTTTTGGTTATTTAGTCCACTTGTCTACCTCAGTTTGTGATGATCACACCATGATACCTTTAACATCACCTTTATTTTTATGACCCTTCCCACCATTCGTGATGGAATGCTCAACCTTGACCTTTCTTGAACATTAACCTTTTAGATGCCTCTGATTTTGTTCCTTGGTAATTTTAGAACCTATGACATAGTCCATGTTCTTAGGATCACCCACCTTTTAGACCCTTGATACCATGGTGACCATTTTTTATATGACTTTATTTCATGAGTGCACCCATATCTACTATGCCTAAATGTGGTAGCATGGTTCACTTATCACTTGTCCCCCTTGCACTAACCTATTTAACCCATTTTATAACCCATATCCACATTCCAAACCCACAAATGACTCTATTTTCACCTCATCACATCCTAATTTGAAGGGAAACACCTTCTCCCATACTCAAGACATCTATCCAATTGGTTTTTACACTTTTTTTTTCATAGCTTGAGGATGTAAACTATGTAATAAAAAGGGGCAAAATCTAGACACTCAAAAATTGCATAATGTGTTTCTAGTCATCAAAACACCCCTTGCCCCCCTTAATCCCCCTTGGGTTAGGATTACCTATTAAAATCCTTAGATTTACCCCTTTGGCTAATTTAATTAAGTTAATTAATTCAATAAATACTATTTACAACTCACCTACCCAAATCCATGTCTGATTGACACCTAGCCTAGAGACCATTTCTACCCTAGAAATTAACAACCCTGACCATATAGACTTGTTATTCATGTGTCCCAATACTCCCATTATTAGTCTCAAACTATTTCCCAGGGAATTAAACACTAGTAATTAGTGGAATTGGATAAATTTAGCTAATTTTGACTATGTCCCCTTGATCACTAGTGGTCAACCCTTGACCACTGATGGTTGACCTGAACCACCAAAAGTTACTAAAAACTCTACTCAAGAGTGCATGATCTAAGGAGTCAATTTCAAATTTACTTTAACTCACTCTTTGATTACTAGCTATTTAATTTTAGTTTGTTGTTTGCATGATTAATTCATGTTAAACTATTTTTTAAACTCTTTTATTTCAATACTCCTTTTTTCTATATTAAGATATGAAGAGAAGGTTGATTAGATTTTGGTGTGAGAGATTCTAACTCATAGGCAAATCCAAAAGCTCCCTAGTAAACCAATAACTAGGCCAAATATTTAGGGGACTTCTATAACTCACTATCTTGAGCTAAGGTACCATTATTCTGCTAACATTGCCCTAGGATCCACAACAACTTTTAGCCAACCTCAACATTCCTCAAACTAGAAACACCTAAAAGATAAGTATCTATGTATTTTTATCAAAACTAAATTTAGGATTTATTTATTTAATTACTTGGGTCATTCCCATTCTCTGCACTACATTCCTTGTGTTGGAGTTTTGGAACTCTAGACGCTTCATCTCCTACCCAAAACCACCCATATCCTATTCCAAGCACCCAAGCACCCAACTCCTAAACTAAATACCTTTAAGCATTATTTTTTGTCTTGCAACCAATATTCAACCTAAACACCACTTCATAAAACCTCTCTACAAACGTTATGAACAAACTTATTTTCCCAAACCAAATCCAACAATAACCACCAATGGTCACCTAACTATTTATGGTCACCTAACCACTGACAGTTGTCCCTAATTGCTGATAGTCATACCTAACCATCGATAGTCACTATGTGTCATTTTACAAAAATAAGCTAATTTGACCTATCTACCCATACCTAAATCTTAGTTTATGAGTTTATGTTTTATCATATAACTCTGAATCAAGTTTGAGTAATTTAGCATTAGTATTCAATCATTTATTATTATTTTCAATCAAAATCACTTATCTCTCTTATATAATTTCTTGTATTAAATCTCAATACTCTATGCTATTCATGCAAACATCTATTTTTAGTTTATTATAAATTAATTATTTTTTATGTGTGGATTGACAACCTCCAAGCAAGCTTGTGCTTCTTGGATCTAGCTCATGCTAGGTAGTCCACTCTACTATCTCACCAATCTACCATTTTCTAGATTGCTTTCTTATCTGCATGTCATCCTCCCTGGATAAAAAGGAGTATCAAAAATCATCTAGATTCATGTGTACATAACACACTAGGTAATTTTAACACGCCCTTCTTTAAATGTTTATTCTTTCTCTTCTTATAAAATAAAACAAAAAATAGTGAAACAACAAGTCTCATGAAAATGACAACAACTAGCATGAAACCAACATAATTTATTTGGATCATACTATGTTTTCATGGGATGAGTAAGATCAAGATCTCATGGAATAGGCCTTGTTAGAATATTTTTTAAATTTACTAAGGATAAAGGTTTATGGACATTGATGTTGCTCATTGAAGAGAAATAAGGATTAGGCATGTGGTTGGGAGGGGAAGCTTATTCTAGATTTGGTTAGGAATAATAATATAAATATTATGAATGGTATCATAAGAATTAGTGACACCATCATTAGTGTCATGATTATTTTTATTTTTTACAAGCATACGAGTGCCCATAGAAGGTTGGGATGGTTCAAATTGATGTTTGAGGAAATATTGGCACTTGGCTTGGTCAATGGCCTCTTCTAAAGTTGGTGGATAGAGATTTTGGACCTGATATTATAACTTAGGATAAAAATAATTAGTGAATAAATGAAATATATTATCATCTACAATATTATGTTCACACTTTTTAGACAAGGTCTTCCATCATTTAATGAAAGCTTGTACAGTTTCCATCTCAATTTTCTTGTAATCAATAAAATGAGCCAAGGTGTTTTTAGGGATGTCTCTACTTTAAAAATATTTTACTAGAGCATTAAATAAATATTCAAAACTAGTTATGGAATTATATTTGAGTTGGTTATACCAATCTAAATCATCTCTAAAGATAGTTTTTTCTAAGAGTTTGGTAGTGGAAAAAGTGTTTAACTTGACCTAATCTTTGTATAGATTTCCAAATGTTTTCAACTAAAGGGTATAATTGGGTTACTCATTATACCTAATGGTAGACGTGATACCTCCTATATCTATGTTATAAATTTTAGGCATAAGGGGTTTGTTTTAAAGGTGTTTAATATTTTTTTTAATAAGAGGAGGTTGAGGGATAAGATTACCATGGGAATCCTGAAGGGGAAGTGGGGGTATTTTGGTTATGTGTTCCCCATGGAACTTGTTGAGGCTGATTTTGGAGATGGATAAGATGATTTTACATTTGCATCATTTGGTTGGCATTATTATCTTGGAAAGCATTCATTTGGTTAAGATTTTACAATAAAATTTTATGGGTTTGAGTGGTGTTATTCAAAGTGTGTGAAGAATTAACACTGGTATTAGTGGCTTTGATATCACTATGAATGGTAGCATACATGTTATTAGTAGTTTGAGAGTAATTTTTATCAAATGAAGCACTAGTATCATGATTAGCTTGGGTGGCAAAGGATGCACTAGTAGAGGGATGAGAAGAATAAGCACTAGAGGCATGATTAACATGGGTAGAAAATGATGCACTAGTGGAATAATTAAGAATAAAAAGTTTTATAAAAGGCCCACTAGATGTAAAACCTACCATGTTAGTAGATATACTTGTCATGGAGGTAGAGGAAATAAAATAATAAGAGGTCATAGTATGAGAGGGGTTAAAAGAAAAGGAAAAGGTTGAGAGGAAAAAAAGTTATTGCCCCCAAATCCATGTGATAATGTGGGGGAAGGTGAATGGGGTTCCTATATTTTACCGCTTATCATAATTTGATAAATAGTATAAGGTTCTTTTCCTTGATGTTGAGGAAATTCATTAATTAATAAAAGCATTTCTAGAGTATACTCTAATTCAAGCTAATCTTCTAAGGAGAAAAGAGGGTTACAAACTGAAGATGTATTAGGAGGGGTCCCATAGTTTATAGTGTGAGTGGACACATGCAAATTACTTTTATCTAGAGTAGGAACCATAATTTATTTATGGGAAAACCTATTAGGGTTGGTAAGGCTCATCATATTTGTTGAGTTAAAATTAATGTTGTCCTCAAATGGGATGTTCATGATGAGAGAGAAGGGTTAGGAAGGAATAAGATTATCTAAAGGCAAAGGTTAGCAAAAAATATACAAATTTGTACATGTCAACTATGTATTATAATTCGTTAAGTAGAGAAGAGTATAGATTCATAGAAGTTGACTCTATATCAAAAACTGAGGATAAAAAAAGATGATAAGGATACAAAGTTATGCAGGTTGAATGTGTTCAATAACCTAACTAGTAGAGAAGAATACCTAGTCATACAGGTTGACTCTATATTACAGATTGATAGATAAATTAGGATGAGAAAGATACATAGACAAATCTATTGTATATTGATAACAAGGGAAAAAATATAGTTTTTAAGATACTGTACTGACTAGAAAAATAGTGTGTTGAAACACGGATTTTTAGTTTTTTAATATAAGTGAAGAAAGAATGAAATCAAACACACAAACAATTAGATCAATGTGATTTGTCCAATTGGGGCACACAACACAAAACCTTACACCAATGCTATCTAATGCATGTTTCTACAATACATGTAATAATCAGAGAGAAAGCAATCCAATGAAAAGTAAATGCTAATTAAGTGGTCATTATAAGTGCTAATAGATTATTATAAAGTATTGATTTATGTGTGATAGGAGAGTTGGATGAAATAAGGAACTACAAAATCAATCTATAGATGGTTTTAGGATGTTTGGGTTGAAAGGGATCTATGTTGGCAATGGTACTAGATTAATATTGGGGCCTACCCCCTACTTCAAAATCCTATAACAATAAGGGTGTAGGGTGTTTTTCCAATATATACCATTAACCATGTATTTATACTTAACCAAATAACCAAGTCAAATTCCCCCATGGTGATAAAATTCAAGTAGGTAGGCTTTGAGAAGATAAGTGTTTAAAGGTGTTTTGATGTTATGTGATTTGGTAGTGTGTGAAATAGAGTAAAATAGTGTAACTAAAATGGTAATTTTAAAAACCACCTATTTAGACTATGTGAGTTACTTTAAGCATGCAAACATATGAGAAGGAAATGTGAATTAATTACTAGCAAATAATTGTTAATTGCTTGATTTGAAAATAATATAGAGTCAGTTTAGGTCACACTATATGAAAATAGTATAGAACAAAGTCAAATAAGTTGATACTATTCTACATAAACAAGGTCTTTAATAATAGAGTTGAATGGGTTGATTATGTCTCCTAGGCAAAAGATAGACTACTGAATTAAGTTGACCAGGTCAGCTTAGTTGGCTATAGATTTGTAGTTTTAAAGACTACTAATTTGTGTAAAATAGAACTAAATAAAGTAATAAAATGATAGAGAAGGGAAAGAGAGGAACCTTTGTGGGTTTGAATATGGTTAATATTTTAAATTTTATGTTGAAGTGCCTCACTTACTAATTTTAAATTCTATAAACCAAATCAATTGGTTTGACCCAGTTTTACAAAACCCTATGTACTGAAGAAGATTAAGATGAAAATTTTGATCCATTCAATAGTGTTTGTTTACCTATTTGCTTACATAGAGAATAAGATGAAAAAAATTCCCTATTCAACTCTATATGCTTATCTAAAAATGAAAATAATTATTGTGTCAACCTATTCAATCCAGTAACCTATATCTAATGAGGACCTACATAGACAAGATAGATCTTTTTTGATGTGATTATGTGTTAAATTTGCACATAGAATGTTATAAATATACCAACTATTTTGATACAATATTATAAATATAGAAAAATATAATAAGATTATAAAAATGATAACATGAAAGAAAAATTACAAGGGTTAGATTCACGTCAGGTTCACCAGAATATATGCAATGGGAAATATAGTAAATCTATAAATCAATCCAGGTTCAGAGAAAATAAATTATACTTACACTTTCAATTGTGGATACATTTTATATTTAGGTTCATGACCAATATGGATCCACTATACATAGCCAAGGGACCTCTTACCACAATAATATCACTAGGGAGGGTTCCAAAGCCTCCAGTAAATCAAAAGTATGCAATAACCCTAATTAGGTCCTATGTTTTCATATTCACTAAACTAATAAAAATCTAATCTATTACTCATCAAATCTCATGGAACAAAGTGGGGGTAATCAACATTAAAATTAAACATACATAGAAGACATATACTCATGTCAATGTATATAGAATTCTACTGCATGAGAGAGAAGTATAAATGAATATCTATCTAATCTTACAAAAGAAGAACAAAGTTAGGAATACTTACCTTTGAATATGAACACATCAAGCCTCAATCTCTCCTTTAGCTAAGGTGCTTCACAATAGGTTTTTGTGGTATGTAAGGATGAAAAGGATAAATTAGCTTTAGGCTACATAACCTATCAATGCATCCAAAATAATTTTCCACAAGATAAGATCTGTATCTCCAAATAAAGTATGAAACCCTCAACTTGTTCTTCAAGTATAATGGTGGATAAGCATATACAAAACATATATCTCTTCTTATCTTCTCTTAAAAATGATGAAATAGATGTGTTTATATAGGCAAATCTAACCCTAATCTTTTCCAAAATTTTAGGCTGACAAGGTTGACCTAGGCGGCCTAGTATCATTATTGAAAAAAACAAATTAGGTCATGGTCTAGGTCGGTCAGGGGCTGACCTAGACCCTAATAAGTTTTATCAAGTAGAGTAAAAGGTTGATGGGGTCAATAGTGTAACTTAAATCATTAAAAAGGGTTTTAGGCTAGGAAAAGGCTAATGAAGGTGATAAATTATTAAAGGAGGGTAAAAAATAGGAGGCAAAGCTTACGGGAATGTTTTTAGGAGATGGGTGTGTAGATAGGAAGTGATTATAATGGACAACAATCTTATGAAGCACCAATGGTCTACCCACCCCTTAAGTCATGCACTTAGAGAGATTGAGACTTGATGGTCTCCTGCAAGATAGAAAAAATCAATTATTGATAAAGTTTGAAAATATTATTTGTATACAAAAAGAATCCACCATATGTCAAGGTGAAGTAAAAAGGTAATCTCACTATCAATGTTATTTTTTGTAGTGGTAAAGAGAGCCTGGAAAAGTTCATGAAATAGATAGTGGAGTTAGAAATGTATTTTTTAGATAACTTTATTAAATAATCCATAAGGGTAAAGGTTTCAAGTAAGAGACTACATGGAGTTATAACTGATTATTAGAGAGTTATCCAAGAAAGGTTAAAATAAAAAGGAAAGGATAAGGTAAATTTTTTGTAAAATATGGTTTCCAAGTTGATGGGTCATCTTGTGCACCCAAGAATTCAATTAGAATGGTTAAATAAGTTTTAAGTCTTGAGGCTCAATAAATAAGAAAAGAACAATATTTCCATGAAAGGCAATATGAGATGGAAGTTACCATGTGAGTATCTCAAATGTATTTTGAGAATTAGCAAGGATAAAGATATGAGTGAGGAAAATAAGGTTGTATTTAAAGACAATAAAATAGTGAGGTTTCTATGTGAGGATCCAAATTTTGATTTTATAAGCAATGAGGAATAAAGTTGTGAGTAACCCATAGAGGAAGGAATCTTATTGTAAGAGGATATGGATGTGATATTTGTTGAATAAAAATAAAAATACCCATTATTTTATGATGGGAAGGAGTTTTTGGTATCCCATAAGTGGGAAGATGCTAAATAATTCTTGGTAAATAAAGTCAATGCTTTTGTATTTTCTCTTTTGGAGGGAAGAAAGGTTGAGGAAAACCATGGAAAGCTAAATTTTTCCTTGAAGGAAATAATATTAATGAAAAAATAAGGAAACTATGAGGAGTTTCAAGTTTTCATAAAGGAAAAAATAGAGGTGGTTGAAGTGAAAGTTAATGCACATAAGGATAGTATAGCTAAAGAAAAACCATTTGAAGGAGAAGAACATATAAGGAAGAATGAGGAGAGGACAATCATGGATGTTGTTTATGATGGGCCTTTGGTAGTCTAAAATGTGAGTGGAATCCATGAGAAGCATGAAATAAATATAAAAGAGTTGGAAAACACATCTATGAGTCATGATGAAGAGGTTGATGCAGTGTTTGTGTGAACTCTTGATTCCTTTAATGTGTTTTTTCAATGTGTAGGTAAAAATATTGGAAGATTAAAAATAATAGGAAAAATTGTGATTCAATCCAACATTCTCATATGTATGAGAATTAAAGTAAAAAATTGGAACAAGAGGATAATATGGTAGTGGTAGTTGAAGAACTAGCTGGTAAGGATAAACTAACATTAGAAGATTATTTTCAAGTCATCATGGAGACGAGAGAGTGGGAAAATATGGGTACAAGAATGTTCTCAAGAGAATATACAAGAGGGAGTTCATTTTCAATAGCTAGATTTAAGAGAGAAGATTCTCACAAAAGAAAATGAAAGATATTGAAAAGAAGAAGAAGACCTTCTCTATAGCACAGTAATGAAAAGAAAATGATATGCATCGAATATACATCTTGAAAGATGGATAGAGAGTGAATTTATGGATAGAAAATTTGATAACTTGGTGATAGATGTTAGTTCAAATAGCATTTGTAGAAAGTTATTTTAATAGAGAGGCAATTAAGGAGGTAAATATGGTGGAAATGGTTCTAAAAAGAGGAATTAAGGATGAAAGTGTTGTTGCACATATGAGATCAACACATATAGTTATTAGATAAGAGAATATTATGAGTCACGATATGCATTTTTAACATATGGACAAGTAGAGTACAAGGTTACTTTCACATTTCATGGTTGTGGTGAAGGGAGGAGAGTATTTGAGAATGAAAGAAGACAAGGATAATATAGATTAATTCAAATTTTTTATCAACCCAAGTATTTAATGAAGAGTATGATGTTTCAGGTGTACATATTGAAATAAAATAGGTATTCAAAGAGTCCATCCAAGGTAAATAGATTGAGCCACTTGAGTTCATAGGTATTTAAGAATTTAAGGAATAAGGTCTCATAATACTCTCATAAAGGTATAAACCAAAACCAAGATGATTGTGTAAAGAGAAGATATAGAAACTATGATTAAATAGGAGTTACAAATAGAGAAGAGTGGAATCTAGAAGGATTCAACAATAGGTTGGATAATGAATGAAAAAATATAATAATATTATTTGTGGAGGTGTATGGATGATGGTAGTGAGTCAAATCCCATTAGAGAATGCAAGATGAAAGAAGAAACATCTTGGTGGAGGTGGTCAAATTAAGGTGGGTTCAACCCACAAGTAACTAGAGGGAGAAGAAGAAAAGAATTTGGTAGAGCAATATGGAATATAGTGTGTCTAGTTCAAAAAAATAAGAAAGAGTGTACAGACAAGAAGAAGAGGATATATTTTAAGTCAACAAAAGGAATTTGGAAATGGAATAAAAATCATGTGGTCTTGTTTATGTGTCATCCTTTTGGCATGGTGAATATGATCCATGGAAAATACCCATTTCTTAAAAATTATGTATTATCAAGCACATAATAAAATAATTAGTTTTTATAAGCTACATGTTTCCAAGAAAATTGGTTGGGTTTATCAACCATCAGTACAATCTAATAATTTTCTACGTGCATTGAAGGGATAAAATAAATAGCTTGTAGGGTAAAGGAAAAAGGGCATTAATAACTTTTGTAAACCCAAATGTTATAATATATTTGTATTCCTATTTAAATTTTATGAAATTTTAAACAAATCATATCAATTTGAGTTTCTATGCAAAATTAATGGCCTATGAAAGTTGGTAGAATCAACACAATGACAAAATCATAGGTCTACATGTAGGGTTGTTTTTATAACTATTGTGATAGTTTTGTAATTTACAGACTACATAAAGTAAAAGTTTTGCTAGTATGAAATTGAAAAACAAAAGTAATGTCCCAGAATGATGAATGAAAAAATATTAAGTATTTATATGACCCAAAGGAAAGTGAAGACACTCCAGAAGGAAAATTATATTTGAGAAAATATGTGAGAAAATAAAATGGCCAAGGAGAGTGAGAGAGTAAGATACAAACTCTAATAAGTTAGAAAGAGAGAGAGAGATTTAGAGGAGAAGGGATCTCCAAGAATATAAAAAACATTTTTTCCAAGTTCAATAGTGACTATATGAATGTTTAAATGTTATTTTTGTATTGTAATAAGCTTGTAAGGTAATTGTGTGTGTATTTTTTGGAGGGTTTAAGTTTTTTTATGATTTAAAAAGGAATGAAAATTAGAATGTGTGTTTTGTGTCAAGTCTAAGAGTAATGTGTTTGAGGTATGTCATTGGGAGAGTGTTTATCCAAGAATTACATAGTGAAAGATCAACCTTATCTGGTACACCTCTCTATGCTTGCACCATGCTAGGTAATAATAAGTAAATATAGTTTTGTGAAGCTAGTTGATGATCCTTTGTGGAACAAATTTAATAATATATTTTTTGTTTTTATTATGTAATATTGTTGAATTTCACTTTCCTTTTATCTATATATTCTTGATTCACCTTTGGTATTCAAACTCATTTGGAATTATATATAACTATGCCCAAATTATATTGTAATTTAACCTCTAAAACTTTTCCTTATCTAGGTTATTTTATAGTTAGAGCTTGAATCACCATTGGTTCCATAGTTGGTATATCTTGGGATAGATGGATTGTATTATAATGTGCACTATAAGAATATATCCTCATAGAAGCATCATCTATAGAATTTTGATAAACAATTTGTTCCTTTATAGGAATGCCCTAGGAAATCTCAATCTTCTTTGAATGAGTATTATAAGTAGACATACAAGGTAATATTGTTGACTAAATCAAATTTTATGAATGTAATAACCCTTATATCCACAAGTTGTGTAATATTTTGTCGTAATGTATATTAATCATTTTAGCAATGTATATTAATAACATGATGAATAAAAAATGGTTTGCCTTTGATTTTATCAAGAATTTGAGGAGGTTGATAATAGTTATGAGGAAATTTTATTAGTTTATTATCCAATAATGTTTGTATAATATCATGTGGTCAATCACTGAAACTATTAAATTTGAGTGGTTTTTGCTTATTGAAATTAGTTTTATTCACTTTGGTTAAAGGCAAGTAGAGGGGTTTGAAGGGGTTCCTTACCCCTTACAATATATGAAAAAATCCAAAAAATCCATAATAATGCATCATAAATAACATGGGCTAACAAAACATTATTGAGAACAAAAACTCAACAACAATTAAACAATAACAAAAGAAACTAAAAATAGAGACCAACATCTAATGAAAATAATCCTCCAATACTTTAATGACAACATTCCATTACTCAATAAAGTTATTTAGGATATTTTCTAGATCACCATCACCTCATTTATCCAACTCAACAACCTAACATTTGTCCTATGTTTTAGCTGATTTGCTAACCTTGAGGCTACTTTACTCCTCTTTTCCATATTTGATCACATATTTTAGCACCTTAATATTAGTCACAAAATTTTTAATTGTAATACTATTTACATTAATTGAATGCATGATATATTTATGAAGCTAATAATTTTATTTTTTTGATTTATTGATTTTCTCTTCTAACATATCAATCTTTGGTGCACAATATCCTCATTACTCACATCCTTTGAAGGACCAATTTGACTAGTGTTCCATCCTATATGTAACTATACCATATTGATGGAATAATTAAATATATAAATTTCATTAATTATCTAATTAAAGATACTCTTATGCAAATTCACATTAGAAACCAATAGTTTGAACTTATCTTGAGGTCATTTCCTGCTATCCTTAAGGGATAATATCTTATTTATTTTTAATACACCAAAATACTCCCACTCCAAATCATCAACATTATCTTCTAGGATATCAACCTCCATATGCTCCAAAGCTATATATAAATTGTTATGGAAGTTGTCACTAATAGACCTTAACCTAGTGTCTTCAAAATACAATTCCTCCTTAGAATCTTATGGCACTACAATAGGTGTTTTATTTCCATAAGAGTGTTTCAAATTTTCCAAATAGGAAATTTTAATGTAAATAGACTTACTCTTCTTTTTCTTAACCTTTGATTTCATAAAAACCTTATCATTTTTAATAGCTTCAATAATTTTAAACATAGTAGAGTATCCTATTAGGAAGGATTTCACATGGTTATAAAGAGAAAAAAATAAATCTTAAAGTGTAAAGGGAAGGTAGATCTACCTAATTGAAATTAAATAAATAAATTCTCAAGGAACAACAATAAATAAAATAGGAAACTAACATAAACATTGTGAATAAAATTATTCAACAAAGGAAATGGATAATATAAAATTACCTTATAACAACCCTCCATATTTATATAATTCATTATTTGATGTGAAACCATCTACCAAGGTGAAGGTAGGGACTATTTAATATATCCTCATTGGAACTCAATCAAAAGTTCTTCCTCCTCTATAAAATGATCCATTTCCTCCTTATCCCTTTAATATTTATAAATTTTCCTCCCTTGCATGCTTAAATTACTATCTTGTGTTATGATTATTCACTAAACAAAATTGTAACTCCTCTCATGACCATTAATTTATTATTCAATGCTTTATCAAAATCCATCAAGATTGCCTTGAATGTTTTCCATGTCAGCCACCATCTTACATAATATTCTAGACTTATTTTTCTTATTGATGGAACCAATACTACTAGATTTTACTCTATATAGATCCTCACCCATTTTGCAACACATGAATTATCCCTCCTATCTTGTTATTTTTTTCCTCTTAGGATAAACCCAATTTATCTTATGGGAAGAGGGTAAATCAATCAAATAACTCCAACTAATAATGAAAATAATGAAGACACCTGAAGCTTCATTAAAATCAAATAATTTCTTGGGATTAATCCAATATTTGTCATGAAAACCATACAATATGTGGTTTTTGTGAATATCATTTCTAAAATAGGGGAAATTATTAATAAACATTATATCTATTGTTAATAAAACTTACTAACATGAGTCTCCCAACTATGAACTAACTAGACAAAAAAAAAATACAATTGAAATAAGCTTTCAACTCAAATACATAGCTAGGCACCAAAATCTTCCATAACTACTTTTTGTCCCACTTCCTTTGGGAGGTATATAACATTATTCAATTTTATAAAGTGTTGTACTCTAACCCCATTACTAGAAAACTAATCTTCAACCTTATTTACTTCATTATAGGTTTGGATTATCCTATTTTATTGAAAGGTTTGAATATTATCTAAGGCATCCTATTCATAAAATTTATAATAATCAAGGAATCTCCCTAAATAATTAGATGAGTTATCCCATTATCTTTAGCTAATTAGATCCCCAAAAGTGATACTATAGATTCCACTATGTGATTAGATTGAATTCCTATATTTCATTCATAATCCATAATCAGAGTTCCTTTTCATTCCCTAATAACACCTCCTCTACCCACTTTCCATGGGTTACCCTTTGAAGTTCCATCAATGTTGTGTTTAACCCAACCTGAAGTAGGCAACATACATTTTGTTAAAAATTTAGCCACTTTTTTTGGATCATGGTCATTATTTCCCTCATTGGATATATTTAAATTAGAAACAATATTGAATTATTCATTTTTAGTTTCTTTATTCTCCTTCATTTTGATGGAATTAGAATTATCTTTCAAAAGGCTATTAAGTTTAGAAATAATTGTGAACTACCGATCCTTTTATCTTTGAATATTCTCCCATTTATTTCCTTCCAAAGCCCCTAAAAGACATGTGGTAAAGACATACCAAAAGTTTTTAATATTTTTATTTTGAACATAGCCTTCCAATGGTTCCACAAATCCATAATAGTCAAAGGTTTAACCCATACAATCTCAAATATTGATAGTGTATTCCATATAACTTTAAAAGAAAAAGGGAATTCTAGTAGAAAATAAACAATGGATTAAGCATTAAATTAATAAAAATCACACCTATTTGGGATGGGGAGCCCCCTTTTCATCAGATTTCCAATAGTCAAGATTTTATTCTACACAATTATCCAATAAAAAAATATCTTGGGTATCGGATCTTTATATCATAAAAGTTTCCATTGGAAACCATCACGTGTCTCCTTTAGGGAAACTATGTAACTTGATTTAACACTTTAATTACCATAAAAAGAAATCCTCCCAAACTAATTCATCTTTATTTCTAGTTCTACATACATGAGAACTATGAAGTAGGTCATTAAGGTTAGATAATTCTACTCTCTTTCTAATCAAAATTATCCAAAGCTAAAATTTTCCATGTCTAAATTCAATGTAGTTGAAAATTCTTTCCCCATACTTCCTCCTTAGTTTATCAATAAATTTATTTTATGTATTAGTAAAAAATAGAGGTGAGTTGATAATCCATAAGTATTTACAAAACCAAACTTTTTCACAAGTTCAAAACTTCTATTTACTCCCTTTCCATAAGATCTTTCTACTTTTTAGCAACTAATTCTACAACCATGAACCTTTTGTAATACTTTCATTTAAATATATCATTTCCCTTTATCAAGAACCTCCACTTGAATTTATTTTATTCAATTATTTTCCTTAAGAGGTGGAATAATTCATTTAGCTTATATCTGGATCTTATTTTTGTATCTTAATGTCTACATGTACCTTATTCTGGTTTGGATAAGGTGTCAATTTATATTCTAACACAAGAGTCTTGTAAAAAGAGCTAGAAATGAATCACAAGTGTCATAAAGTAGCTCTACCTTGAGAGGATAAATGAGTCCTCTAAAAAATATCTATTTTGCCTCCAAATTTATAAGTTGATATATCAATTGGTTCATAAAAGTCTTGAATTATAAAATGTAAAAAAAATAGCTCTGATTTTATTTGATGGAGAGAAGATAAGTGTTAATATTTAATTATTGGTCACTTATTATAAATGTATTGCATTAAAAATGTGTATTATAACTTAAAATTGGTGTCTAATACCCATTAGGCAAAGATTGAAACTGATCCAAATTTCTTCTCACTAAATTTTGGGAAAAACTTGTAGTAAAACCAAACTACCACCATATTTTTCCATAAAAGTTTTGAAATCTCTAAGATATAGATCATGATAATTACTTCTATCAAACATATAAAATGTAGGCATGAGAAATTTATGAGGTAACATGGCATTTAGAATATTGTGCCTAATTGGGTTTTCATTTATAACATTAGAATCAACCTACGCATGGCATTTTTTTATTTTTAGGTTCAGTTAATGAAATTAATATTGCAAGGCACAAAAACATGCATTAAGGAAATGACTTCTTTGGAAGGAATGTTAATTTTAAGAGGTTCATTTAATGGTTGAATCATTTTATTATAAGTTTATATAGGTACACTATTGTATATAGGAGGAGGACTAGATAATTTTTTTTATATTAATCATAGGCTGAGAAAATTCATCATACACATGTTATTAAATTTTCATAGATTAGAATTCATGAGATGTATTAATATTATTACATTTTAATCACATTTGGTATTAATAAAAGGTTCATTTGAAGAGAGATTTTGACATTGCATTTTAATAAAAAAATATTAAAGCATCAAATATGTTTGTAGAATTTAGTATTTATAAAGAGATAAAAGGGATTTAAATTTATTTTTCCAATTCTAAAGAGAGGGAAATAATTTCACTTTCTACACATTTGTTTCCCATATCTAGATAGAGAAGGAAAATTACACTGTTCACAGTATTTTTCCATGTCTAAAGAGAGAAGGAATTTCACATTATTCACATTATTTTTATATTCATAGAGAAAAGGAATTTCAAATTATTTTGATATTTATATAGAGAGAATTAATGACACATTATTTGCATTATTTTTTTATTTATAAAGAGAATAAATTTCACATTCTTCACATTTTTTTGCCATTTCTAAAGAGAGGACATAAATTTAACATTATTCACATTATTTTTTCATTTATATGAAAGGTATAGTCATATATAATGTCACTTGAGTGCAATGAGTGTCACTTGAGACTATCATATCCCTAGCTTAGCCCTAGACCTATATTAGGGCATGTTTCAATCCTTATATAGCTTTCATGTAATCCTAACCCATCCCTAGAAGTACCAAGAGAAATTCTAGACCATCTCTCAGGCATCTAGGCCCATAGTGCACCATATTTTACCACCTAGACACTAGTGTGGCTTTTAGACATTAGTGCACCATGATAGTGACCAAGGGACCATGCTACTATCTGTTAGATCTTTTCTCCTCTAATAGACATATTTCCACTTTTAAAGACACCTTAGGGTCAACCCAAAATTATTTCATCTCTTGAAATGCACAAGATCAATATATATACACTATTTTTATCCCTTTACCCACTAAACCAAAATCATATGCAAATACTCATAAACAAACTCAGAAATAATTATGTAAATCAAGGTACTTAATGACTATTTTACCTTGATTTTATATATATCCATCTACGAAATTCCTAATCTTAGATTACTCAGATTTCCAATCTCAAGCACACTCAAAACACTCAAGCTGATACTTATACTAACATTCACTTGCACTTACACCAAAAACTTAGGTGGGAGAACTACATCACACTTGATCCCCTCTTGAGATATTGGTATATAGTTAACTCTCAACATCGTAGGGTGTTGAGGTCACATCCAACCTATTTAGCTAACTTTATTTTTTTTTTCTTGTGCTCCTCAAATACCCTAATAATATGGATATTTAAGGTTTTACATTCTAAATCAGTCAAAAACAGGTCATAAACAATGAATCAAGGCTCATCCATACATGAACATCCATATTAGACATAGGTGAAGGACCTCCCATAAGATCACAATCCCTTCCTAAAAGGGACACTACCACACCCATGAAGACACTAACATAATTCACTACTATTTAGAGGACCATGTTACTATTTAGGATGAGTTTTGAGTACTATTTCTAGTTTGTGGTGCTCTAAACATCTTTTTTACTAGTTTTTAACCTCTAATCCATTCATCACATTTAGTTTCCATCTAAGTACATACTTATGTGATTAATTTATATTATTATAATAATCAAATTAGGTTAATTATTGTACAAATAAGTGGATATATTTATTTCATATGCATTCCTTGATTTACTGTTCTAACCCTTTAACAACTTACATTTTTTAAACTCTATAAATCCCTTAAAATTTAAATCATTTGGTAAACCTAACATAATTTGAATAGTGCAAAAATCCTAACCCTAGACTAACTTTAGGGTTTATGTTTTTAAGCCTTATAAAACTCCCACTCATATTTTAGATCCCTATATCTTCTAATTTTTATTTTGTCTAGATCATGATTATAATGAAAGAAGATGTTTATCACTTTATAATTAAATTTTTTCTAGTTTCATTTGCATGTTTATTTCCTTTCATTGGAATAAAATAAAATAATATATACACACATATGTACATGATGTCCTATATCAATTAAAATATATTTTATTTGACTTAATCTATAAATTAAATACCCTAATAACCACCTTTCAAGTTACAATGTCATATTTTAAGTGCATGAAAGAATATCCTTCTCATCCTCATCTCCATGAGGATTATAACTACCTTCCCTCTAACTAGGTCCACATTATCACTCCTCCAAGATATGAATCAACCTATACTACCATTACTAATTCCCATGCTCAATTTATCCATGTCTCCACCTCTTCTCTAAATGGTATGTGCCTACATATTCAATCAAATGTGACTAGGGTTTTCACCTATGCAATTCTAAGGGATTGAATTATCAACATGAATAGGTAAATTTCATAATTAAAAACTCATAATCAGATATTACATGAAAATATTATAGTATTGGAAAATTAGATTACAAGATAAAATCCTCTAGGTCTCACTAGCGTCAATAATGTACATGAGTCTTTACCTAGTCAATTTGCGGCAATCAATGTTATATACCAAAACAAGAAATCATAATAAATTACATATAAAAATAGTGATTAAAAAAGTATTTAAAGATCAAATAGAATTCCAAGTGATATTTTAAGTAAAATTATTAAAGCCAAATCGATCAACCTACCTCCTCTACATCTAGTGAGGAGATCTAGATATTATTTTGTATATAATAGAATGAATGGGCACTACACTTATCCATTTTTATAATTGAAAAGGAAAATACAATAGGTTTGATACATATAAATCAAACAATGACACTTCATCCAAACAAAATACAATGTCACATGTAAAAATTCAAAATGGGTCAAATTTAGAAAAAGCAAAAAAGTGGTTACCAAAACATAACTTAAAACAATAGAAGATTCACTAAGTAGAATCAGAGCAAGAAACATTACAACAAGCACAGATACAAGAATTAAAATATTAAAATATACATCCCATAATGAATCTCAATTTTCAAATTAGTATGGGTTTGGTCAAAAATATCTACAATGGTTTGATTATCATGGTCATGGTTTGGGAAAGCAGGCACAAGGCATCATTACTCTTATTATAGTAGTTGATAATGTTGGTCAATATTGTCACCAAATATTTTACCCTAAAATATGTTTTTTAGGCCTACTCTAAGATATGGGAAACATTGGAATACTTCTATATATGTGGGTTACCTATATAAAAAGTAGACCTCTAGGTTTAAGGGTTAGCTCCCTGAATTTGCTTTTAAGTGCCTCTCACCTACACTAACTGATTAGTTGTGGGAAAATGGATGGAATATTTCATGAAAATAAAATAATATAAATATGTGATGCACCATGAATATGTCCACAAGAACATCACACTTCTCTCACAAAGAAAAGAGACTTGCAAACTAGCTTTAAAGCCTTAGATGTTATAACATTAGTATTTCGATATAGAGGTGATATGAATGATACAAATCAAGGTAAGTGAACCATTGGTCAGTTCTAGACTTAAAGGACACTTTCACACTTGAATGGATCCTAACACACTAGCTATACTCTATATGACCTGTTATAATGAGAAATTATTGCACCAAACATGAAAAGACAAGGAGAAGCAAGGATAACAGCTCATCATTAAACCTCACCATTCATCACTTCACACACTTAGACAATATGTATTTTGAACAAAAAAATAGATTTATTAAATTATTCAAATGTAAATTACAACATCAAACTAGTAGGGATTTACCATAGCAAGTGTGGTATTAAAAATAAGAGCCAAAATGGCTAGTACTTATAGAATTTGAGAGAAGATAAAAGAGAATGAAATAAAAATCAAGTTGAGAGGAGTTACATAGCAGGAGAAAGGAATATGGAATATACCATGTAAGGAATACTTATAAAAATGTCCCTTAAACCATGAAACTCCTTGAATCATGAAACTCCTTGAATTTGGTGTAAGACTCTTCAATTCCTTACTCATAAATTGCTTTCATCATTTGGCCTTCTTTGAATGCTTCACAAAAAACTAGGGATAGATGAGATCATTTCACTATGAGGGAGGGATTATAAACATGATCCAACATGAATTGGATGTTTTCTTAATCATCAATATTTTTTTGGCCAATTATTTTCACTACTTACAGTCATAATCACCTCTCTTTCACTCACCCTTCACACTTGGCACTAAAGAGTTCTTCAATTTATTAAACCAATGTATACATAAGGTGATGTGACACTTGTTAAGAGTCCTCATTCCCTTAGATTCATTAGGTAGACCTTAAAAGGCTTCCCAATTAGAGTTTTCATCTTCTCACATGGTGATCATTCTTTGTTCACTATGCCAATTTAGATTGGTTGGGATGAAGGTGTTAGAAGAGGCAATTTTTAACTCTCCTAAATCAATAAATGGATACTAGGAATTAGGATAGGTCCCAATCTACCTCCCAAAGTGTTTTGCATATTTTTAAACCCTTTTATACCTATATAAAACTAGTTTCACACATTTTTCATCCAAGTAGGGAATAACTCATTCTAAAGGGAAGGAGCCCTAGAGAGTTGTCTACAAGCCCAAATCACTTTCCTTATCAAACTAGCCCATTTAGGTGCCGTTCCTTCTTCCTCTTTCTAATCAGGTTCTTAGCAAGGATTTTGGATGGTTTTAGGTGTTTCTAACCCTTAGAATTTATTCATAAAAAATTTGACATTCAAATTGTGAAAAAAATACACAATATGCAATTTTGGGACCCTCTTCAACTTATCCCATATCCTCAAACTCCCATGTTCAGCCTCCATGTTCTTGTGATCTTCCAAATATGGCCTCTCAAGCTCTTCTTAGCTTTTTTCATACCTAGTAATTTCCTTAAGCAAAAAAATAAATGGATTATCTATGGTTTCCTCTACATTCCAAAATCTTAGACACATATAATAACTCCTTATGAACATATTTCAATGCTTTGGAATTCTTACTTAGTGTTAGAAATGATATTTGACCCCCTTTAGGTAGTAGGCATAGTCTAGGTCTAGTAGGTTTTTCTACATACCTATGATTTTAGGATACATTGTTTGTTTTATAACAACTATGGGGCCTTAATCATTATTTTACATGTTTACAACAACTTCATACACCCTTTTTAAATGATCCAACATCTCTCAACACACCTTTGCCTTTTAGCTTACTAAACCTGCATGGTTTTCACCCTCTAGGAGTACCCCATGTCTAAGATAAAATAGAGGGAATCTCCCCTATTTTAAAAATAAAAACAAGGGTATCAGGGATTTGGTAGTTTATTTAGACACTTTGTACCAAGTTTTATGGTTGAGACATACCTCTATCATTTTCAAACCTTACAAAAACTGAAACAAACTTATGAAGTATCGATTGTGTGCAAGGTCTATAAATATGACTGTAAGTTATCCTTTTAGAACTATTATTTTCACTATTTACATGCTATGGGAACCTCTTGATATGGTTACCACCATTTTCGAAGACACTCAAATAATATTTATGATCTCAACCTTTGCTAAGCTCTCTAAGGTATACCTTCCAAGACTGACAAATTGTGTATAGTGTTATTTGCTAGAGAGAGGGAGAGAGAGAGAGAGAGAGAGAGAGAGAGAGAGAGAGAGAGAGAGAGAGAGAGAGAGAGAGAGAGAGAGAGAGAGAGAGAGAGAGAGAGAGAGAGAGAGAGAGAGAGAGAGAGAGAGAGAGAGAGAGAGAGAGAGAGAGAGAGAGAGATGCATATAGGTATTTATTTCATGATTAGACCCTAAATAATTAACATAATAATTTATTTATGATCTCTAATATCATGTTATAGTTTCACTTACTCACACCATGTTTTAGGTTAGAACAACTTCAAAATTGGTTATGCTTATAGGTCACTGTCATGCCATAGTCAACTATAGTTGACCATTTTTGGAGTATCAGATGTCCTATAAGTTACATGTCATCTCTTGAAACATGTGTTACATGGTTTATGATACCTTTTAATTATTTAAAACAAATCCAACTTGTAGGTTTTTGTTTTTTCAAACCTACTCACCAAGGTTCATGTATGAACTTGCAAATAGGTACCTACAGTCAATTGTAAGTAAGCCTTTCGAGGGTAAGGCACCTGTAGGTGGTGATATAGGTTGATACCTTGAAATTAAATCCTTATTCAAGTTATTTGAATCACTAATGTGTCTATCATATTAAATAGAGTCATTTACCATGAATACATGCTCTTATATTTCTATCTTGGAGTGTAAGATCATCTAGAGGTTTAAAATACTGTAGTAAACACTAAAAAGTTGTAGTGAACAATTTCATGATTTGGAAGCCTCTTAATCATCATATATTAAAACCAAATTGTCACTTCCTTTGGTCAATCCATCTCCCATAGGATAGGGATTTATGATAGGATCATTAGGACTCATATAGACTCCCTGTCATCTCATCATATGACAGCACCAAAAGTACATGGGGCTTTGTTTTGGAGTTTTTAAGGAAACTGATCCTTGAAACAACTTCTCTAACTTGAACATGGATTTTCAAGCCTACTTGCATGCTAATGAATTAAATAATGTATTTTATGGTATCTAAAATATTATAAGACCTTAAGGAAGGTATCAAAACATGTTCACACACTTTTAAGCAACACTTTCAAATCTTTATGAGGACCAATTATAAGTGGACATTTTAGTATACAGGGTAGTGAATGTGGATATGGGCTATATGCATGGAATATGACCTTATGTTTTATCTTAGGCCTTATAAACTTATTAAAATGAATAATTTCAACCATAAGGAGATTGAAACCAAATAATTTATTTGTTCTAATGTGATCAACCTCCTTGAAATCACCTGTAGGTATGCATTAATGTTGCAGGCCTATGTATATAACTTGAATTGATTGTAAAGGTCCATAATATGCTATTTGAGAGGATTGTATTAATTTATCATGTAATAATAATGTGTTAAACACATATTAAAATCTTCATAACATCTCCATGAACATCCTCAAACTTCACACACAATGACATAGTTGGATACTTGTAGGGATTTGACTATGTGTCATATTCTTGATATAACTTCTTTAATATAAACCTTAGAGAGTGATATTGGAAGGGAAGAGTGATTCACATGACATGAAAATCATAAAGTAAAACATTTTACATTCATTTAAGACTATTATAATAAATGACAACTTATGTAGTAGATGAACGTGTCTGTAACTTGGCAATGGTGACCTTAACCTACAACCTGGGATGCTTAGCTCCTCCACTCACCTCTAATCATGGAACAAGAATGGAAATAATGATATATATATATATATATATATATATATATATATATATATATCCATGTCTTATCAAAAATAATTTTATCAATTGGATTGCATGGACAAGCTCAAACAAAAGAAAACCTGTAAGGTGTGGGGATTGGTAAGCAAAATGAGACAGTCAATTTATTAAGAATGGTTCATAAAACATAGGAACCCATTATTATAAATATTTACATTAATTTGAATAAAACCAAGTGTACTATCCACCACCAAGAACATTTGACTTGAAACTTATCCTACTAGTCATACCATTATATGACCTATTGACCAATTTTGTATGTCTAGTGGAGTGATGGATAATTAGAATAGTTTTTGTCCATTTATTATTATTTAAAATAAAATAAATCATGTAAATAAAGTCAAGGAAGATGAATATACATTCTATAAGCTTTTCCTACATGCCACTTTCCTTTATAGGTTATACAACTGCCAAAACTCCTTTTTCACTTATTTTCTTGATTTCAATTAAGAACCCATAATTTTCAATTAGGATTGACATTAATAAAAATTAATATAACATATTTTAAGTTTTAATAGATTTTATAATACTTTTATACTTTGGAAAATCATACCACCTTCATTAATGACCCAAATATGACCCTTAAATGACATAGAATGACTGAGGACCAAATGTGACCATAATCAAGGATGATAACACTTTGAATGACATAAAATTAATCATTACACACCCTATAATATGATAATATATCCCTATATTAGGTTTTTAAAATATAGAGGGTTGACCTATTTTGACTTGTGGTCAAAATAGTCAACATTCTTGGTAATTTCTCAAGGGTGGTATGTTTGTTATGCCAAGACCAGTAGCCTAATCCTATTCATTGGGCCATGGAGTCACATATACACAAGTTTGACACACAATTTTCCTTTAAAACCACACCAAATAAAAATAAAGGACACAAGACACACAAAAATAAATAAACACGTGTTCTTAAGAACACTTATGGAACACAACTACTTGACACACAACTAAAGCAAATACACACACCTGACATAGTATTTACAAGACTAACTTTACTTTTCATCAATAGCAAGGATTTAAATGGGTCCAATTCACAAGAATAGGTAGATCTTATCTACTCATTATTCCTAATTGGAAGGAGTTTTTTTGTTTGTACTTTATGATGATATATGGTCTACTCCATAAGGTATCAAATTTGGTATGTCTCCCTAGTTTTGTTTCTTCTTCATCCCATTTTAACACTATGTTACCTTCTTGGAATGTTCTTGGAGTTGCCTTCTTATCAAAAGACCTCTTAATTAGTATTTGGTGATTTTCCATAGCTTGGTGAGCCTTGTCTTTAGTCTCTTGAAACTCCATTAACTTTGTCAACCTCACTCCATTGGAGTATTCTCAAGTAACACTAGTTGATGTGCCAACTCCAAGGCAAGTATCTCTTAGGATGTACATATCCTATACTCTCTTTCATAAATAATAATAAAATTAGAATTCCCTATTGACCTATTAGGAGTTATTCTATTATCCCATAGGGCAATTTTAATTTTAGTGTGCCAATCCCTCTGATTATCCTCTAAATTTTTCTTGATGATTCTGATCAGATTTTTGTTAGTAGATTTAGCCAACCCATTACCTTAATGGTAATATTTGGATGAAGTGATCAAGTATATGTCATTTATATTTTCCTAATCATCTATTTTAACACTCATGAAATCAAGTGTATTATTTGAAATGATAGTAGGAGTGTCAATCCTTGTTATGATACTTTCATAGAAATATAAGATAGCATTTTCATTAACATCCTTAAATGTCACTACCTCAACCCACCTTGTGAAGTAGTCAGTTTCTATGAGTATCCATTTGTGATCAACACTTTATTGAGGTTTTATCATGCCAATGAAATAAAGACCCCATTTCATGAAGGTTGATCTACTTGAATAAGCCTCAAAGGTAGAGCTAAAATCTTCTATTTTCCTATAATGAAAGAATATTTTACACACCTTCTCACCCAAGACTAGTAATCCTTGAAGATGCTAGGACAATAAAATCCTACCCTCATGATATTTTTAGCTATGGTTGTTGGGGAGAAATGACCTCTTATTTTTCCATCATGGAACTTTTCAAGCAACTCTCTAAACTGACCAATGTCAATGCATCTCAATAACACACTATTAGTGTCTCTTATAAAAATCAAACCATGTAAAAGATAATAATGAATAACTTAAAATTTAAAGTAACTCCTTTTGGATCTACTCATACCATTAAGATACTCACCATTTTGAAGAAATCTGATGACATCTTGTGTCCAACTTTATAGAGGCAAAGAACTAGCTAGTTGCAAGTAATTGTGATTGACTAAAGCCTCTTATTTTTACTCATGGAAGTCTAAATATATATGTTCACAAATCCCTTTACCCTTTATCAACTTTGTCACTTTGATGTCAATGTCATATTTCATTACCTTATAAATATATCTTGCACTCTTCTCATTAAGGTCCTTGCTCAAAAGAAACTTTTTGGTATTAGGATGAGAGACCATAATATGAATCCTATTGTTTGGAACCATATGCCTAAACTTCTTTAGTCTTCTTAAAATATCAAGGACTTGTTTCTCTAAAAGCATTTACTTTACTTCATAATTTTCCAAACCTTGACTAAAGAATGCAATTGGTTATTCCACACCTTCATCATTATTTTGTATTAACATGGCTAAGATAGTATCAAGGTTATCAAATGAATACATCATGAAGTCTTTAGAAAAATTAGGATTCACAAGAGTATGAGCTTATGCAATTTATTTCTTAATGGCTTCAAGATAAGAGAAGACTTGGTTCTTCTTGATCATGGTTGTGATAGTTTTCAAAAAAGATGAAAAACTAGGTATGAACTTCCTTATAAAATTTATCTTGTTAAGAATATTTGGAGTCCTTTCTTATGTAATGGTAGTAATAGGAATAGAATAGCCTCTACCCTTTTAGGATCAATGGTTAAAACAAATTTGAAAATAATATGACCTAAGTGATTACCTTCATGGAAAATAAAGATGATTTTTTTGGAGTTGAGAGATACTCCATATTTCCTACACATTTCAAACACTTGCCTTAGGTGTTTTATATGCTCATTAGCATCCTTAGGAAACATGGTTATGTCATATAGATATACCAAAAAAAATCATTCATTAAACCTTTGAAAGCCATGTCCATTTCCCTTTGAAAGGTGACACCAACATTTGACAAACCAAATGTCATCTTCCTATAAGTAAAATTCCCCCATTTTGTAGTGAATGTTGTCTTGAACTGATCATCTTCATTCACTAGAATCTGACTATAACCATAATATCTATCTAGGAGAGAAATTTTTTGAGAACCTAAAATAATTTGCAAAAGCTACTCCATTAAGGGTAAAGGATAGTGATATTTGAGTGATACTTTATTAATATCTCTAATATCCACACAAATTCTTATATCCCCATTCTTATTTCTAATAGGCACAAGGTTAACTACCTGTGTTGAATGCTTGATAGGAAATATTATTTTAGATTCAATGATTTTTGTAAGCTCTAACCTCATGATTTATTCAACCTTAGGGTTGATGGGCCTTTGTTTTTTCATAATTAGTTTAAATCCATGTTCCAATTAAATGGTATGATATGCTAGGATAGGATCAAACCATTTTAGGTCCTTATATTCCCAATCAAAGGTGTCATGAAACTCTCTACACAAATCAATGAATGCTTGCTTCTCTAATGTAGAACATACCTTGCCTAGTTTGAGGAATTTGTCTATGAAGATCAAGACCCTTTCATAATTATCCTCTTTTGTAGACATACTCATATTTTCCTTCATTTTTTGTTCATCTTCATTAAATATACTTTGTAAGGTCACCAAGCCCTTAGGTATCTTGTTTGTTCTTAGCTACACAATATTATTATCAAATTATTCTCGGAGTCTCTTTTAGTTTCTTAAGGAAAAATTAGCTTAATTTTACAAGAAGTATATAATTTGTTTGTCACTATCAAACACTTGAAAATAAACCTCATTATTAGGTATGTAAGGTCTAACAATGATTTTGATGTGAGATTGCTTTCCCTCGTCTTTTATGGTAGTAGGTGTATCAAATCATGATCCTATGGTAGCTAGTCTATCATCATGATTATTCTACTACTTTAGGACTAATTATATGTTAAATGAATTAAATTCTTCAATAAAATCCCATACCACATGTTATATGACTTGATAAAATGGTTATTGGCAACAATCACATTCCTAACTTGATACACAACTAATTCACTATCTCCATATACTTGCAAATTCTTGATTCTTTTTCTCCTTGCCCATTTTAGGCCATGAATCAAACCTTCATCTCAGCCACATTTCAAGTGCATTTAAAATGGAACCTATATGAATAATATTATTATTATTAATATGGGGAAACTAGCATAACACCATCTCCTAAACCAATCTTACTTCTTAATCCATCAAAAAACATTTTCCACATTCTATCATTTTCACCTTCTTCTTTGGTAAGTAGGGGTGTTGGTATCCCTTCCTCACATAGGTAATAACTCCTAAATCAATTTACTCCATGAAATAATAAGGTTCATGACCATATGTGCTAGTATCATACTCATCAAGAAACAAATCAAAAATTCCTTAAAGCTTGGAAGAAGCACCATCATCCATAATATGTTCCTCTTTTTCATTGATAACATAATTCAAATTGGAACTTGATTCAACATAAGGTTCAGTATGTAATTTAGCAAGTGGTTGAGTCCTAATTATTACATTTGCTTCATATATTATCCTAAAGGCTAAGAAGGACTGATCAACTAAGAGATAGCCTCATATATTAGATGTAAAATCTCTTGAAAGTTAGATTGTATAATGAGTAGGAAATTCCACAACAATAATGTCTTAGAGGATAGGAAAACTAAGACAGTCATGGATAAAAACATTTAATCCTTTTACCAATAATATTGTCCTGGTAGGTGTACCATCCAACTAAATCACTCTTTTTCTATGGGGTTCATACTTTAGGTCCAATTTGTAATCTATAATTTTGGGCATGACTGATGTAGAGGCACCACTATCAACTATGCAATTATGGACTAATTTATGACCCATAATGAGAGTGAGATAGAAAGGTGGAGGATTATCAGCCTTGGTATATGGTTCCATAATGTTTTTAGTGAATTATTAAGGTCTACATTATTATAACCATGACTTGGTGGTGGATGGATAACATGGATAGTGGATAAATATTTTTGCAAAATCTCTTTTTGGCCAGGCATATGAAGGACATCTTGTTAGTACCCAAAATTGCACTAAAGCAATTGGGCCCTTGTCAAGTGTAAATGCCTAAGTCCAGCTTGAGTCAAGTATTAAAGCCTAATTACTTAGCCAAGTCATGTTTTAAATTCTTCATTGGAAGTTGGATTCCATGTTAAATTGGTTAAGTATTAAATTGGTCTTTACTTGGTATATGTGTAAAGCCCTTAGACTTTTTTGAAATTTTTGCATGAAAACTTTACCTAATGAAAATAGTTCTTCAATATTTTTGTCTCAGACAAAAATTTTAAAGACTTATTTCCATCAGGAAAAGTATTCACATAAAAAGTCTAAAGAAATTTGATGTTTTATCAAAAGGTTATGTGGAAAAGTCGAAGGCTTATTTATTTCATAATTTTTATCCATGACAAAAAGTATGTAGGTCCATTTCCTTAGGGCATTTTGCCTATGTAAAGGATCAAGAAGGCACTTACCCTTCTGACATTTTTCACACCCAAAAATCCCAATAAATTTTATTTATTCTATAAAAAAATTTAAGTTTAATTTCTTTGGTAAAAAATGTAGAGCTCAATTTCTTTGGGGAAATTATTTCGAACAAAATGTTTAAAGCAATTGTCTTGATGAAGATAAAACTACTGAAGGCTAAATTCTTGAAGGCATTTTTCCCATGATAAATATTATGAATGCTATTTAATTTGGGCATTTTTACCATGCAAAAAGTTTGATAAAGTTCAAATCTTTTAGGAAAAGTGTAAAGCTTCAGTTTCTTTAGGGAAATTGTTTCAGATAAAATGTCTAAAATAATTATCCTAACAAAATATTTGTGAAAAGGAAATTCCAAAATATATCATATGCTTCATAGAAATTATTTTAGGTAAAATGTTCAAAAAAATTATCCTGACATAGAAATGCTAAAGATAGAAATGTCAAAGATAGGAATGCCAAAGACTAAAGGCTGAATGCAAACAAAATGTTGAAGACAAAAGGCTTGATAAAAAAAGTCCTCAAAGAAATTTTCCTAAATTATAGGTATGGAAATATTACTAACATATTTTGACAAGCACATGGATATCCACCTTAAGGCACAATAACTATTCATTGGGATTCAAATGTTCTAGGATGATTTTATGAGCATCAAATTTAGGCCCCATGAAGTAGCCATTTAATTTCAAATGGGGGTGGATCAAATTATGCAAATTTGATTAGATTAAAATATCTAATGTCACAAAAGTGCAATTAAAAATCAAATACATGGTCATAAGATAAAAATTGAGTACATTCCCAGAGATTGATGGTACATTTTCAAGTATACACAATCCGATCTATGACACATATTAAGTCAAGACTTTTCAACAAAACCCAAAATGAACATGAGACCACCAATTCAAAAGAGTGTGTTAACCTAAGAGTACTAATAGAGTAAGATGCATAGAGCCCATAGAGATACCAAGTGGAACCATTTTGGTACAAGACTTATAGATAGACAATAGCATTTGATTTTTTGGATCCAGATCAACAGCTTACATTTTCTCAGGTAGAGATGATCCAATGGTGTGAGATGAGATGGACTATTCAAAGGGATCAAGATCAATAAGGAAATGACACATGTCCTAATCTAACAAATGGTCAAATTTTAATAATTAATAAGAATAATTCCATGGAAGAGCCACATAAGTGTTGAGTCAATTTGAAGAAGATATATGGGTCATTTTAAAGCATATTTTTTAGATAACAGTCATGGATCATTTTTATTTTCATCATAGCTAGATATTTCCAATTGTAATCATCAAAAGGTAATGGTATTTCCTTGGAATGTGCCAAAGGGAGGATTTTTATTTATAAACTTCCATGATTTGAAAATCAATTAGTATGAGAGCATCTCTAGATGGTTACACATGAGGACAAATTCTATTGGGATCCTCAAATGATTTTCTCCCTCTAGCTGTGTAGGTAAGCAATCAAAATTGTCTCTGAATGGTTTCATATGATAAAAAATTGTTTTTTATGACTCCTCACAAAGTTCACCATCTTGATCATGAATTCGGTAGCATTTTTAGTCAAAAGATCAAAGGCTTGTTACAAAGCTTCATCATTCATTATAAATGTAGTTGCAAGAATGATTCTTTTCTTGCAAGTGGATCTCCGGTGTGGCAAATGGCATATTATAGATGTAAATATCTTGGTGAACCTTAAGGTTTGTTTTTTAATTTTGAAAATTTCAACCCACAATCCTAGATTTAAAATGTATAAATAGAAGGCTTGTGTTCTATTCAAGAGGTTGGTTGGCCATTATGTTGGTTGTGTTTGGTCATCATTTCTCTCCAAGTCTAGGATCTTCAAAAAAAATTAGGATCACTATTGTGTGTGATTTGTCTCTCTTATTAAGGTGGTTGTAGTTGTATAGCCATTAGCAAGCTCTAAAATAATGTCTATGTGTCTCCACTATCCAACATGGAGTAAATCCACCATACTTGTCTCCTTAGTGTCATTTTAAAACATTGGTGTATGTAAGATTTTCTCTCAAGTTAATGGAAAATACTTGTGGTTCTTTATTTTATCCTATTAATGAAATGCAATAATGTATTTTATAATTTCTACTTGTTGGATATTTGGGTTTGTGTTCATTGTTGGTTGTCATTTTGAGCATGTACCTAGGTTATAAATCCATATCTATAGTTATATTTTGATATATGTTGTCAAAAACCTTTTAAGGGCACCCCTAGGTTCATTAATTTAATAGGAGAAAGTATTTGAGATTTTAGTTTTAGTGTATATCCTAGGGTTTCATGGATCATTTGGGCATTTTCATTCTATTGGCACCAATGGATGAAAATTTCTCCTTGTAGTTTCCATGGATTGCATTTAAGTTTTCTTACATCTTTGCAATAAGTGATGTTATGTATGTTGAAAGAATCCCTGCTATTTAAAAAACTACCAACATGCTAACATACCCTTCCTCTTTATTATTATAAAACTATCCCACCCTATCTTACCCTGTAAATGATACACCCAGTTGCATATATTGAGTGTTACTTTCCCTGTAGATGCATAAAATATTGCCTATATAACATGTGTCTACATTTTGTGCTCTAAATCATAGTATTATAGTCTTTTATTCAACCCTTTTGTTGTTAAATTTTTTTTTAGAATGAAGGTTTCAATCACTTTAAAATCTATCTTTAGTAGCTTGTATCTAACTTAGAACATTTTCTCACTTTGTGTCACAACCCTTCTTGAGTGGAGTGAGCGAGTTTGGTTATGTTCTAGTTAGACTTGTGTTCCTTTGTGCCAATAATCCCCATGGAAGTTGAATTGTAGAATCTCTCCATGTGAGAAATTTACTCCATAGGTCCTCTTACCTTGGTTCAGACAAAGCAAAAATTAGCAGGGAGATGACCATACCCTTTATAGGTGCCTCTTAGTCATTTTTTACATCTGGTCCTTTCTATATGCCAAACCCTACCTTAACTACAATGACATATCATTGGGTTTTTCATCTTTTTTTTTCCATTTTATTCAAGTGTGTAAGGTTGAGTGACAAAGGTGTACAACTGGGAACCAACACTCAACTAGAATCATTTATAAGGACACATTATTATCACCCATGTTATTGAGAACTCTTAAAAAGAGATATAAATAGTTTAGGTTTGAAAAATTCTCTACCACTACATCTGCTATAAGTAATCTTAGTTGTGTGTTTAGACAAGTTTGTTCATATTATTTCATGTGTTTGAAAGATGGGGTTATTTGAGCTTACCTTTGTTATCTTGGCCATCAAATCTACTTCACTCCACTAGAGTCTTAGTTACTAAATTTATTGTGTTAGGAATTGAGAGATTTGATAACTAACATTTGTTGAATTTATTGCAAAGAGCTCAAAATTTGTCATGTTTTGAGGTGATCTTCACTATTTAAACATGAATCTGAAAGTTTCATTATCTTTGCTTTCATACATCATCACTAATTTTAGAAAGATATGGCTTTATTATGTATCACTTTAAGTTTGTAAATGGTTATATTCTAGAAGTTTGCTTCTAGTGGTGACTCTAAAACATCATCTACTTTCAAAGAAAGATCAGTGTCCACTTTAAATATCTATAGCTTTGAGAGTTCTTTTGCTTATAAATATAGAAGGACTGAAGTCTTATTTCAAAGGTGACTCTTCAAAGAAACTTGTCTTGCCATTAAGTGTTCATCAAAAAATAAGAAGACAAGTTTGGAGGCCTATTGAGGGGCATAGTGTAACTATAAAAGACTATTTGGACTATCAAGATTTTGGTAAGTCTATGCTTTTATTTTTTGAACTTCCTATTACTATAGATTGTCATAGTTCTTTTGATTATTCAAAATTATACAATCTGATTTATTATCTAGCTCCTTCTCAACCAACTAAATCCACTCCTAAGTTTGATCCTGCAAGTTCACCTCATTCACCCCCTCACATCCCTTTACCATTTGTTCCTAAACTTGCCATTGAACCAATAATGAAGTATAAGGATAAAGGTGAAAATGGGAGTCCTATAATTATAATTCTTAGATTCATGCCTATAAATTTTGATGACATGGAATGTTATCCTAATGAAGTCCCAAATGAAGTGAGGAAATGCCTTCCAATATTCTAAGGGAATAACATAGTGAGTGGTGATTAGCTTTTGAGGGATTTTCACAATATCATTGAAGATTATGAGGTTGAGCATGAGGATGTGTGCATTAATTTATTTGTGCACACACTAGAGGAAGATGCTCATGAAGGTTTCAATTAACTTCCCCATGGATGTATTGATTCATGGGAAGAGATGAAGAATGTTTTTAAAACTCAATATGGTGATAGGATTGATCCAAGGTTTCTTTTGGTTGAATTTGAAAACATCAAAAAAAAATCCCAATGAGTGTGTGTAGGACTTCAATATAAGGTTTAAAAATACTATGATGTAGCTTCCCAAAAACATCAAGCCCAATGATATAACATGCTTGATCAAATATTGTTATGCCTTTGATAAGAAGGCTGAGTACTACTTACAAGATAGGGATCCCATCAACCTATGGTTGGCATTCAGTAAGGCCATCCAAATTTAAAGTAACATAAAATTTTTGGGTATGCCCTTGAACAAGTAGGTTGATGTAAAGTTAGTTGATCCAAAAAAGACACAGTCTAAGACAACCAAGCTTGAAGATATTATTAAGACTTTAGCCTCCACTATCAAAGAGATGTCCTACAAGCTAGCTAAAGCTGAGAAAGGGATATCCAATAGGATTATATGTGATGACATATCTATCAACTATCATTATATATATCTCAAGTCATTTGGTTGCAATAAAACCCTATATTCATGGTTGAGTCTAGAAAAAGGGTAAAAAAAATTAGTTTTAACCCTTAAAAACTATCCAAACTTTGATAAAAGTTATCCAATATGGTTTTAAAAGTTATTAAAGTGGTTTTACACCTTTATAAAACAAATATTATAAAAATATAACATATTATTGAATGAAATCTCAATATGATAAAAATAATCAATGAAAATATTACCTAAAGTGGGACCAATAGATACCCCATGTTTTCCCCATTCCTCTATTTAACCCTATTTTTTATTTAACAATTAAAATGTTGTCTAATAGGTGTAATACTTGAGAAAGACCATAATGATAAAGATATACAATTATTAATAATTTTTATTACTACTTACTAAATATGAAAACGTACTATTTTTTATAAAAACACTACAAGGAATACACTTAGCTTAGATACAATTCTTGGTTGGCAATTTTTGATATATGACAGTGGAAATTAGTAAAAGATTAAACTATGATTTTTCATAATTAGGAAAAAATGAAGAATATTTTTGGATAGGTCCGTGATCCTTGGATAGTAGCATAGGTCAATCACGTTCATTGACTATAGAATTTTACAAGTTGAAATAAGTACCTGATCTATTGTATGCTAAGGTAAATGCCATGAATTTTGATTTTGACATGGATTGGTGTAATAAGTGCTTCCTTCCACATCCCCCATGTGATACTACTAAAAAAATTGATGAAGATGTGGGTGATATTGAGTCTGAGTCTAATGGTGATAATGAGATCATGATGTTCAATTATCAAGACTCTCAATGTATGTTTTCTGCTTCCACAAAAATTATGAATGCTACTTTTATAGATCAGGTTTAGAGTGTGGTCAAGAAGGTATGTGTCCCAACATATGAATTTAATTATGATGATAGCATAATATAAGTAAATGATTTACCCAATCAAGATGTAATTTAATATCTAAGGTGTGATTTGAAAGGAGTTTTGAATATGGATGTAAAATTGGGTAGCTCAGTTGGGAATATGGACATTATTAATCAACTAGTTATTCTTGATACTAGGTTTGATAATGAATATGTTGTTTGGAAGATGTCATTTGATGAATATGGGGTTATATTTTATGCCCCTAAGGATGAAAAATATAGACTTATTTCAAATAGTGATTTGAGTGCATAAATGATGTTGTTGATCCTAGTACACTCTTGGTTGGTACTCACCTGATTGTAGCTAAGAAACAAGTTTAATTACAATTTTTAAAGGAATACCAAAATATTTTGGCTTGGTCTTATCTAGATTTGAGATCATATAAGAAGGATTTATTTTACCTTGTCATCCCATTATATCCTAATAGTAGTACCTTTAGGCAAGTGTAAAAATTGGTTTACGTCATTTTGGCCACCAAGCTAATAGAAAATTTAAAGAGATTAAGGGATAGCATAATTTTGGAGCTACCAGTTAATGGAAAGCATCTGAAATATTTCTTAAACTAAGCCTATAATTATGTATATATTGTATAGTGTTTTGTCCTTTATTATTTCATCATTTTGTTGCACCTCTACTTTGTGCCTTATTTATATAGTTTCCTTTTGTTGTTTTTTGTTATGTGTTCATTCTTAGATCCTCCTAATATATTTTTTTTAGTCTACCACTATTTTATTGAGCCTCCATGAGTGTTTTCTAAAATTTCTAAATCTTGAATTTATGGCCCAATGTATTAGAACCTAATCCTGTAGTTTGGATTTATTTACACACCCATAGGGGGTATGCATCCTTGAGTGAGAGCCAGTGTTAGTGCCCAAGATTGTAGTAAATTAATTAGGCCCTTGTCAAGTGTAAATGCCTAAGTTCAACTTGAGTTGAGTATCAAAGCCTAAGTCCTTAGTCAAGTCCTATTTTCAAGTCTTCATTGAAGTCAAGTTCCATGTTAAATCAGCTACGTGTTAAATTAGTCTTTACTTGGCATATGTGTAAAGCCCTTAGACTTTTTTGGACTTTTTTCATGAACATTTTACCTAATGGAAATAGATCTTCGAGATTTTTATCTCAAACAAAAAATTTCAAGACTTATTTTCATCAGGAAAAGCGTTCACATAAAAAGTATGAAGAAATTATATGTTTCATCAAAAGTGTTCTGTAGAAAGGCCAAAGGCTTATTTGTTTCAAACTTTTTATCCATGGAAAAAAGTTGTAGGTTTATTTTATTTAAGAATTTTTCCCATGTAAAGGGTCTAAAAGGAACTTTCCCTTTGGACATTTTACCTACAAAAAAATCCCAATAAAATCCATTTATTTGTATGAAAATGTTAAGTTTAATTCTTTGGGAAAAATGTGGAGCTCAATTTTTTGGGGTAAATTATTTCAGACAAAATGTATGAAAAAATTATCTTGATGAAAATAAAAATACCAAAGGCCTAATTCTTATGGGAATTTTTTCCATGACAAAGATTCTGAATGTTATTTATTTTGGGAATTTTTCTCATGCAAAAAGTTTGATAAAGTCTAAATGTTTTGGGAAAGGTGTAAAGCTTCAGTTACTTCAGGGAAATTATTTCAAACAAAATTTCTAAAACAATTGTCCTGATGAAATATTCACACAAAGTAAAGTTTAAAATATCTCATATTATTTAGAGAATTAGTTTTGAATAAAATGTTCAAAACAATTATCTTGACCAAATTACTGTGGAATAATTATTCTAACATAGAAATTCCAAAGACATAAATGTCAAAGATAGGAATGTATAAGACTAAAGGTTGAATGCAAATAAAAATTTTGAAGATAAAAGTCTTGATAAATAAAGTCCCTGAATAAATTTTCCTAAATTATAGGTATTATGGTCTTGTGGACAAGTTTTGACAAGTGCACAAACATCAATCTTAAGGCATGATAACTAGTCATTGGGATTCAAATGTTTTAGGATAGTTATGAGAGCAACAAATTTAGGCCTTGTGAAGTATCCATTTGAGTTTAAATGGGGGTGGATCCAATGATGAGTGTTTTATTAGATGAAAATATCTAATAGTGCAAGAACAAAATTGAAAAGTCAATACATGGTCATAGGCTAAAGATCAAGCATGTTTCTAGAAAATAATGGTATGCATTTAGGTGTACATAATATGATATATGGTGCATATTAATTAAATAATTTTAAACAAATCCTAGAAGGAACATAAGACCACCACTTGTCATGAGTGTGTTCACCCAACAGGACTAATAGAGTAGGATGTAAAGAGCCCACAAAACTACCAAGTGGTACCATTTTGATACAAGACCTATAGACAATCAATAGCATTTGATCCTTTGGATCAAGATCAATGCCTTACATTTAATCAAGTAGATATGATCCAATGGTGTGATATAAGATGGAGTATTCAAAAGGTTCAAGATCAATAAGGAAATGACACATGTCCTAATACAATAAATGATCAAATTTCAATTATTAATGAGTAGAATACCATGATGGAGCCACATAAGCACTGAGTCAATGTGAGGAAGATTTGTGCACCATTAAAAATCATATTTTTAAAACAATGGCCATGGATATTTTTTATTTTCAAAATAACTAGATATTTCCAATTGTAATCATCATAAGGTAATGGACTTTCCTTGGCATGCACAAAAGGGAGGATTTCTATCCAGAAGCTTCCATGATTTTAAAATCAATTAGAAGGAGAGCATCTATAAATGGTTACACATGAGGACAAATTATATTAAGGTCCTTAAACAATTTCCTCCCTCTAGCTATGCAGGTAAGCAATCAAAATCATCTCTAAATAGTTGCATATGATAAAAAAATTGTTGTTCAGGATTCCATCACAAAGTTCACCATCCCGATCATGAATTCATCATCATCTTCAATTAAAAGATGAAATGATTATTTCAAATCTTCATCATTCATTGTATAGGTAGTTGCAACAATTATTATTTTCTTGTAATTAGGTCTTAGGCATGGTAAAGGGCATATTCTAGCTAGAATTATCCTGGAAAACTTGAAGGCTTATTTTACAATTTTAAAAATTTTAACCCATAGTCCCATATTTAAAATATATAAATAGAAGGCTTGTATTTTATTCAAGAGGTTGGTTGGCCATTGTGGTTTTTGTGGTTGGTCATTATTTATCTCCAAGTCCAAGATCTTCAAAAACTTTTGGGATCACTATTGTGTGTGATTTATCTCTCTTGTTATAGTGGTTGTAATTGTACAACCATTAGCAAGCTCTAAGAACATCTCTATATGTCTCCCCTATCCAACATGGAGAAAATCTACCATGTTTGTCCCTTTGGGAGAATTTTGAAACATTAGTGTATGTAAGACTTTCTCTCAAGTTATTAGAAAATACTTGTGGTTCTTTATTATATCCTGTTAATGAAATATAATAATATGGTTTATAATTTTTTTGGTTGTATATTTAAGTTTGTGTTCATTATTGGTTGTTATTTTGAGCATGTACCTAGGTTATAAATCCCTATCTATAGTTATGTTTGGAAATATGTTGTCAAATACCTTTTAAGGGCACCTTGGGTTCATGAATTTAGTAGGAGAAAACATTTGAGATTATAGTTTCAATGTATGTTCTAGGATTTCATGGATCATTTGGGAATTTGCATTCTATTGGCACTAATGGATGCAAGTTTTCCCTTGTATTTTCCATGGATTGCATTTAAGTTTTCCTACATATTTTCAATAAGTGATGCTATGTATGTTGAAATAATGCATACTATTTGAAAATCTACCAACACACCAACATGCACTTCCTCTTTATTATTATCAAACTATCCCACCCTATCCTACACTATAAATGATACATCCAGTTGTATATCTTGAGTGTTATTTGCCCTATAGATGCATAAAATATTACCTATATAAAATGTGTCTATGTTTTTTAATTTAAATCATAGTATTGTAGTATTTTATTCAACCCCTTTGTTATTGAAAATTCTTTATAATGAAGGTTTCAATCACTTTCAAATCTATTTTTAGTAGCTTGTATCTAACTTAGAACATTTGCTCACTCTGTGTGACAACCCTTCCCAAGTTGAGTGAGTTTGGTTATGTTCTGGTCAAACTTGTGTTCCCTTGTACTAATAATCCCCATGGAGGTTGAATTTTAGAATATGTCCATGTGAGAAATCTACCCCATAGGTCCTCTCACCTTGGTTCAAGTAAAGCCAAAAGTAGTAGGGAGCTGATCATACCCTTTGTAGGTGCCTCTCAATCATTTTCTTCATCCATTCCTTTCTAGATGCCAAACCCTCTCCCAGCTACAACAACATATCATCAGGTTTCTCATCTTTATTTTTGATTTTCTTAAAAGTCCAAGGCTGAGTGATAGAGGTGTACAACTAGGAACCAACACATCCCAAAGATAAATGAAAGTATTATTATTCTTCAATGATTCCATAATGTTGAGAGCATATATACCTACTTTTTATTGGGCCCTTGGAGGCAAAGAATTACTTGGAACTTGAAGAATTGGAGTAGCTTGGATAGGCCTTCCAACATTCTGATTTGGAGAAGGTGAAATAATGTTAAAGACTATCATGTTTTCAGCCATGCCTTTCTACCTTATAGGAGGTATAGATGAACTTGTAGGCACATTATTATCACCTCCTATAGAATTTCTCTTATCTCTTATATTTTATACAATAGAGGTTCCTTAATTAATAATAAAGGTATCTTAAACTAGGAAATTCATTAAGATTTCTCCTTAAGGATGCCAACTTTCATTTGTTTGCATGAGGACTTCATCATTTGTTAATAGCTGAGGGGTGACTCCTATTTGAATAACTAGAGCTTTCTAATCTTGTTTCCACTCTTCTCCTTACACCAAGTTGTTATGTAGTGGTCCCATTGATCTTGTGTTAGAGGTTGAAGTAAGATTATATGCATTAGTTGGCCTATTGAAATTAGGATGCCTTTAACCTCTCTCTTGCCCATATTATTGACCATATTACTATTGGTAATAGTAAATATTTTTATAGGCACCTTGTTACTTATTAGCTTGCCTAGTTTGAACCTATAAGGATAGGAATCTTGCCCTCTAATAAATATCATCTTCTAACTTCTTAGGATCAATCTTAGGTTTGGTATTTACACTTGGAATTTGGGAAATGTTTAGAGTAGTAGTAGGAACATTAGGAAATAAAGGCATAGAAACTTTAGGAGGCATATTTCCATATTAAATGAGGAAATTATCATCTCTAATGGAAAGTTCATATGATTCAGGAAGAGTGAAGCCACCCATGGATTGTAGCATTATGGCAATATCAGTACCAATGGATCTCAAGTATGTAGGGAAGACAAAGATAGTAGGTGGTCTCATGGGAGGAGGAAACCTATGCCAAGTATTTTGAAACCTCTCATTGAAGTTATTCATTTTTTCCTTGGAGGATCTTTGGATCACATTGATCTAATGTATGAGTGAAGTGTGATCACCCTTGACCTTAAATATTGGAGTTAGAAACACTCTAAATTCATCCTATATTATGATACAACCACTAGGAAAAGTCCTATACCAATTAAGAGATTTCCCTCTAAGGGACATATCAAGGATTATAATGGTAATATTAACCTCAGTGACATTATAGAAACTAAACAAATTAGATATATCCCTGATGTGTTTACTAGGAGTAACATAAACTTCACCATTGAATGTAGGAACACTTTTAATAGCATTAAGGGGAATGACATCATAGGCATCAAGGTGATTTGGATTGTAAATGTTAAAGGCTGAGAAGGCATGTTTCCTAGCCATGTTTTATTCAAGTTTTTACTCACTATCTTGGTCTTCTTGGATAGAAAATTCCTCTTTATCTTCAAAGGGTAGAATACTCTGATGGTATTAAACTTCAAGTAGAAGTTTAGGTTGAATATTTGGATTAATAGGATTGAAAACTCTACTATAAGATGACCTAGTAATGAAAATGAAGTATGATCACAAATATATGACAAAAAATGGTCTAAAACCATATTATACCTTGAATGGAGTCGCTAAATGATGAGTAGCACACCAATATGCAATTGATGTTGTCAAGACTAATATTCACCTTAACAAGTTATATTTATGTCAATGGGTCCCGTTGGGGATGCCATATCTATTGTCAAAAAATATTTCATCCTAGAGGAGGTTTTAGGCCTATTATAAAATTTGGGAAACATTATAATACTTATAGGTATGTGGGTTACCTATAGAAGAATTAGACCTCTAGGTTTAAGGGCTAACCCCCTGAATTTGCTTTTAAGTGCCTATCACCTACACTAAATGATTACTTGTGGGAAAATGGATAAAAGGTTATATGAAAATAAACTAATCTAAATATTTTATACACCATTAATATTTACACAAGAACATCATACTTATCTCACTAAGAAATAAGACCTAAAAACTAGCTTCAAAGTCCTAGATGTTCTAACATTACTATTTCAATATAGAGGTGATATGTATGAGAAAACTCAAGGTAAGTGTACCATAGGTCATTTTTAGACTCAAATTACACTTAAAATTTTTAAGGGATCCTAACATACTAGTTACACTCTATATGACATGTTACAATGAGAACTTCTTGCACCAAACATGAAAGGACAAGGAGAAGCAAGGATAAAAGCTTATAACTAAAATTCACCATTTATCACTTCACACAATTAGAAAATATGTATTTTTAATTCAAAAATATATTTATTTAAATATTCAAATTCAAATTAGCAAGGCTTCACCATACCAAGTGTGGTATTAAAAATAATAGCCAAAATGGCTAGTACTTATAGAATTTGAGAGAGGAGAGAAGAGAATGAAGTCCAAGATTTGAGATAAGGAGTTAAATATATATTATAAATGAATATGTAAAATAAAATTCAAGTTATACTTTGAAAAATGTCCCTAAAATCTTAAAACTCCCTAAACTTGGTGTAGGACTCTTTAATTGCTTGCTCAAAAACTGCCTTCATCATTTAACCTTATTTGAATGTTCCACAAAAGACTAGGGACAAATGAGATCATTTAAATATGAGGGAGGGTTTATAAAAAATATCTAACGTGTATTTTATGTTTTCATAATTATAAATACTCTTTTTTCCAAGTTTTCTCATTGCCTGTAGTCATAATCATCTCTCTTTCACTCACCCTTCAAACTTAGCACCAAATAGGTATTTAATTTCTCAAAAAAATACATAAATAGGTGATGTGACATGTTTCAATAGTCCTCATTCATTTATATTAATTAGGTATACCTTAAAATTCCTCCCAATTGTATTTTTCATCTTCTCACTCGATGATCACTCTTTGTTCACTATGCCAATTTAGACTAACTGAGATGAAGGTGTTAGTAGAGGCACTTATAAAATCTCCTAAAGTAATACATGGACATTATGAGTTATTATAGGTCCCAATATACCTCCCAAAGTTATTTTCATCTTTTGAAACTTCTTTTTACCTTCAAAACACATAAAAATATCAAGAAAATTAGTTTCACGCCCTGTTCATATAAGTAGGGAACAACTCATTCTAATGGAAAGGAGCCCTAGAGAGTTGTATACAATCCCAAATCACTTTCCTTCTCAAAATATCCCACTTAAGTGTCTTTCCTTCTTCCTCTTTCTAATTGGGTTCTTAGTAAGGGTTTTAGGTATTTCTAACCCTTAGCATCTATTCATAAAGTTTTAAAATTCAAATTGTGAAAAAATTACACAATATGTAAGTTTGGGACTCTCTTCAACTTATCCCACTCCTCTGACTCCCATGCTAAGCCTCCTTGCTATTGTCAGCTTCTAAATTTGTCCTCTCGAGCTCTTCTTAGCTTTATTCATACATATTCATGCCCTTAAGCCAATGAATAGCTTATTTATGGTATCTTCTACATTCCAAAATCTTGGACACACCTCATAACTACCTATGAACATATTTAAATGCTTTTAAATGCTTACTTAGTGTTATAAATAATATTGGACCCCCTTAAGGTAGTAGGCCTAGTCCAGGTCTCATAGGTCTATCTTCATACCTATGAGTTTAGGCTACCCTATTTATTTTATAACACCTATGGGGTCTTCATCATGATTTCCATGTTTACATCAAATTTATACACCCTTATTCAATGATTCAACATCTCCTAACACAACTTTTGCATTTTAGCTTACTAAACCCATAAGGTTTTCACCTTTTAGGAGGTCCCTCTATTTAAAACAAAAAAAGGTCATCTCCCTTATTGTATTAATAAAAAAAATGGTATGGAGGATTGGGTAGGTGATGTAGACACTCTATACCAAATTTTAGGGTTGAACTATACCTCTAGCATCTCCAAACCTTACAAAACCCAAAAATGACTTATGAAGTATTGATTGTATGCAGGGTCTACAAATATGACAGTAAGTTGTTATTTGATAAATCTTCTTTGCCATGTTTCCATGATATGAGAACCTCTTGAGATGGTTACAACTATTTTTTAAGATTCTCAAAGCATATTCATGATCTCAGCCTTTGTTAAGATCTCTAAGGTATACCTTCTAAGACTAACAGATTGTGTATAGTGTTATTTTATTGAGAGAGAGAGAGAGAGAGAGAGATTTAGGTAGGTATTTCATGTTTAGACATTAAATAATTTACATAATACCTTACTGAGGTCCTTTAGTATTATATTAGTATTTCATTTACTCACACCATGTTTTAGGTTAGACCAACTTCAAGACGAATTATGCTTATAGGTCACAGTCAATTGTAGTTGACAATATTTGGAGTATTAAAGGTATTTTAGGTTACATTTAATCTCTTGAAACATGTGTTACATGGTCTAGGATACCTTTTAAGTATTGGAAACAACTCCAACCTACATGTTTTTATGTTTTTAGACCTACTCACCAAGGTTCACATATGAACTTGCAAGTAGGTACCTACAATCAACTGTAGGTAAGTCTTTTGAGGGAAAGGCACCTATAGGTAGTGATATAGGTTGATACCTTATAATCAAATACTTATTAAAGTTAATTTAATCAATAATGTCTCTATCATCTTTAATAGAGTCATTTACCATGAATACATGCTCTTATATTGCTATCTTAGAGTGTAAGATCACCTAGAGGTTTAAAATATTGTAGTAAACACTAAAAAGTTGTAGTGAACAATTTCATGATTTGAAAGCCTCTTAATCATCACATATTAAAACCAAATTTCCACTTCATTTGGTAAATTCATCTCCCATAGGATATGGATTTATGATAGGATCATTTGGATTCATCTAGACTCCCTATCATCTCAGAATATGATAACACCAAAAGTACACAGGGCTCTATTTTGGAGTTTTCAAGGAAACTAATCCTTGAAAAAACTTTTCTAACTTAAACATGGATTTTCAAGCCTGCCTGCCTATCAAGAACCTCAATTATGTTTGTTATGATATCTCCAATATTATATGACCTTAAGGAAGGTCTCAAAAAATGTTCACACACTTTTAAGCAACACTTTTAAATCTTTATGGGGGGCACCTATAGGTGGACATTTTAGGATATAGGGTAGTGAATTTGGATATGGGATATATGCATAGAATATGACCTTATGGTTCATATTGATCATTCTAAACTTCTTAGAATTAATAATTTAAACCATAAGGAGATTGAAAATAGAAAATTTATTTGTTTTAACATGATCAATCTCCTTGAGAGCACATATAGGTATGCATTGTTGTAGGCCTGTGTATATAACTTGAACTTATTGGCATGGTCCATAATATGCTATTTGAGAGGTTTGGATTGATTTATCATGTAATAATAACGTATTCCACACCTCTTATAATCTTTATAACATCTCTATGAATATCCTCAAAACTTCACACACCATGACTCAGTTGGATACTTGCAAGGAGTTGACTGTGTGTCACATTCTCAATGCAACTTCTTTGATATAAGCCTTAGAGAGTGAGATTTTAAGGTAAGAGTGATTTAAATAACATGAATATAATAATTTACAACTTTTTTCATTCATTTTAGACCACTACAATAAATGACAACCTATGTAGTTGATGAACGTGTCTATAACTTGGTAATGGTGACCTTAACCTGTAACTTGGGATGTTTAGCTCCTCTAATCACATATAATAATTTAAAAAGGATGGAAATAATGAGATAGAGATAGACACATTTATTTTGGGAACAATTTCATCAATTGGATTGTACATACAAGCTCAAACATAAGCAAAACCTATAATGTATAGGGATTGGCAAGAAAAATGAGACAATCAACTTCTTAAGAATGGTTAATAAGGAATATGAAACCATTATTATAAATATTTCCATGAATTTGAATTAAACCAATATTACTATCCACCACCAAGACCATTTTACTTGAAACTTCTCCTACTAGTTGTACCATTAGAAGACCTATTAATCAGTTTTGTATGTCTAGTGAAGTGATGGAGAAGTAGAATAGTTTTGGTCCATTTTTTATTATTATAAAGTAAATAAATCATGTAAATTAATTTATGAAATCTAAATATCCATTACATAATCTTTTCCCATGTTCCACTCTCATCTATAGGTCATAAAACTGCCAAAACTCCTTTTTCACTTGTTTTCTTGATTTTAGTTAGGAACCTACAAGTTTCAGTTATAAATGACATGAATAAAAAGTAATATGATGTATTATACATTTTAGGATATTTTATAACACTTTTATAATTTATAAAACCATACCACCTTTATTTATGACCCAAATATGACCCTTAAATGACATAAAATGACTTAGGATAAAATGTGACCATGATCAAGGATAATAACACATTAAATGACATAAAATTAACCATAACACACTATATGACATGATAATAGACCCATATATCAATTTTTGGACTGTAATGGGTTGACTTATTTTGACTTGTGGTCAAAATAGTTAACAGTCAGCAAGGTTTGGAATTTATTGAACATCCTAAGGCAAATCAACTACAAACATGGTTTATCAAGGAACAAGATTAAGATAAAAATGTAATATTATAAAATTATAAATCACATAAATTAAAAACTCAAATTATAGGTAAGTAAGAGATCATTATTAAGAGATTATTTCTAACCCAAAAGATCCTAAAACATCTAATTCATATAAAATCAATAGTTTCAAATAAGGTTCCAAAGTAGGTCACTAAGAAGAGTTAAAATTTCATAGATCATTTGATTATTACACCACTCATAGATGAAAATAAATTTAATAATGTTCTAATCAATAATTATATCAAAATCAATGTTAATGGCATGACACTCTTACAAACTCTTGGATAAGACAAGGAACATTTGGGTAAGATAACTTTATCTAAATAATTTATTGTATCCATTAAGCATCCTTACATAGTTGGACCAAAGATATGTTTAGTGGTATTTCATGCATGTCCTAGTTTGACACAATATAGTGCCAAATTAGGAATATCATGGATAAAAAAGTAGGGGTAACATTGGATAGAGATTTCAACCACATCACCTTTGCACATGAGAGTGAAATGATAATAGTTTCTAGAGATGACAAGATTTATTCCAAGAAATATATTTCACAACAAGATATATATACAACAGGAATAGTTCCAAAGGTAACAATCACAAAAAATATTAAAAAACATAATTTAGAAAGATCAATTACATAGTATGAGGCAATTCCCTATGCTCATCTAGATACAATATAAGTCAAAAATATCATTCCATTGGTTTAAAATGAACATGATAATTATGAGTGGAATAATCTAGGTTATTATGATTACTAAGATACTGACAAAGAACAATACTTAGATTCACAATGTAATTAAATTTAACTATAACATATAAATCACACTACATGAGAGGTCACCATTCTTATTTTTAACATAGGCCACATTGATAGTGGGTATCTTATGAAACTCATTGGTTAGTAGTATCTCTCCTCTTGTACATAGTTTTTTATACTTTGATCCTTATATATAGTTTTATTTTCATGATTTATTATGTATATCACATGCTCAAAAAATACAATAATAATATAATATGTTCAAAATATAATACCATTCAAATATTTTTCACAAAATGCAAAATTTTGGAATGCATTTTCATGTTTACATTCCTTATATTTTACAGATACTTCATATGATATCTATGTCAATCTAGTCAATTTTATAATACATACATGTTTCACTTGTTCTCTTAGTGTGTTCATAGATTACTATAGGACTCAAGTCCATCACACAGATCCATATTTGTTACTATCTGCCTACTAGGGGAATATACATAGATACATATATTCAATATTAATACATTAATCCATTAGGGGCATCCTATACATAACTTCTAATTTACCAGATTATATCATTCTATACTATACTATTTTTTTCCAACTAATACTACTCTAGACTTAGCTTATGTACATATTTGATTTTATACATATTTTTAATACATGTTCATGCATACTTTAGTTTTTAGCTTTACTAGTTTAGATTTTATTGTGTCTCTTTAATTCTACATCTAATTTAGGGAATTTGAATATGCCATTATTATTGGGCTATAAGCCACTTATTTTTCACTATATGTATGCTTTGTACATGTTCTCATGTCCTTCTGTGTGCTTCTTGATTATGTATGTAGACACTTTAACATGTTCTTCCATGTGAATCTAAGCCAACCTTTCTTGTTCTATGTGTATGTGGAAATTTGAACATGTCATTTTATGTTTTCTCTTTCTCAAAATTATTGACATATGTCCATGTCTAATGTATTATGGCCTCTTGGCCTATTTTGTATGACTCATGTGTTTGTATGTATGCTATAATATATGCCTCATTTCCATGATACTTGTCTCTTGATTGTTAAACATACACTTAGTATTTGATTCCATGAGGGACCTCATAAATCTACCCTTCCTTCTTAGATGCCTTGATGGACATCATGCCCCATCCTCCCCAAGTAGTTTATGTAGATAATACTAAGATTTTATATTCATATACATTATTACATTGTTCTATCCATATTTAAAATATTTTGAATGTTAGATCCAATATACATCATACATTACCAACTTATGCTTAGATTATCTTACATTCTGATGTCATGTATACACATTAGATTGGTTTATAATGTAGATATCATATATTTTCAGTCTAACACACATGATATAGAGATTTTATTTTGAGGATAGTTATTTCACATGTTAAAAAACTCCCCTCAAAAGAGGGGGAATTCATAGATGTTTTTCATAGAGATCAAGCCACTTGAGTGTACTCAGAACTAGTTTTTAGCATGTAAACATATATTATAGATCACAAAATCAATAAAACATAGTGGAAAATAGTAAGACACATATCAATTTTAGTTTAGCATAGAAAAATCATAGGATGACACTAGTGTAGTGTGATACTATCTAATGGATTGTGTTATTGTCTAGTAGCCCCAAAAATAAGAAAGTTCATAATTTATATAAAGGTACATCAATTATAGTTTAGGTTTGAATAATAACATTCATGAATTATCAGTTATGCTTAGTTTATTCTTAGTTTTACATAGAATCATACCATTTTGATAAGATTAGGGGCATCATGCATGACATGATCAATCCCATTTTAGTTTTATATATGATCAGATATAGATTACTATAACTTAGTTTAGAATCCATATGCATATATATCAAAATTAGGGGCATGTGTATGACACATTATCTCCACATGATCAATTTTGACTCTAGTACTCTCAAATGGAATATAAGATCCATTTAATTATCCAAATTATTAATATAGACACCATTTTCACTAGTTTTGAACTAGATTTTATGCCTTATTCTATTTGTAGTAGTTGGAATTATAGAGTAGTATTTGAACTACATATTTGAGTGCTTAGGAGGGCCTTAAGCCATTTTTCATTTTAATTTTTTTGAGTGTCCCTAGAGCCATACTATATAATTTTAGTTAAATCACTCAAATTTAGTTACATCATACAGTTTTAGTCATAGATGCATCTATTACACATGGGTAGGTAATGATGGAGTCATATCCTACTTGAGTTCTTGAGCCACCAACATAGGAGGGTGGGATAAGCCATCAGTTCAATCTAAGTTATTCACATTTTATGATCCACTAAGCATGTGTGCATAATGATGGAGTCAAAACTAGATATATTTCTTGATCTACCCACACATGAGGATTGAGTAATCCATTAGCTCAGTCTAAGTTATTCACTATTTGATAACTAGCTACACACATAGGATGTCAAGTTTTTGCATTAGTTTATGTACCCAACAAGGTGCATTTTTTCATTTCCTCTCTCTCTTATATATTTACTTAGTATCATATTTTATTGTTATATTCCTTAAGTAAGGATTGATTCATTCATGTTTCATTTGCATGACATGTAGTGGAACACACTTCACATACTCAGACCTAGATTCATGGGCTTCACTTCTTAGGTAAGTCCAAGTACACTTATTTTTAATTTATTATAATCATTTCACTTTGTTGAATTTATATAATAAGGGGGGGAATATAGTCACATAAAATTTCACTTGAGTGTAATGAGTGTCATTTGAGACCACCCTATCCCAACTTATCCTAGACCTATCTTAGGGCCTATTTCGATCCTTATCTAGCTTTCATGTGGACCTAACCCATCCCTAGAGGTATCAAGAGCAGTCCTTGACCATCTCCCAATCATCTATTCCTCTAGTGCACTATATTCTACCACTTGGACACTAGAGTGACACATTAGTGACCAAGGGACCACATTATTATCCCTTGGCTCTTTTCTTCTTAAATAGGCATACTTCCACTTCTCATGGTACCTTAGGGTCAACTCAAACCTATTCCATTTATATAAAAGCACCAGATAAATATATATACACCACTATTATCCCTTTACCCACTATATGAAAATCAAATGTAATTACTTATAAACAAACTTAGAAATAATTATGTAAATAAAGATCAGTAATCCCTATTCTACCCTACTTCTGCATATATCCATATATAACATTCCTATGCTTAGATTACTCAAGTTTAAAATCTCAAGCTCACTCAATCCAACACTCATACTATCATCCACTTTCAATTACACCAATCACTTAGGTGGAATAACTACATCGGACTTGACCCCCTCTCGAAGTATTAGTATGTAGGCAAATTTTAACACAATGGGGTATTGAGGAGACATCCAACCTATCAAGCTAACATTACACCTTTTATACTTATGTTCCTTATATAACCTAATAATATGTATATCTAGGGTTTTACATTATAAAATAGTCAAAAATAGGTCATAAATAGTGGATCAAGTCTCTAACCTCTCAGAAGCTCACAGTCCCTTCTTACAATGGACACTACTATGCCCCTGAGGATACTAACATAGTGAAAAAATATTTATAAGACCATGTTACTATTTAGGAGGTGTTTTGAGTCCTATTTATAGTTTATGGTGCTCTGAATAACTTTTGTACTAGTTTTTAACCTCTAATTCATTTGTCTCAATCAGTTTCTAGCTAAGTACATACTTGTGTGATTCATTGCTATTATTGGAATAATCATATTGGGTCAATTATTATATAAATTAGTGGTTTTATTTATTATATATTTATTAATTGATTTACTATTATAACCCTTTAACAAATCAATGTTTTAAAAGTCCATAAATATCTTAAAGTTAAACCACAAGGTTTATGCCTTTACATTTTATAATGATTAATGAGATGAAATGATGTGAAATTTTTTAAAGATAATCAAGGTGTATTAGAAAAATAATATTCAAATTTTAATTAATAAGGTATGATAAAAACATGCATATGTTAATTATTATCTTGTTCATCTTCTTCTATTGTATAGTTTAAATAATAATGCAAAGAAGTAGGATAATAAGGTTCTTCTATTTATTCATTAGTGGATTCTTTTTATTCTTCAATAAATTCTTCACTACCATACCAAACCTCTAATTTTTTATCATTAATATTATAGTCATTATTATAATCATAATATTGATAAACATATTCTTCATATAGATAAAAATCAACATTAATCAAACATGTTTGGTTATTTTTTCATTCATTATCATACAAACAAGGAATTCAATAGGTTTTTCTGACTAATTATCCATTTTTTATTTATTATGACTTAAACAAGCTATTGAAATATAAGCAAGGCTATATAAATAAGTAAATAATAATTAGGAGGTTAAATCCAAAGATAATTTTTTAATATGTATATATGGAAATAAATATTCAAATTAGTGAATTCCTAAGACAAAATCTAAGATAAATTTTTATGTGTAAAGTGATCAAAAAAGAAATTTGAAACCTTAGGACAAAAAATATAGAAACTTAAAAGTATGGTTCAATTAATATTTAGGTTCACCAATATGTTTTAGCCTAATTTATATTAATAAAATCCCAATTAGATATAAATGATTATAATAATATGTAATTAAGATTTACATAATACATACAACTACATACACTAAATATAGTAATGAATCCACAATAAGAAGTAAGAAAACTCTTTACTTATTTCCCATGTCAATCCAAAGTATAATTATATAAAATTTTCACCTCTTGATTATTTCACTATTATATACATGATATGTATTCAGCTACTTTATTTTGGTGTTTTTGATGGATTCAATTACTATCAATGGTCAATAATGACTGTAGAGGTCAGAATTAACCCTGCACATAGTGACCAATTATTTCATTTTAAAGCGATGTGACTATGTCTATGATGTTTTTTATACCTTTATCTATTTATATATTTTCATGAGATAACTCATATGTTCAACCTTTTTTTCTAAAAAAATCTATGCAATATCATATGGGGTGGGTGTCAGGTGAAAGGGTTGAGTTGGATTGACATTGGTCAATCCCCATTAATAGACCAATCATTGCACTACATTTCTAATAATCTGAAGAGGGCTTAAATTCAAATTTATTTTTCCGAATAATCTATGTGTGTGTAATTATTTATGAAAACCTAGATGTTATTTTTCTTATATTTCCCTTGGTTCAATCATGTATATATGAATTGACCAATATAAAATTTAGATTCAACTCTAACAATTTTATAAGGGTGATATGTAATATTATCTATCTCTTGAGAATGCAACATGCTTATCCAAAAGTAACTTATAATATTTGTGTGTGTGTGTGTGTGTGTGTGTGTGTGTGTGTGTGTGTGTGTGTGTGTGTGTGTGTGTGTGTGTGTGTGTGTGTGTGTGTGTGTGTGTGTGTGTGTGTGTGTGTGTGTGTGTGTGTGTGTGTGTGTGTGTGTGTGTGTAACTTTTAATTAATGATCTAATGGAGTGTAAATGTTGATAGAAGAAGTTGAAACATGCCAAACATTGATAATAAAGTGAAATACATGCTAAATAATTTTAAATGGGACCTAGATCAGTTTTACTATTTATGGTCATACCAAAATTTGATACTAATCGTAAATTTTAGAACTAACTCAAGGATTAACAAACTTCAAGGGTGATAGGGAGACCCAAAAATCTCTATAATATGTTAGGTAAAGTTGGTTATGATAGTATAAGGGGATCACATGACCAAATAGAATCAGTAAGACAATAAAAATATCAAAATAAATGCACCCCTAAGTACTTAGCTCATGGTTTTAGATATACATATAAAATTTTTATTAAAGTTATTATGAAAAAAATTTGTACCAAATTTGGGTATCTACATTAGGAAGGATATTATTCCAAAACCTTGGCCCCATGAAATTAGCAAGATGCAACGACTCATAAGGGTCTAAATCAGGTAAATAAGATTAATTTATTAGATCATGTTAGTGTTTTTATTAGAGGGAACCAAAGGGGATTATGCTATGGATAAACTTATAGAATAGGTTGTAGGATAGGGTATCTAAGATTCCATAAATGTATATTGGAATAGGTTATAAATTACCCATAATAACTATGATCAAACTACTAATTTATGTTTATTTTGAGAATATTTATCCAAAAGGGTAAGGTAATGTGTAAAGATGAAATTATATGTTGGATTGAAAGTTTTGTCACATGAATTCATAGTCATATAAATATCTTATAAAAAAACTAAGATGCAAAAACAAAAAGAATAATGAAAGATTACTGATACAAAGATGATAATGTGAAATGTGATATATATATATATATATATATATATATATATAAGTTTATACCTAACTAGTTAGGCCCATATTTAGTTACAAATGACTTTCCAAATGGATCTTTTCAGGGTAAGGATTTTGATGAATCAATGAACTATTTACTCCTCAAACATTACTATATATATATATAATATATTATATATATATAGTAATGTTTGAGGAGTAAATAGTTCATTGATTCATCAAAATCCTTACCCTGAAAAGATCCATTTGGAAAGTCATTTGTAACTAAATATGGGCCTAACTAGCTAGGTATAAACTTGCAACCTTATCCTTTCATTTTTTCAATTCTACTATCATGTTTTAGAAAAAGGTTTCCAACCAAAATAAGGTGCTCATGAAAATTATTATTTTATTGGTGGCTCAATAAATACACATAGTTAACATATTTTTGTACAAATATGAGCTGATGATCATCTACCCTTTTTAACTTGGTGATATTCATGATTTTATATTATTGTTTATCTAGGAGGAATGATATAACAAGGCATAATAAGTACACTCATAAAATCATGTAATATAATAGAAATCAATGATCATACAATGTAATAAGTGTTAACATCAAACACACACAAATAAATCAATGTCATCATCACATATAACAAAACAAAATACATATAAGAAATAGTATTCTATAAATTATATGCAAGAGAAAGGCATGTGAAATAATATACTATGATCATGGATAAATTTAAAACATATAACCTTGTAAGTGTACCAAGATTCCCATAATGTAGTCATTCCCAAAATATAGAAACATAGTTGTATGCACAAAAAATGATGGGATTTCCTTGCATATTCCAATTCGTAAGGTCTTTGTGAGACACCTAAAGAGAGTGATGTGGAGGTGTTAATTATTGGTCCAACTAGTTTTTTTGAGATCTTTGGATTAGATAAGTTGGTTGGTTTGGTTGAAATTATCTATGGGGATTATGGGTTAATTATATCATGTGATGAAATTATTTATACCAATATAACCTAGCTACTTTTTAATGCTCATTTATGGCATAAAATTTAGGGTGGATAAAGTCTAGAGAGTAACATGATTCTAAGAAAACTAGATAGTGAAACTCTTGGTATATGTAATTCTCTCCAAATGGGTTAAAGTTGGGTTGGATTACTTGGGGTATTCAATGATCAACTATATTAGGCTTGGATTTCCTAGATAATTTAATTTTAAAATTGAATGAAAATAGATGAGGCTTGTCCTAGGGTTGAATAAAGAAATCAAATTTAGAGGTTCTTAGCTTGGTAGGCTAAGAGGTGAATCTACGTAGTTAAGTGGGATTCTAATAACCTAGTTTGTTTATCTAAAGAGTTTAGTTTGTTAATAATTATATTGGGAAAAGGTTTTGATAAAAAATACTTCCAACCAAAATATTAGAGTCTATATCCCTTTGGATGTTTTTTTACTGGGATGGGAGAAGTTACTCAAGGAAATGTTTTTGCTCTATGTAATTACACTTGTTTGGGGAACATCATCCAACGGAAAGGAAATGCTTGTATAATGTATTTTATTTGTTTTTATTATTGTTTTGGTTTTATTGAAGGATGTATGGCTATTTTATTTTATTTTCTAAAATGTGTTGCTTTCTAATTTTTATTGTTTGAATGGGTTTTGAATGACTGAGTGTTTTTCTAATAAAAGGGTTTTTGTTTATTTGGAAACTAAGGTTTTAAAAGTAATTAAATAAAATACAACTATTGTTGAAAGGATAAATGCTTAAAATAAAGAAAACAAACTTATTTTTTAATTGAATGTTGATTTTCTAGTTTAATGAATGTACAAAATGTATTTATATTGGTTGAAAGTGCATGCTTGATTTCTAGTTTTGAATGAATGTAACTAAAATTATGAAGTATTATAAATTTAAAAATGCATGTATGAAGATTAACCTATGATTTTTAATTGTATATTAAAACCCCACTAAGTTACATGAAAGTTACACCAATTTTTTAAAATTCAAAATGGTTTACATATGAAATTCATCCATAACTATTGATAAAAACATTATTTGGCTAATAAATGCATATAAATAATTAAATGTAGAAATCAAAACACTAGTTAATAAAAAGATCAATTTAGTTCTCAAACAACCTATAACAAATTATAAGATGAATAATTCTCATAAAATGAATAGTGGAAAGATTTAAGTACATCAAACCACTAGTATAATCCACATTACAGCTGTAAATAAGCATATAGTCATAACTATTACAATATTCAAAATTAATCACAAATCTTATAGCCAATATTGTAATGTAATACATATTACATTTTAATACAAAGTCAAATATATAATATAATATGTACAATAGTATAAATGATTCTCACAAACAACCCAATGATACATAAATATAGCCATGAGTATGATCCTAAATGGTTGAATAGATGAATGAGGGAGAGCATCATACGAGTGATTTACCTTCAACCATAGACCCATGATCTCTTACACACCTCCCCACCAGGAGTGGCTCTACCCTTCATGAAGGGGCAGATAAGAACAATGTGGATATCAAGAAATCAACTAGAACCTATATGTGTATAATCACTAATATATGCAATATTCACATAGACCATGAAAACCAATCCTCTTTCTAATATGACATTATCATACACATATAAACTAGATAGTATATTAGAATGACAATGTCTCAGCTACAACATTGCTTCAACCAAATTTTTCATTATATAAATTAGATCTCACATGGATCCTATTCAATTACACTCAAAAAATCTATCTGCTAATGAATCATAAACATATAGATGATATTTCGGGATAGGTATATGAGTTTCATGATAACACCCTCATATATCTATCACTTATTATCTATAAAACAAATCTAGTAATTTTCACATGTAGATTCTAAGTAGAATAAATATAGATTTTAGTATACACTCAATCTAAATAGTAATTTAAGGTACAAGTACTCATAATTCAAAAATCTCATTTTTTTCATTCACTCAACCACAATAGTGTTATGTATGGGTTATTCAAATGAAATATATGTAAACCAGTCATACACATAAGTATCATTATCATTTAGATTTGTACCCTTTAAGGATATGTCTTAGCTCTCCTCATTTAAGTGGAACAATATAAACAAATATAGGCTTGTGGGTATCCTAAGAATGAGGTGAATCTCTATATAGGGATAGCTTCCTTGATGTACCACTTTAGATCACTACTACACCTAAACTTTGAGGGGAAAAGGGAGAGAGAAAATTGAAAGAAAATTATCCTAAGGGAGGTGATACACCAAATTGATTGATTAATACCAACTAGTTACATGTTACACATGAAACCAAGATACTAACCAAACATACACTTCTTCAATCTGCATCTTCTCACATCAATGTTACATTATGAGGTTATGGATGAATGTTTAGGCTAGGAGGACTAGACAAGAGGCCTTGAATGGAACTAATGAATAGACTAAATCATTCAACCTTGAAACTTCCTATAAAAATTCCTAAAATATCTAGTGTTATTGATCAGATGGTTTGTAAATGATTAAGGCTTTGCCATACTCAATTGGATCATAAGTTACAATGGCCAAAATGGCTAGTTCTCTTGAGAGAGAGAGAGAGGAGAAAATAGAATCCTAAAGGTCACAAGGACATTTTTAAAGTTGATAAAATTAGTTACTTGTGTATGAGAAGAGGATTTGGGATGAACCATGTAGGATAAGAAGTACAAGTAGCTCTCCAAGTCATGAAACTCTTGCAAAGTGGCATGAAGGTTCTCATTCTAGCTCAAAAAACTACCTTCATGATTTAGACCTATTTGAACCTCCAAAAACTAGTTAGGGGAAGTTATGATGAATGTAATTAAATGTAATGATTTTACACATGCCCCTTCATGCATTAGTTATAATCCTAGTCATCTGGAATCATCTGAGAATGAGCCATCATCATTTGTAATCCAAAAAACTCTTCCTTCATGCACCCTACACACTTGGCATCTAAAAAGGAATAAATTTTCCATGAAAATAATGGGAGAGAGTGGATGAAAATTTTAAAGACCCTCCATGCCCTTAGAGGCATCAGGCACACCTTAAAATCAGCTCACTTGAAGTTTTCCACCCTTCTCACTAGCTTGGCCACTATGCCAATTTTGACTAGTTGAGATGAAGCAGTTTGTTTAAATAATTAAGAGTTTTGATGAAGAAATAAATGACCATAGTGATTTATTACAAGTCCTAATATTCCAACCAAACTTTATTACATCTCTTGAAACCTCTTTTAGCCTAAAAATACACAAAATAGTTAAAATTACCATGTTTTGTACCATGTCCATACAATTGTGTACAATCCAAAAGCATGGGGATTATCTTGAGGGAGATAAAGGGAAATTATATGATATTATCCCAAATTTAACACTTCTTGATGGGCCATAAAAGTACCCAATTATCTTTATTCTCAAGAAAATTGCCCTTTCTTCTGAACAACCTACCACTTTTTAGTTATGATAGTTGATTAAGACCTCTTAGGACACATGGGATGTGACATCATATTTTTAAATATTAACATTTACCAAGGAGGCTATATATCCTATTAAATGTTCTATTTATGACTTCTAAATGACTCAAAAAGACATATTAGCTAATATGACTAATGACTAAGGCTAATGTGACATTGAACTCCATTAAATGACCTAAAATACACCTTATGACCAAATTTTAGACCCTATAAAACATCCAAAGACCAAGTTTTTACCTATAGGGGCCCCAATTTGACCTACAAGGTCAAATTTGGTCAACAAATTGGTGACTCATAGGGGTAGTATGCATATTATACTAACTAGACCAGTAGCTTTATCAGTCTATTAGACTTAGGGATTCATCTAAAATATAAAACACACAAGAGGGATTTTATCACAAGATTTTAGCAAGACAAGGAAAATGACTACCTCAACTACATAAAGCAAAAGACACACACAAAGCAAAATCAAACACACATGTGTTTCATGAGTACTTATGAAACACACACACACCAAACAAAACAAAATGAATAAAACACTAACTAACTTGAGATGAAAAGTCCCTCATATATCAAATGGGATGTTTTAAACTCTTCTTGCTTCATGACATGAAGTATTTAATGAGACATGTAGACTTTTGTCCTTTAACATTGATGCCTCCAAATTTTTCATGATCTTTGCCAACTTTATTAGCATGATGTTAATTGAGAACCAAGTAGATCCAAACAAGTTGGCTATGTAAATTAATTCTTCTTGCATCCAAATAGCCTCAAGCTTATCATATATATCCTCAATTATAATTTCTAATGGTGATTTAACAAAGCATACCTTCTTGATTTCCATAGTGCTCTCAATAATATTAGGTTTCTTCTCAACTAGAAGTTCTTCTAGCTCATCAAGTATATTTATATACATTACCCAATCTTAGTCATTGTCCTCCATGGAAGACTCATTCTTCACCTTGTCATATACTTAATCCTCAACTTGGAAAATATTCTTCAAGCTCTTGAAAGAACTCCATTTATAGTTTCCAATCCTCTTTATCTTCTTTATCATTTAGAACCAATACCTATTTAATATTCTCTTATTTATATATTATGTCATCAAGATGGTGTTATTAAAGCTCTAATTCATCTGATAATGTTTCAAAATTAGGTTGAGATATTGGGTCATCTTCAAGAACAACAACTTCTACCTTAGTCTCAAGAGATTTTTCTAAGACTACCAACTCTTTGGGGATGACTTGAAATTTTTCTCCATCCTTAATAGAAAATTTATATTCATATTGGAGGTGATAATATAAAACTTTTTTATCAGGTGTAGATTCTTATTCAATGGCTTCAAGATCCTCCATCTCCTTCTCTTTCATGGTGATGCCAAGACTAGGCATCTTGAAATGATGTGACCTAGCCAAATGAAGCTACCAAAGAGGTAGGCTTTCATAAAGAAAGAGTTATAATTTTTTATCAACAAAATACTCATATTTAGGTTCCCATACCATATTTACACCAAGGTAAATGGTGATGGGGTGAGGATAAGATGAACTAGTTCATGGAGGTGGTACATAAAACTCAAAATCAGATTGAGAGTGAAATGTAGGGGGTTCTTTTGAGATCTCTTGAGGAAGGGGAGGCAGACCTTGGGATAAAATGGCTTGGTTTTCTTCCTTAAATTTTAAAATCACTTAATTTAAATATTATTTTTCTTGATAATTCTCTTGAGGAAGGTTATATGGGGTGTGTTTAGGCATATGATATTCTTTTGGGTCTAAACCTTCCATCACATCTTGACTCAACAATTTCATCCTTGACTCTAACTCTTCAGATTGTTTAGCTAGGTTCTTAGGGAAAAGTCTTTCTTTAATCTCATAGGAATATTTATTAGGATTAATATTACAAGATTATTTACATGGAATACAATAATCTTCTTTAGAGAGGGTGGGAGGGACTTGCATAGAATCAAGCTCTATCTCAACTTCACACTCTTTATCAAGACTTTTCTCCTCTTTCTTTCCCCATGACTCCACTATCTTATTCTAGATTAGGATGTTAGGATTAGGAGTATATTTTTTAGGTAGTGATTCACTTTTATGATTGGATGAAGTATTAAAAAAACTTGGAATCTCCTTGGCCTTGGATTATCCACCTTGTCTCCAACTTGGTATCTTATATCTAGAGGTCACTTTTTGAGGTGGGGATGTAATTAGAGAGGGAAATGAGGGCTTAAATTCCACTTATTTTGATAATGACATGGAATTATACATATTAATATTATCTAACTCAATATTCCTATCAAGATTAGCTTCAAAACTAAGCTTTCTCTTTTTAACTCTCTCCTCCAATTGATTGGGAAAGGGATGACTTTGATAAGCTTGATTGGGTTCATGAGTGAGAACCATGTAGGACTAATAAAAACCTTGTGGAAGTGAGAATGAAGGTTTATAGGTTTTTTTAGGCCTTATTTCATGAATTCTTAGTCTATCTTCTAAAGAATAAACTAGGCAACTCACATCTAACATCTCACTTGTGAGCCTTTACTAATTGGCTCTCTCAATAGGTCTCCACTCTCTTTTGACCAGATCTAATGCATCTCTTACCTGATGAATGAAATGAATAATAAAATATTGACCATTTAATTTTAGTGTATAAATATCTTACATATAATTCTCATATCCAAAAAGAGTTTTCTTGAAGGTGGAAATGGATTGAGTTGAGAAGTGGTTAGGTTGACTAGGAGAAGCAAGATATTGAGGAGGCTAGATATAGGATTGATACAACTCATGACAAGGCTAACTATATTTCTGATAAGGATCATAATTGAGTTGTAAATTTTCATTACAAGACTCGTAAGAATCATACCAAGGTTGATAGGAATCATACAAAGGCTGATTAGGAATGTTATAAGCTAGAAATACCTCACCAACCTATGTAAAACAAAACTCAACACCAAAATTAGCCATGAAAACTCATTACAAAGTGATAACACAAATAAAAAATATTACAAAAAATATTCAAAATTAAACCCATGCTCCTTGACTAGCCGATGTATCTTTGGATTCATCATTGATGCTTGGATAGATGCCTTTAAAGGTTGATGTGTTGAAAGACAACACCAAAAATATTTTATCTTCTTAGACCAAGAGTCTAATCAGGCATGCCAAAAACTATTATCACTTATATTTTAACCCTTTTATGAGATGTATTATCTCTCCTCATCCAATTGTCATAGTTGAAACACCTCTAGGCTTGTGGGTAGCCTAAGAATAAGGTGAATCTCTAGATAGGGAAAGCTCCCTTGATGTACCACTTTGGATCACTACTACACCTAAAAAAAAAATTGAGAGGGGAAGGGAGAGATAAAACTGAAATAAAACTATCTTAATGGAGGGGATATACCAAATTTATTTATGACTACCAACTAGCTACATGTTACACATGAAACCAAGAGACTAAACAAACATACACTTCTTTAATCTACATCTTCTCACATCAATGTTACATTATGAAGTTATGGATGAATGTTTAGGATATGAGGTTTATAAAATATTCCTTGAATGGAACTATTGAATATAATAACTCAATAAACCTTGACACTTCCTAGAACACTTCACATGCCCTATAAGAAAAAGCTTTCCAACTGCAAATAAGATGAAAGAATGAGACAACATGCTAAGGAATCCATAGTCTTCACTAAACAAGATTCATAATCCAAGTAAAACACACTATAAAACTCATGAAAATGTAAAAATTAGCATTATTATTTATAAAATGGTATGTAAATGAGTAGGGATTCACCATACTTAGGTGGATCATAAGTTACAATGGCCAAAATGGCTAGTTTTTATAGAACTTGAGAGAGAGAGGAGAAAAGAGAAGCCCAAGGGTCACAAAGACACTTTTAAAGATTATAAAATTAGTTAATTATGAGTGAGAATATTATGTGGAATTAAAAATTCAAGGTTAGGAATTAGTAGTGGCTCTCCAAGTTATGAAACTCTTGCAAAGTAGCATGAAGGTTCTTATTCTGGCTCAAAAAATTGCCTTCATGATTTGGACCTATTTAAACATCCAAAAAATGATTAGGGATAGGTCTAATGTTTTTAATGAATGATAATTATTATATAAATACCTCTTCATGTATTATTTGTATGCCTAGTCATCTGAAATCATTTAGGAATGAGCCATTATCATTTGCAGTCCAAAAAACTCTTCCTTCATGCACCCTACACACTTGGCCTCCAAAATTGAATAATTTTTCTATTAAAATACATGGTAAGGAATATATGACACCTATAAATACCCTCCATTTCCTTATATTCATTAGTCACACCTTAAAATCATCTCACTTGAATTTTTCCACCCTTCTCACTAGCTTGGTCACTATGCCAGTTTTGACTAACTGAGATGAAGTAGTTTATTCAAAAACTTACCAATTTTGATGAAGTAATAAATGACCATATTGAGTTAATAAAAGTCCTAATATTACCACCAAACTTTATTTCATCTCTTGAAACCTCTTTTATCCTTAAAAAAACACAAAATAGTCAAAAGTACCATGTTTGTATAATTACGTATAGTCCAAAAGCATGGGGAGTAGCTTGAGGGAGATGAAAGGACATTATATGATATTATCCCATGTGGTAAATTTACCCATGGTCTATACAAGTTCCAAACTCCCTTTTTTCTTAATAGAAATTTCCTTTCTTCTAAATAACCTACCACTTTTAAGTTATGATAGTTGATTAAGATGTCTTAGGACACATGGGATGTGACATCATCTTTTGGAATCTTCACATTTACCAAGGAAACCATATAACCTATTAAATGCTCTATTTATGACCCTTAAATGACTCAAAAAGATATATTAGATAATATGACTAATGACCAAGGCTAATGTGACATTAAATTCAATTAAATGACCTATAATACACCTTATGACCAAATGTTAGACCCCTTAAAACATCTAAAGACTAATTTTTTACCTATAGGGGGCCCAATTTGCCCTATAGGGTCAAATTTGGTCAACAAGTATATAAAAATAATCCAAGACTAAAATTTTATAATTATTTAAAAATATATCACTATTTTCTCTCAAACACAATTCACACACACACACACACACACACACACACACATGGTGGTATAAAACTCAGCCAACAATATAACCAAATGAGTCTTTAGCTAACTCATAAAACAAAAATAATGTATTCAACATTATCTTGTACTCTATTGACAACTTTGTCCTTCTTATGCTTCTTTATTCATTTCCTCATTACATGAAAATATCATATTTTACTTAATTAAAATATATTTATATTAAACACCCAATAAATGGACAAAATTCCCATTTCAAATGAAAAGACATTCACTTATATCTCTAATTCAAAATTCCCATTTTAACTTATAACTATAAAATCCATCCTGATAAAATCAAATATATGTTCAAATAATATCACAATGTTTATTTGACTACGTATTTGCACACATAGATGCATGTAGTCATTATTATATTATATCCACACACACACACACACACACACACACACACACACACACACACACACACACACACACACACACACACACACACATATATATATATTCATTTATGCATATGAATAAGGTAAGTTTCCAAGGAACTAATCATTGTTAATTATACACATATATGTTTCATTTTTATATTTGATAACATATAGGTTTGTAAAATTTTATACATACATATATAGATATGTATATGTATATGTACACACACGCGCACACACACACACATGCACACATGCACTCATGCACGCACGCGTGCGTGCACGCGCGCGCGCACACACACACACACACATGTATGTATGTATGTATGTATGTATATGTATATGTATAGACACACACACATACACACTCAATTTGTATTCTATAGTAACTCAAATATCCCATATCTAAGTCCTTACAACTTAGCAGAGTGAAGCTACAGGTTTGTGTCATTAATATGCACATATTAAAGTAAATTCATCATATTAATTTTTTTTATATGTTTAATATAAGTTAATGGCTTTATATCATCCTATCATGACTTAACAATCAACCCAAATGCCTATACCATTAACAAATTAAATCTAGTTATTGTAACTCATCTCATTATAACTTATGCTTATACTAGATCATCTTAAGGAAACTAATACTTTCTCAACTTGTGTAATATTATATAAAGACTCTATAAAATTTAAGTTCCAATTTAAAACATTTACATGCTCATTACCTAATCCATTTAAATGGTTGGCTAACAAAAGAGTTCACCCAATATTAATAACTCTCAAAATATAAAAAAACATAGAATTGTTCCTCTTTCAAGATTTAATAAAGTGTTATGCTACATTATTTACACAACTATTGACAATTAATATTTTAGGATCAACTATCCTAAAATCACTCACTTTTCTTTCTGAATATGGCTTGGCCTCACTTCTATAGGCTTGTGGATGGAATTGAGTTCCATCCTTAGGTCTATATACCTAAATCCCTAGGGTTTTTTATGTAAGATTTTTACCTATAAAAATTTGGTTCTTATTTACATATAAACTCAGTATCATGAGTATAGACTTGTGGATGGAATCAATTTCTATCCCCAGGTCTATAATCATGAAAACATAATTTTATTTTTTCCTAAAAACTATCATTTCATGCATTCAAATAATATATATAAAAACCCATAATAAGAATCATAATTTTTATTTCCATCCAATTCTATAATCCATAATTAAAAATTCAATATGAACCAACTTGTTTATATGATGGTTGAAGTCTTAATGTGTGGAGTGATAGTTTTTATCCTCTTTGGTTGAACTCTCCTTTTCTCATCTTCTCCCCCTCTACCATATATCATTTTTCCCCTTTATTTCTTCTTATCATTTTCCAAAATCCTATACATGTTTTGAATGAAAATTTCATTCACCAACTAAACTGTAAGAAATCTATTAAAAACTCACCTCTATTTTCATCTATTTTGCATGCCAAGTCTTCTAATTCATAACCCATGACCCAAGTTCCTAGCATGACTACCACATGCAGTGCCTCCATCATTTTGAATGACCAAGTCAAATCCTCAAGTAAAAACTAATTTATTCCCTTTTGAACTTCTTAGTAGTTGAAAATAAACATAACCAAACCAAACAACATCCATAGTTTTGAAGTTCCTTTTAATTAATTTTATTTGTGGTACTTTTGACCTCTTTTTTCTTCCTTATTATTCACCAAAAAGGGGTAAAAGGTAACAAAAACAATAAGATCCATAAACAATCAACATGTTACTAGTGTTAAAACACATAATTGATTTAATTTTCATATAATACAACATGATCTACTTTAGGATGATATTTTAATAGAATCATGATAGCGAACACAAAATCTATTTCTAATTAAAGTATCCAGTCAAGTAACCATTTAAAAGTAATGAAAGCATGACTTAATATTTGTAAATATGAATAATGCAAACAACATTTGTCATCTTAGAAAAATACTAACATTCATTTCACTCAAGAACATAAGAATGCAATGATATGGGGGTTTGGCTTAATTATCTCAATCCCCAATGTTGGTATCTACACTCCCCTCTTTGATAACACTCTCCCTCTATACTACCTATGAGGATGGGATAGTCATGTAACCACCTCAATCAAAAAAAAGTGTAGTTAATATGATATTATAATAAATTATCAATATATAAATAGCAATTAACTACTACAATGCAAATTATATGCAAATAAAATCATAACCAACATGATCATAGAACATAGTGTAAACATATGCAGATGTTATCCAACATAATAATAGGTCACAAAACAAATAATATGGTTTTCAATCAAACAACATACATATATAGATCAAAAATAAAAATTAGAACTACAAATCATTAGTTTCATAATCCTTATTAATGCTTAAGTATTTTTTGTAAAGTGGGACAAGATGTGACATCATATGCATGTAGATAAACACCTAAATTCTATAAATCATAGTTAAATGCAAATTTTTTATTTTTTATTGATTTGATTTATCTAATTTAACATGAAAATATAAAATATTGATCTAAGTATGGTTATGATTTTAATTTTCATAAGTGTGGAGAATGAGGATGGATTTGTTAATGTAATATCTTATTTTTGTTTTTTAAAATATTTATCCAAATCAATATTATTAATTATTTTTTACATGTGTGTGTGTGTGTGCACGCACGTGTGCATGCGCGTGTGCATGTGTGTGTTGATATCCAAAATAAAATATTTGAGTTGATGGAAATGAAATAATCTTTTCCTTTAAGTCTAAAAACTAACATGTAAAAGTATGTGTTTTTTGGTTTTCCATATGCAAAACAAATCTTAATTAAACTAGATGATTTACAATGCAAACAAGTGAAAGAAGTGATTTATTTTTATATTATTTTATGTTATAAAAATAAAAATAATAAAACAAAAGATAGTCTAATGAAACTGAGAAAGGAAATAAAATCCTTTAACTTGACCAAATAAAAGGATAACTTGAAAGAAAATATTATTGAATTTGGAAATATGCAAATTGTTAGGCTGCTATTTTAGATTTTTTCTCAGGGATGACTCAAGGGTTCTCTAACAAGTTGAATGTGAAATTAATGTAAGTATAGGGACAAAGCTAAGAAAAGAAACAACTTAATTGTGGTTGGTTCTAAAAATAATTAGTGTTGTGCTATGAATTCATGAGTTTATTTATCCAATTTTATATAATTAATAGAAGGTTATTGCAATACTTAGGATGATTCCTTAAGAAAACTACATAATACAAACTATATCTCTCTCAAAATTTAAATAATCAATTTTATATACCATTTTTAGATATAAATTTCATTGGAAAGAGAGTTATTTTAAATAAAATAATGGGTGTTTCATGTAAGAGTTAACAATAACCATTTGGGAGATTATTAGAGCTAATTTAGATTTAGTTAAAATATATTTGAGAATGATCTTGAGTGAACTAGAGCATTGGGGAATGAATTATATAAAAATAAGAATAGAAATGAAGGTTTAAACATGAAAAACATGTAAAAAGGTGTGTCCCAAGAGTAATATAAAAAATGTATAGAATGATGATGAAGTTGTTGTTATATGTAACTACTATACAGGTTATCAAAACCATGATAATGCTTTCAAAAATGACAGGGCAGGTCTATAAACCTCTGTGATTATTTTTTCATACACTTTATAACTCCCACATTTGGAAGGATTAAGTGTTAATTTTACAATTTACACACTTAAAGAAGACTTAAAAAAAGGAAAAAGTGGAAAATAAGGACAATAATAGGTCTAAGCATATTATTATCTATGGAGGTCCTTGCATAGTCATTAGATATCATAAAAATGTTACACCACTCAAAATTTGGGTGTATACATATTTCCCCCTTAGGAAAGTGCCTCTCCATAAGTTGGCTAGGGAATTTTCCCTAAATAATGGTGTACTTAAAGGGAAATTAGGGTTAGAGAACTTACCTCACTTTACAACACAATAAATCCAACTAAGATGCCCTTGTGATCTCCAAGTAAAGATCGATAATAAAGTGCAATATTATGATAAGAGTGGTAAATGTAATAATTAATCAAAATATGGATGAGAACTAATAATGGTGTCCTATTGGAGGATTGTGCTCAGTTTCATGTGTAGATGCATCAACCTATAAGAAGTGAAACCAAGACCTAAATGTGAAAGTAATATAAATTATAATGAATTTAGAGTTGTATCATGTCACTATATACCTTAAAAACTCTCAAATTCATCAAAGTACATGGAAGAAAGCTTGTAATAGCAATTTTTTCCAAAAAGGGAAATTTGGAATAAAATACTAAAGAGTACAACACTATAAATTAAAAAACTTACCTAATTTAGAAGTCATTTGTGGATTCACTTTACCAAATCTATATCTTTGGGATATGTAAAACCATAATAATATTGATGATTTCAATGTGAATATGGAAGAAGTATTAGTGTTAGTAGTGGGTTGTAGGCATAAGTGAGTTTTTTCAAAAACATAGGTTTAGAAAATTTAATTTGAAAAATGGCCTAGTATTAATAAATTTTGAATATTATAGTGTAAAAATTTTTGTGTCGGTGTAATTGATAAGAAAGTATGAGTTTTTTTAATTTTTTGGATAATTTTTGTAATTTAATGAGGTTTTTGTTACTTAGGGCCATAATGGATTAAAATTATGTGTGTAACAAAGCCTTTAGTCTTTATAGATCAATGATTAGGATTTCACACCGAAAATTACAATACCACTACGATAGTTACAAAACCATTGATATGCAAATACTATTTTTTTCGTAACTACCATGATGGTTTTTCAACCACTATGATGATTTTGAAATTATTACTACAATTTTGAAACTACCCCAAGATATAGTGGTAACTTTTCTATAGTAAAGGAAAAGAAGATTTTAACTAATTTTATTTATATTTTTGTGGTTATAGGGAAGATATGTTCACTTGGGTAGGGATAGGGAATGTGAGTGGTTGCCTTGCATGATTATATTATTGGTGACTAAGGAGACTACCTTACTAGACAAAACATGTATTTAGATAGTGCCTCAAGTTAATATAGTCTCCCTAACTAGTAGACTATTGTGTCCCTTATTAATTTAGTGGGATGTAGACTAGAACACCTTTTAGTTTCCATAGGCACCAAGAGAGTTGACCATGACACTATAATAAATGCATAGGATTTAGGGTGTAACAGCCATTGGGTAGATGACTACACTGATAAAGGTAATAGATTGAGTAGAAAATCATAGAGGCACTGAGTATTTTTGATATGTGGGTATACCTATTATGGGTTATAAGTAGGGGTGAAGTTGGTATGGGTGGAGATAGGATTGATCCATACTATACACAAGTTGACCATTGGTATTTTGGCCTCATGGTTAGTTAGTGACAAGGAGACATACCAACTAATTTATTGTTGGGATTTAATTATATATAGCATTAAGGATCATGGATGAATATTCATATGTACACATGATGACCTTTTTATAACATAAAAATATTTATATCATACTTATATACTAAGATCCTTATCTATCAATCTAACCCTAATCAGGTATTTAGTCTATGAACACATTATCCCATACCAGAGAAGGATCATTATTAGAGATGTAGAGACCATCAATGACATGATCTAGAGAGTGATGGATCTATTTATATATGTATTTCATGTATTTGGGACCCTAAAAGTGGGTTTTATGATCACCAAACTATACTTAGGCATAAGAGGTTAGTGAGGGGATGAGGCCATTATAGTCATGTCATGTGAGTCAATAGACCAAGTGTGTGATATATGGGGTCAAGTGGAGCCACATCCTATTCTTTAGGTACCATTTCAAATAATTCTACATATGTATCCAACCTCCCAATCACCTATATATTTTTAAAAATATGTTGGGAGGTCTAAGATGTTAGGTTAGGGAGATTGGGGTGTTAGCCATTCATACCTATTACACTAATAAATGGACTATACGTGTCAAGAGAGGAGGAGTGGGGTAGGCCCCCAAAGCTATAACAAATATTTGTTGGAGATTAGTATTAAAAAAACCCATATTGGCTGAAATATGTAGAGGGTAGACTCTAGTGAGATATGCGCTAGTATCTAAGGGGAGGAGGAGATAGAGATGAGCTCTAACAAGGATTCTAAACTTGATTGGCATGAGGGAGACCTAGGTAAATCAATATTTAGTTGTTAATTTTAATACACTTTAGTTTGATAATTTAATCTATAAATTAATTTATACATTCTAAGATTTGATTCTAATACATGTGAATGTGTGCATATTCTAAAAATTCCACAACATATTAGTAGAGGATGATCTGTGACACTAGTATAGACCTATTCAATATGGTAATTGGTTAACCCTAGGTTGTCTATGAGTGTTGGTTAAAATTGAATGTCTTTTCTCTATATTATCATGTGTCCTAGGATCTAGTTAGACAATAAATTTACAATGATACTTGGGAGGATCAGGCTAAGACCTTGATTGGAATTAATTTCATTTGAGTCATGCATGCTTCTTCAAGTTGACAGATTACATGAAAATAGACCTCTTAGGCTATAACTAGCCATAGGATATAACATAGTTGGATATTGAGTCCCCATCACTAAATATTTTGAGGATATTATAAGAGGTAGTTTAAAATTAGTGGGCACTTTACTATAAGAGGTGATGAGAATTAAGGATGACTAGATTTCTAGGGATTATCACTATGTATAATCTATTTTTTATTTTTAAAATTTTATCCACACTTTCCCTCTTGATTTGAAGGTGATGTATATAAAAACATGATGTATATAATAAATTTTGATATATATAACCATTTTTGGATTTAAATATTTTATTCTAACATTTTCTATAGATCTTGTAATGTTTGATTTTTTAGTTTATGCACCCTAGATTGCTAGGATTGTGTGAAATGATATGGATGTTATTTGGTGATAAAATGTTATTTATTTGATTAAATTTGTGAGGTTTAACAAAAAGTATATAAATGTAGCATGTGATGATTTATATACATAAATGTGCTAATGATTTTGTTTTCAAGTGACAATCAAAATAGTTGATCTATGTGACAAGTGATACTCAACTTACAATAGTGAATGGAGGGAAAATAGGAAATGAAAAATGGAGAAAAGAGAATATTTACTCATTGAAAACTTCACCAAGTTTAAGAGGCTAAAATTAATCCCTAAGGGCTATGGGATCATTCTACTTCATATTAGGCTTTAGAAAACACTATATTTACTGGCTAAGTCTAGACTTATATCAATAGATGACCAACTAAGGTAGGAATCACTAAAAGGATTTAAACATGAACATTTGAGTGAGATTTTTATTAACTTATTGTAATTTTTGGACACATTTGAATTAATTTAAATTTAATTTGATTTTTTTCTTGTGACCCACTACACTTTGTCCCATGTGAATAAGAATATGCAAGTGCTTATCACCAAAGGATACATGTAGGTGAGTAAGGATAATCCCTCCCCCCCCCCCCCCCCCCCAAATTCTAACCCAAAAAAAACTAATAAGATGTGAGGGACCATCATCAAGGATCAAAAAAGGGTGCGATATGTTGAATTACTTCTTGATTTTATAGGCTTAACTTTGCATTGTGTATTTTATCATTATTATATTTATGTGTTTTAACCTAATTTGGATTAATGAAAACCCAAAAGGAAAAAATATAATAATATTGTATATACTAAATATAGTAATGAATACTTAACAAGAGGTAAGAGAAATCAACTTATTTTTTGCATAAATCTAAAGTTAAATTACCTAAATTTCACACCTTAGGTCTATATCACTACTCTATACAAGATCTATCTTACCTTATTTTCTTTTGGTTGGTTTAGATGGATCTAGTTAATATATATAGTTGATACTAACTGTAGTTGTTGTAATTAACCATATACACAATGAATGAGTGTTTCCTTTTCAAGTGTTGGGATTGAATCTATGATGCATAGATTATTTGATATAAAATGGATAGGGTGTCAAGTGAAAATTTTGTGTTGGATTGACCCCAGTTAATCCCCATTAATAGACATATAACTGCATGTCATTTCCAATACTTCAAATAGGGCTCAAACTAGAATGTAGTTCTACCACTAATGTGTGTGTGTGTGTGTTTAATTGTGTATATAAACCTAGATATTATTTCCCTTATTTTTCCCTTGGTACCACCATGAAAATATTAATTGACCCTTATAAAATTGATAATTATCTCTAATAATTATATAGGTGTAATATGTAATTTTGTATAGCTATTGAGAATGCAACATGATTTTCAAAAAATATTATACAATAAATTTCTATTTATATGAGTATCTAAATTTGAATTAAGGACCTAATGGTGAATAAGACCTAGAAAAATAAGTTTAAATGTGCCCAAAAAACTATAATAAAGTGAAATGCACCAAAAATATTTTAAATGGGGACCTAGGTTACTTCCACTATTTAAAATCAATATCGACATTTGATACTAATTGTAAATATTATAACTTAAACTAAGGCTTAACAGAATTCAAGGATGATAGGGAGGGACATAGAACTCTGTAACATGTTATGTGAATCTAGTCATGATAGGATAAGGGGATCATATTACCAAATATAATAGGTAAAGAAATCAAAATTTCAAAATAAATACACCACTAAGTACATAGTTTCTTATTTGATATATACATATGAAATTATTATTAAAGATATTATGAAATAAGACTTGTATGATTTGGGTATCTACATTCACACCCTTTAATATGGCATTTTAGTGTAACTAAAAATACTAGACAAAAGGGAAACGAGAATGAAAACCTATGTTGGTGGATATGAATCTAGGATTTTTGTTTATTCTAATTTTATTATAGTGTTCCTACAAGAGATGATGTATGTGATTAGATATATTTTTTCTTAGATGAATAAAATATAGTTTTAATTAAAAAACATATTCAAATAACAACTACCTATGTATATTTATCATACTATGTCTCTTGTGGAGTATGATCATGGATGCACTCTTATCGCAAAGAGTGGAGAATCAACCAACTTAATCATTATGGATGAGAAGAGGTAATTTGTAGTCTTGTTCATTTATTTTTTAGAGAAATAGATAATATTAAAAATAATCATTTGAATAATAATTCCAAGATGAAATGAAAAATCTATGATGGGTTAAGGAGTGATGTGTTAAGTGTCATCAAAACTTAACATATAAATATATATGAACCAACAAATACATATGGTTTATTTATTCAATTGTAATTATTTTCTCAAGTTCACTCCATGTAAACAAAAATCATGATTGAAAAGGTATGAATATTTTTCATTCCTACAAATCATGAACTCAAGTTTTTATCATCTATATTCACTCAATGTAGAATAGAGTGCATGATCAAAGTATAATGGAAAATTTTCATGTCCCCATCATGACCATAGATATGCTACATGTGAATTATAATGATAACCATTTACAATTTAATTTTAAATTATGTTTTTATATATAAGCATGAGCTAGTATCAGACCCCATAAATATGAAAGTGTTTATATGTACACTAATCAGTATCATGCCCCATGCATATGTAAGTTTTCATGCATTAATATCATGCCCTTTGAATCATTTAGTGTGCATGGATCAATATCATGCCCCCAAAACTATAGGTGTGCATGAATTAATATCATGCCCCATCAATTTTTACCAATCAATGTGGAATACCATGTATGTATATCTTGTGTGTGTGTGTGTGTGTGTGTGTGTGTGTGTGTGTGTGTGTGTGTGTGTGTGTGTGTGTGTGTGTGTGTGTGTGTGTGTGTGTGTGTGTGTGTGTGTGTGTGTGTGTGTGTGTGTGTGTGTGTGTGTGTAACTTGATAATTTTTATATAAAATGTACGTATATGTGAAAACCTGTAATCGTATTCCTTCAAACTATTATGCATTTAAACATGCATATGCATCGAAGTGTGCATGAATTTCTTTAAAATTATATAAAGTGAATGCATATGCATGGAATATACTCCTATAGTTTGTATCAATGTGATAATATATCATAAAACTAAATTATATAATGTATAAACCATTATGAACCATGTGTAATGTGCCAACTCTAATAATTTGAATCTTGTGTATTTTTCCAAGTTATGATATTGTAAATCATGTATACTCTACCAAAATATGGTAATTAAAATATTTTAATGTGCCTAATGTATGCCCCCTTTTTATGTGATGGATGTGACTATCAGATCGATTGTATCAAAATATAGATTTGATAGTATAATTTTGATGATTTTTTATAGATTTGTTTGAATTAGTTATTTGAGTTTTATAAATTTGTATCATTGTATTTCAGATTTTTCATGATTAAATTTCTGGTAAGGCATAAAGAGATATTATATATTGATAAATTTGATCATAGGATAATATATAATATTTTTTGAAGGTAATGGCATATATCAAGAATCAAAGTTTTATCTTGTTTTGAAAAAAAATGGGAAATTTTAGTGTGGAAGGAGAGTATCTATATTTTTTTTACATATTAAGGATTGTCATTATAGTCTCCAAAATGATATATTATGGGAGAAAAACTTTTGTGTGTTTTAATGTAACAAATAGGGATGAATTTTATATGCCATGTTTAATATACTATGTATGGAAGGTTCACATTTATTAATTTAGAAATTGGATTATGTATAGTGCATAGTTGATAATTCAACCATATAAATAGGTTGATTATTTAGAAATTTTTAATTAATTCATACATTAATGATTATGATTTTGATTTGTAAGCCATCACAATGTTGAGACATTGATAAACACTACCTCATTGATTCGAGCATTTATAGACTACCTTGTAGTGCCTAATAACCCAAGGACTTGATATGCATCAAAATTTCAAAATTTTGACCAAATTTTCTAATTTTAATTTTTTTGAGATTCTTAAATTTTTTAATTTTAGAATTTTTAAGGTTTTTTTAATATTTTTTATAAAAATATTTATAATTACCTTTGGATATTAGCACCCTTAATAATATGATGAAACTATTCTCTATTTTAATACTATTAATTGATTGAATAAAGTAGTTATAATGTTAATTTATGACAATATTGACCACAATAGGCCGGTTATGAATTTTGACTTTCATTTCTTTAATTTATTAATTTTAGAATTAATTTATATCTTATTTTATTGTATCTAATGTCACTTTTTATTATGAGTTTATGGAGGAATTTACATGTGATAGAGTTTTGGTATGCTTAACATACAAAGATGATGATTGATCTTGGTTTGGTAGATGTTAGTTAACAAATTCATGGAAAAGATGGGATTGGACATGTGGAATTTTTAGATAATATTCCTTATGATATACATCTAATGACCACCTTGGTTAATATGTGTAACCATGATATGTGTAGATTCTAACTTCATATATGAAAGATAACTATTACTTTAGAAGATGTATGGTGGATATTGAAATTACGTGTAGTTGGTGAGAGGGACATAATGTGGGCCACGATGGGTTATATATATGTTTTATGTGAAAATAGATACATGAATGTATAAGCTTATGGAGATGATTATAGAATACATGATTTTATGGTGCTACTTGGGGATATTGTTATTTTAGATGTTTAGCAATTATGATTTCTTTGTGTTGTTTACTTTCTTCTTTTGTTACAATAGATGAAAATATTGTATCAATTTCATATTTTATGTTTGATTTTTTACATGATATCAAGGATATGGACACAATATATTCATGGGGATGTACCATGGTGTCCCATTTATACAAGTACCTATACATATTCACATTGGAGGGCCATGTTAAAGGCCTTTGGATAATGATCTTATTACAATAGAGTTAGGATGAATTCATATTAGAATGTGGCTCCATGAATGGATTATTTTTATTTTGTATATATTTAATTTTGATAGGGTAACCAACAATTTGGCATCTATTAGGATGTGTCACCAATTGCATACATATGGACTAGGATTATGAGATCAGCGTGTTGTCTAAATGAATGACTAGAGCTGATTATTTCATATCTAATAGTATTAATTTTAGGGGATGTGGATCATCCAAATATATCTATGGAAATGGATGATGTGGGGGTATACTCATTATATACTTTGTGGTGGATACGTTCTATATGGTATGTTCTCTTTCCTATTATCACCGATCTAGTTGATGTGTGTAAAGTTTAAGAAAGAAGAGATGGAGTAGGTGGGGGAGATATAGAATCAGATTTGGATAATCCTAATACAAATAAATATTATTTTATATCTACTTTTATATCCATTATTGAGTATATATGTGTATTTTTAGTTTTTCAAGTTTTTGCTTCTTATATATAAAACACTAATATATTATATAGGCAATGAATATTGGGTTCTGATGGAAGACATGTTCATTTAGAATTTAACATGGGATATATCATTCGATATAGTCAAAAAAGAGTTATTTTAAAGGATATACCATATTTTGGGTGTAAATGCACCCATTTTTTTTTATCTTATTTCCATTATTATCATATACTCATTAGAAATTATGGCAAGTGAGATGATCTATAAGTATAGTTGGACACATGATCAGTAACTATGCTCAAGAGTAATATATAAGGATATATATTATATTAATATAAATATGTATAAGTATAACACACATAGATAATGGTAGAGTTGGGAGTTTTTTTGGAGTGTGTAAGAATACATAGATATCAATTACATGACTGTAGAAGAGATAGTGAAACCTCTACTTCTAGGGTGATTAGACATAGTGAAATCAATGATTCATATACATCAGGGGATGCTTCCCCAATTATTTATGTATAATAATTATAATATAATATTTTATTCATTATATATGATGATATTTATTTACTCATATCTCATGGGTTTTATTTTTTATTGTCACATATTGTTTTAATTTTTGCATTTGATTATTATTTATTTGAGATATCATGTTTTAAATAATTAATTTAATTTGAATTATTTAAATTTGTATTATATTGATTCATATTTATTTAATGATATTATTTTATATAAATTTGTGTTATATTGATACTCAGCATTTATTACCCCATCCATTATGATGTAGGAGCATCCAAGGCGTACAAACAATCTTGCATAAACCAAAAATAGTTGTGTGTGTTTGTATGGTATTATTGTTGTGTTTTCATTTTGGCATGGTGAAAATGATCCATGTGAATTACCCATACTCATAAAAATTTGTATCATCAATAATATCATATAATAATTACTTTTCTATAATCTATATGGTTCTAAGCAAGTTGTTTGAGTTTTTCAACCATTGGTACAATCCAAGAAGTTGCTACCTGCATTAAAGGGATAAAATAAATATATTATGGGGTGAAGAAAAAAATGGTATAAATAAATTCCTTAAACATAAATTTTATTGAATATTTGTACTCATTTTTAAAAATTATACAATTTAAAAAAAAATCATCTCAATTTGAGTTCGTATGTAAAATTTATGGGTTCTAAAAGTTGGAAGAATCAACACATTGATGAAACCACTAGCTTGCATTAATATGTGGTTTTGAAAACATTATATATGGTTTGAAACCACCCCCCTAATGGGTTTGAAACCATTATTATTATTATATGTGTATTTTTAAATCATCGTGGTGGTTTCACAATGGTTGGACTATATAAAATGGTGGTTTCTCCCATATGAAAGTGAAAAATAAAATAAACAACCACTCTAGATGGTATATAATGTTAGATAATATCACAATGAAAAAGGAAACTAGAAAATAAGAGTAATATACAACCTCCAAGAAGATATCAAGAGAGAGTTAGAGCAGAACTCTCCAAGAATATAACAAAGGGAAATTTCAAGTCCAAGAGGGATCGTATGAAAGTTCAAATCTTATTAAAATATTGTAATAATATTTTAGGTATTTTTTTGAGTTTTTTTAAAAAGTGTGTAATATTTTTATGCTTTAAAAATTATTGGAAATTATAATTTTTATTATTTGTAAAGTGTAAGAGTAATGTGCTTGAGGTGTATCCATGGGAGAGTGTTGATCTAAGAAACACAAAATTAAAGGCCACTTAGTTGGTTCAATTTTATGTTATTTCGATAATTGCTATCATATGAAGGTATTTCCTTATGGTGTTGAGTGTGTGAGGCTCTCGTATGAGTCAATTTTATGTTATGAAATATAAGTTTGCTTTAGTTGGTTACAAGTTGTGAAAAAGAAGATTGAATAGGAGAGAGGATAGGTTTGTTGTAGTTATGAAAGAAGTATTAAAAATGTAGAAGAATTTAGAGAGTATGATTGCGGATAATATATGAAACACAAAGGAGGAAGATCACTAGAGGTATAAGACTTAAAAAATATGTTGAATGAATCCCAAGAGAGATTGGATATTATAAAAGATGCAAAAAGTGAATATGTTGTAGATGTGAGTGAAGATTATGAAGAAAAATGTTGGATATGTTAATATTCCTACAAAAAACATTGGATATATTGGATATAGAAGAATATAGAAAAGAAAATATATCAACGAAGGTTAAGGTTAAGGAAAAAGGTAATCCCACTAGCAATGTTATTTTGTTTTATGGTAAACAGAGCCAATACAAGCTCATGAAATGGATAGTGGAGTTAGAAATGTATTTTGAAGATAAGTTTAATAAATACCCAATGAGGGTAAATGTTTCAAGTAAGAGACTATGTGGAATTACAACTAAGTATTAGAGATTTATCCAATAAAGGATACAAAAAAAAAAGAAAATAATAAGGTAAGGAGTTGGGAACATATGGTTTCCAAGTTGATGGGTCATGTTGTGCACCAAATAATTCAAGTAAAGTGGTTGAATAAGGTTCATGTTTTGAGGATCGATAGATAATATAATAATAATAATTCCATGAAAGGTAATATGACAGGGAAGTTTCCATGTGAGAAACTCAATTTTTTTGAGAAGAAGCAAGGGTAAAGTTATGAGTGAGTATACTAAGGCTATCTTAAAAGATAAAAAGAGATGGAGGATTCTATGTGAGAATCATAAATATTATTTTAAAAATAGTGAGGAGGAAATTTGTGAATAACCTATATAGGAATGAATCCTCATGGAAGATGATATGAATATGATAGTTGTTGAACTAGAAGAAGGAGACCCATTATTTGATGATGGGAAGGAGTTTATGGTATCCCATAAATGTAAAGAGGAAGAATCATCCTTGGTGAATTAAGGAAATACATTTGTCTTTTATCCTTTTGAGGGAAGAAGGTTTGAAGATAACCATGGAAAGCTACATGTTTTATTGAAATAAATAATATAGGTGAATGAACAAGGCATCCAAGAGGAGTTTTAGGTTCTATGAAGGAAGCAATATTGAATTGAAAGTTAATGCACATAAGGACAACATAATTTAATAACAACCATGTGAAGGATAATAAAATAGAAATAATAATGAAGAGAGGAAAACCATAGAGGTTGTTTATGATGGGCATTTGTGAGTCCAAAATGTGAGTGGAATCCATGAGAATCATGCAAGCAATGGAGAAGATTTGTGTAACATGTATATGAGGCATGATGAAGAAGTTGATGAAGTGTTTGTGGGAAATTTAAATTCCCTTAATGTTTTTATTCAATGTGCATGTCCAACAATGGATAAGATTGAAAATAGTATGATAAAGTTTAATTTAGTTCAACATGCTCATATCTTTGAGAAATAAAGTGAATAAGTGGAACAAGATGATAATAACAATAGCTGAATAAATATTTGGTAATTATATACCAGTATTATAAGATTATCCTCAAGTCTTCATGAAGAAAAGAGAGAGTAGGAAAATGTGGGTACAAGAGTGTTCTAAGATCTTATACAAGAGGTAGTTCATTTTCAACAACTAGAGTTAGGAGAGAAGAATCTCACAAAAGGAATTGAAATAGACCAGAAAGAGGAAGAAGACCTTATTATTAAAAAAGCATGGATATATAAGGATATGCATTTAATATATATCTTTATAAATGGTTAGAGAGTGAATTGGTGGATGGAAAATTCAATTTATTGGTAATAGAGGTTGGTCCAAAGATAATTAAAACAAGAAGAGGTGAATAAGTCACTAATGTGGCATATAGGAAATTAATGAGATAAATATGGTGGAAATGTTTCTACCAAGATGAATTAAGGATGAAAATGGTGTTTCATGTATACAATCAACCCATGTAGATATTGGAGAAGATACTCTTATGAATTAAGGTATGCATTTTTGACATATGGATAATGATATTGAAATTTTATTTTCACATGGAATTGATGTGGTGAATGAAATTATAATCATCTTAGGTACAATGTAAAGATTTTGAGAATGAAATAAGATAAGGATGAGATAGATCAATTGAGTTTTTTGTCAACCCAAGCATGTGATGAAGAGTATCATTTTTCATGTGTAGATATGGAGAGAAAAGAGGTATTAAAAGAGGACTTAAAATGTAAATATACTAATCCACTTGAGTCCAAATTTTTTGAATAAACAAAGGAATAATAAGAGTATTTTAACACTCTCAAAAATTAAGAAGACACAAAAAAGATGATGATGAAAAGATAAGAGCTGGAAACTGTGAGAGAAGAGGAGTCACAAATAGAAAAGATTGGAATATGGAAGGATCCAATGATATGTTAGATAATTAATGAAAAAATCCAAGAATATTATTTGTAAAGGTGGTTGGATGATAGTAGTGGGTACAATCCCATAAGAGAAACTAATATGCAATAAGAAGCATCTTGGTGGAGATGGTCAAATGAAGGTGGGTTTACACCCATAAGTAGATGGATAAATAATAATATAAGAATGTGTTGGATGAGTATGGAATATGGTGGGAATATCCCCATAAAATTTGAAAGAGTAATCAAAGATAATAATAATAAGAGGATATATTTGAAGCCAAAAAGAGGAAGTTGGAAATGGAAGAAAAAGTGTGATAATCAACCAAAGTATTTAGTGTGTTAGAAAGGGATGCCATGGCCATGAAGATAAGTGGTAAAAAGAGTGGTTTTACCACTTAATTCATCCACATGAATAGGATTTAACATTTTTAATACATTAGGTTTTTATTACAGGAATGTCTAAGGTGTATAAGAAATCATACATCAGCCAAAAATAGTTCATGTGTACGTTTGTATGGTCTTATTAGTGTGTTGTCATTTTGGCATGGAGAATACGATCCATGAAAACCACCCATATTACTAAACTTATGTAACATAAATAACATAATAAAATAATTAGTTTTTATAAGCTATGTGGTTCTAAGCAAGTTGGTTGAATTTCTCAACAATTCATATAATCTAGGAAGTGGCTACATGTGTTGAAGGAATAAAATAGATAGATTATGGGTTAAAATAAAAAGGGTATAAATAATTTTCATAAACATAAATGTGATTTAATTTTTGGATTTTTATTTAAAAATTATGCAATTTTTAAAACAATCATCTCAATTTAAGTTCATATGCGAACATTATGGCCTTCGAAAGTTGAAAAAATCAAAATAATGATGAAACCACTAGTCTACATTGAGAGGTAGTTTTTAAAGCCTAAATGGATTTTTCAAAACAAAAAGTCTACATATAGGATTAGATTTTAAATTTACACAATGGTTTCATAACTGATAGACTACATTAAGGGGTAGTTTCGCCTATATGAATGTGAAAACCAAAATTAATGGCCCATAATGATGAACAATCAAATCTTAAGAATTTGTAAGACCTAAAGGAAGATGAAGAAACATTATACAAGGAAAATAATTTTAGATAATATTTTAATAAAAAATTAAAATGTCCATAATAAAAAATTAAAATTTCCAAGGTATGTTCTTGGAGTATATCTCTCCAAGAACATAATATAGGGATATTTCAAGTCTAAGAGGGACTCTATAGAAGTTTAAATATTATTCATTTATTTTAAGAAGATTATAAGGAAATTGTGTGAGTTTTTTTGGAAGTGTGTAAGCTTTCTTATGAATTTAAAAGGAATGAAAATTAGAATGTGTTATATGTCAAGCCTAAAATTAATCTACATGAGGTGTGTCCCTAGGAGAGTATTTATACAAAAAATAGAGTTAAAGCCCGACCTTAATTGTTTCCCCTTTTTGTGCTTGCACTATGCTAGGTATTAAGAGGTAACTATAGTCTAATGAACCTAGTTGTTGTTCTTTTTGTGAAATAAATTAAATAAATCTCTTTTTTTCTATTGTGAGGACGATGATAATAGTTAGGATCCAAAGTGATTAGTCTTTTATCCAATAATGTTTGTAGACTATCTTGTGTTCAATATATGAAACTATAAAATTTGAGTGGTTTCTACTTATTTAAAGTAGGTTTATTCACTTCATGTTTTACTTTGTAAACTGATTCTTTCCCTTTATTGAGAACCTTGACTTGACTTTTTCAAAAGTGTCATAAATTAGCTCTACCTTGAGAGGGTATATTTATGCCTTAGGAGGTGGAATAGTTACCTTAACTTATTTCTATGTATATTATTTTTATATATTAATGTCTTCATGTATCTTATTTGGGTTTGTATTTTCTCTTATAATGCAAGTCTTGTAACAAAGAGTTTGAAATTAATCAAAAGTGTCATAATTTATCTCTAGCTTGAGAGGGTAAATTATTTCTCTAAATTATATGCTTTGTGTTTCCAAATGTATTGGTTGATATATCAATAGGTGCATAAAAGTCTTGAATCATAAAATGTAATAAAAATTTGGCTCTAATTTTCCTTGATGGATATGAGGGAAGTGTTCATATGTAGTTCTTTGTCCTTTATTCTGAATGTATAACATTAAAAAACTATCTTCTAACTCAAAATAGGAGTGTAAAGATCCACTAAGCAAAGAGTGAACCAATCCAAATCTATTAAAGTTAATTTTTTTGGAAACATTTTTAGATAAAATCCTAACTACCATGATATTTTTTTGTAGAAACCATAGAATATTTAATATGTAGATAAGGATCACTACTTTAATTAAAGATATGAAATCTATGCATAATGAGTTTTAAGGTAATGGGGTATTTAAAATATTTTGCACAATTGGGTTTCCATAGATAGAATTAGAATCAACCTAAGCATGGTATGCTTTTAATTTTAGGGTTAGGTGATGAATTTTGTGTTTCAAGTCACCCAAAACATGCATTAAGGAGATGAATTGTTGGGAATAAATATTAATATTTTTAAGAGATTCATTCAATGCTTCAATATTTTTATTTTAAGTTTCCATATGTACACTATTACTTATAGATGGAGGATATGAAGATTTAAAAAAAATTATATTAGGTAAAGGTTGAGAAAATTCATCATATGCATGTATAACATCCTCTTCCATAGATTTACATTTGGAAGATGTATTACATTGTCATCATCTTTGGTCTCAAAAAAAGGTTAATTTTAAGAGAAATTTTGACATTAGATTTCAATAGAAGATAATGAATCATCACATGTGTTTGTAACATTTAGTATTTGTAGAGAGATAGAATGGATTTCACTTTATATTCCCATTTTTAAAGAGAGATAGGTAATTTCATATTCTTGACATTATTTTTTATTTCTAGAGAGAAGAAATGCCACATTCTTCATATTATTTTTCTATTTATTTTTATTTGATAATGGTAAATGTGTGGGTTTTGAAAGGATCCTAGAACCTTAAAAAATCATATGATAAAGCAAAGAAGCACTAACAACATGAAACATGCCTTCTAGACAAAGGTAGAAAAAAATTGAAAAGATCAGCCAAATTTCAACATCACTTCTACATTCCTTATTATATCTAGAACACACTTCCATCTAAATAATAAGATTCAAACTATGGAACTAACCATCTCCTTGATTTTGATGCTCTGAGTCACTCCATCACTAGGATGTGTTTTCTTATTGGGGTATGTTTTCTTTTGGGACACAAAATCACATTCATTCTCCTCTTATCCATTCTTAAGGGTGGATTTAGTGTCCCATTCCACAAACTCACTTGTAAAATATTATTGATGCACAAAACTATCCTTGGATGTTAAACTCATATTTATTACATATATCTCATATGACCTAACTTTATTTTTGGGTTGAACCTCATGCCTCCTAGTGTATATATTTTTTTGTCATTTTTGTTTATGATCTTGGTCCTTACCTACCAAGAATTCAATCTCATTATGCTTCATATTTTTGGATCTTCCTTATTCTCCTTAATTGGTGTCTCAATACAACCATCATTATCCCCCTTAGGGGTCTAATATGGTCCTCACAACCAAAATCCTTTCCATACTTTAAACCTTGCTACCCTTTTTAATTCTCCATATTTATTATCTCCTCTTGGGTTTTATGTTCATTTTTCTACCTCATAGAGGAATACAAATTTTAATAATCTATCATCTAAATCCTTTCTCTATAAGTTGACACTAGCTTGATATAGGAAGGTAACTTCTTGTTTAAAAATATGTTTATAAATAGTATATCATGCATAAGACATATCTTATATTTAGCAACTAGATCGAATGAGAGAAACAATCCAAAGGAATTGGAAATACCCCTTAATATCTCTTCTTCCAAAAATTCTAGTGGGAGACCTAGAATCTTAAACCAAATAGGCATTTGGTTAAAGTTTTCCTTTTCAATATCATACTAGGATTCCATTTTTAAGAGATAAACCATTTTTAGTGAGGAAAAAAGGGCTTCCTATTAGATAATTTGAATAATATTCACAATTAGAGAAGGAAATAAGAAAAAAAATTGTACTCATGGCTAAAATTTACCTGAACTTTGGGATTCCACCTCTTGTTAGCCCATTCTCTAGACATGTCAATGTTGGGTATTCTTCCTTGAAAATTACCCACCAATGCCTTTGAACATATAAATTGGGATTTATTTACTAATTATTCATGGATTTATAGGAAAATAAACCACTTCTCCATTGTGGCTTCAAGTTTGTGGGTCTCAATATTTACCATCTCTTATTTGTACCCAACCATTTTATCTACCCAAGAAACAAAAGTCTGCCTATATGGGATAAGAAGATTTAATATTAGACACCCATTCTTTACATTCTCAAGTGGTAAAATCCTCTAATATTTTTAAAAACCTTTGAGGCAGAATATGTATTCCCAATATAGCCTTATCCTACCTTTTATGAAATTTACACTATAGACTATTCATATATAAAACATCACCACCTCCTTCCCTAGTTTCATATATAGATATTGTTATTTATTTCCCCTTATTTGAATTATCAAAATCATTTATCTATATTTTATAAGTTCCCCCTATCTCTTGAAAAATATTCTAAAGAGAGAATGTATTTTAAATTCTTCACATTCTTTACATTCTTTTTCCACCTATAGAGTGAGGGAAGAAATTTCACATTATACACATTATTTTTCCATTTTTACCCAAGGCTTATTCCTTTATATTTTATAATGATTAATGATATAAAATGATGTGTAAAATTCTAGAGATAATCAAGGTGTATTAAAAAATAAATATTCACTTTTTAACTCATAAGGTATACTAAAAACATGCATATGTTATTATCTTGTTGATATTATTCTATTGTATGACTTAAATAAGAATGCAAAGAGAAAACATGAGAGTAATGTTATTCTATTTATTCATTAGTGTATTATTCTTCTTATTCACTAAATTATTCACTATCATAACAAACCTCTTATTTTTCATCATTATAATCATAGTCATTAATATAATCAATATCATTAATATAATCATAATATTGAAAAGAATATTATTCATATAGATAAAAAGAATCATTAATCACACATGTTTTATTATTTGTCCATTCATTATCCTATGAAAAAGAAATGGAATTTTTAGGAAATAATAAGTCCATAGGATGATATTCACTAGGGGTTTCTGGCTAATTATCCATTTTTGATTTATTAGGCCTTAAACAATCTATTGAAATATAAGCGAGGCCTAATAAAGATACATACACAATCATGGGGAGGATGAGGCCAAAATTATTTTTGTGTATGTATATCAAAATTCAAATTAGTGAAGCCCTAAGTCAAAATTTGAGACAAATTTTTATGTGTAAGGAGATCAAAAATTAAATTTGAAACCCTAAGACAAAAAATATAAAACCTTGGAATGATGGTTTGATCAATATTTAGGTTCGCCAATATGTTCTACACTAATTAAAACCTAATAGGATAGAAATTATTATAATAATATATTAATTCATATTTTTATAATAAATCTAAATATACATACTAAATATAGTAATGAATTCACAATAAAAGGTAAGAGAACTCTTGACATATTTTCCATGTGAATCCAAAGTCTAATTATCAAATTTTTTCACCTTAGGATTGTATCAATACTATGTACACTATTTATCTTTGCCTATTTATTTCTCATCAATATTGATAAATCTAATTAGTATTGATAGTTGATACTGACTGTATTGGTCAAAATTGAACCTACACGTAATGAGCAATTATTTCCTTATGAAGTGATGTGAATGTGTTTGTGATTTTTTTATACTTTTATCTATTTACACAATTTCACAAAAGCACCTATATGTTCAAACCCTTATTATAAATAAATGATCAATTATGAAATGGGTTGGGCTTTAGGTGAAAGGGTTGAGTTAGACTAGCCTTAGTAAATCCCCATTGATAGACCAAATATTGCACTACATTTACAATACTTTGAAGAGGACTTAAAATTAAATGTATTTCTCCCGCTAATGTGTGTGTGTGAAAACCTAGATGTTATTTCTCCTATTTTTTCCTGGGTACAAGCATGTAAATAGAAATTGAACCCTTTAAACTTTAGATTCAAATTTAATAATTATGTAAGTGCAATATGTAATCTCGTCTATCTCTTGAGAATACAATGTTCTTATCCCAAAAACACCTTACAATAAATTTGTATATATATGAGTTCTAACTTTGAATTAAGGACTTGGTGGAATGTAAAAGCTAAGAAAAGATGTTAAAACTTACCCAAAAAAATTAATAAATCAAAACATGTGTAAAAGAATTTAAAATAGGACCTAGTTCAATTTTTCTATCTATATTCAATACCAATAGTCGATACTGATCTTAAATATTATAACTGAATCAAGGCTTAAAAAACTTTAAGGGTGACAAAGAGGGTAAAGATCTCTATAATATGTTATGTGAAGTTGGTCATAATAGGATTATGGGATCACACAACCAAAAAGAATTAGTAAGGAAATAAAATTTCAAAATAAATGCACCATCATGTACTTAACTGATGGGTTGAGATATACATATGAAAAATTGTTTAAAGGTATTATGAAACAAGTCTTGTACCAAATTTGGGTATCTACACTAGGAAGTATCTTACTCCAAAATATTGACCCCATACAACTATTAAGATGAAAGGGCTCATCACTAATGGCCAAAGTGGGTAAATAATATTACCTAGATAGGGGTTCTCAATGTTTTTATTAGAGTTAATTAAAGGGGATTTTTTTATGGACAAAATTATAGACTAGGCTATAGGATAGGGTATCTAAAATTTACATAAATGTACATGGGAGTAAGTTGTAAAATATCCATAAGAACTAAGATCAAACTCCTAATTTATGGTTATTTTGAGAGTATTTATCCAAAATGGGACGATTATAATGGGAAAATATGAAATGATATGCTAGACTGAAGGTTGTGAACTCATCGTTAGATATTTATCCTATCAAAACAATTGAGATGCAAAAATAAAAAAATAATGATGAAATATTATTGATATAAAGAGGGAAATTTGAAATGCAATATCTATATATATTAATGTTTTAGGTACACATATTTCACTGATTCGTCAAATTGCTTACTTTGAAAATCTATTTTCTGAATGTCGTGTGTAGCCAAATATGGGCCTAACTAGTTAGGTATAAAATTTCAACCTTATCCTTTCATTTTGTCAATTATATTATTGGGTCTTAGGACAAGGTTGCCAACCTAGATAGGTTTCTCATGAAAATTATTATTATATTTTTGGAACATGTGATCCATGTAGGCAACATAGTTTCCTACAACTATGAGTTAATAATCATACAAACTTTATAACTTAATGAGGTGAACACTTTTATATTCTTGATTATATAAGAGGACTTAAAGAGAAAAATAGAGATAAGGGATTTATACCTATAAAGTTATAATTTATTTTGTGATGAAAATAAGGGAATAAGGGGTTGCCCTCATGGGTGTATGAAAATTTTTCATATATCCTTATAATGTGGGATAAAGCTAACAATTCCTATCCTTTTTATTATCTTTTATGTTCTTGATCAATATTTATTTCAACATTTTAGTTATATCATCAACTTTATCATTAAATTGAGGATAGTATAATGAGGTCATGTGATGAGACATGGAGAACTTAATTCAAATTTCATGTACCTTGAAGTTCTTAAAATGAGATCCATGATTATGAATTTTGGTACTCTTAATCTATAAATTAATTGGTTTAAGATGAAATTTGTGATCACTGACCCAATGATGGTGGTTAGTGACATTGATTCTACCCACTTAGTGAAATGCTTAATGGCCAAAATAATGAAATTAGCCATCAAAAAAAGGATGAGAAAGCTTGCCAACTAGGTATAGTCTCTAGGTAGAGAATGGCTAAGGTGTTATGATTGGATAAAGTGCCTAAGTGGGAATATGAATTTCATGAGAGAATTATTAACATTTCAATAATTTTTTGATATACTCTATAGTATCACGCTTGAGTTTAGGATAGAAATAACCCATTTTGTGAATCTTTCTAGGAGTTTATTAATGATAAACATGTCTACTAAAAATGTCACTATGAGACTAAAACAAAACTTTATCAAACACTTCTTAATCTAAATATCAAGTTAAATTTTAGTGGTGAATTTTATAATTAAAAAATATTTAGGTTTTAAAATTAGCATTTTACAATTTTAAGGGGTAGTGAATAGCGTCGATTTGCCTAAATTATCTAGATGCAAGTTATTTTTTGGGTTATCTTGCCTACTATTTAAAATAAATTTCATACTTATAAATATATTTCACCACTAATTTAAAAGTGAACTTGAGCACATTCACCACTATATGTACTATATAATCCTCTGATGACTAAACTTATGAAGCATATGTACATTGTTATAACCTATCAACACCAATTTTGTCTAGTTTTATCCACCAACACAATTGCCACATAAATATGACTGTGTCACCTACCAACATCCATGGAAGACACCATCATTCATGTCACTCAACATAATTCATGTCATTTGGCAACATTTGTGTATAATTTGGTTATGTTTATTAATCATCGATATAATTCAGGAACTCATTATGTACATTGAAGAGATAATGGATAGGTTGTGGAGTAAAATAAAAAAATAATATTAAAATTACCTAGACCTAAATATTATGCATATTTGGATTCCAATTAAATATTTATGAAATTTAAAAATAATAATCATCTCAATCTGAGTTCGTATACAAAGTTATGGCCTCCAAAAGTTGGTAGAACTTACTTCACAGTAGTTGATGGACAACAACATGTTTCTATTGAAAGATAGCATGTTGATATCATATGATAGAAAGTTATAATCTGATATAAAATTACCTCATCATATGGTTCCCTTAAATTTTTCTATTCGCATAAAAAATTCCACTTACTTTTGCCATATATTTGAAACACATTCTTAGAGTCTTGCTAGAAAAACCCAAGTTCACTTATATATGGGCCACTAAAATTTACCTTGATACACATTTAAGGATCATGCCATCAAAATCCTTCTAGTATATTACTTGGTCAAGGGTTACATACTTGGATGCTATGATTCAAAATCATCACCTTTGTTGAAAATTGGTATGTTTAAGATAGGTTTGATAAATCAAATAATTTATTATATAATCATGCCATGGGAAATAAATGACCATGGGTTTCTCTACATAGTAGATAAATTCATCTGAGAAGTTAGTGTTAACAAGATCACCAACCTCTAATGGTAAATCAACCAACTAATCAATGATGATTTATCCCTTAATAGACTTATATTGGGCACATGTCAATTCAAACTTGCTCAATAGTGTGATGAAATGACCAAACTTTTTTAAAAAGTATGGTTGGGTTAACTATATACAAAGGACTTGAGATCTCATAATGACCGTTATTTCTTGATTGAGCATGTAATGCATCAATAATGTTTTTGTTAAAAATATGGCCAAACATACATTTTTTTCTTGATGGTATCTCATTTTGTAATCAATAAGGGTAAAACTAACTAATTATATTACTATTTATTTTCCATCACCATCTTCTTTAGTTAACATTTAGGTAATAAACACCTCAATTTATCTAAAATAAAGAAGGATGGTCCTATCATACTTAGATCTATGAGAGTTGATATATCCATAATAAATCACTTTACCAACTCGAATTCATATTGGAATTCTTGAATCTAAGTCAGACCACTCCCCTTTTTGATTATATTTTTAATTAGATGGAAATCATATGTGAGCCTAGGAATAAATGTTTGGATTTACCTTAGCTTCTCCAATAATGATCTTATTATTAATTATTTAGTAGGGGTTCATTTATAAAATGGCACATATCTTTATAAGATAAATGTCAATCCCAAAATTTGAAATGATAAAACCTAAGAGCATCCCACTATCTTTGGGTTACGTATGACATCATATTCAATTAATTGGTTTAGAATAATATGTAAAACCTTAAGATGATCTACTCTCTTCTTATCTTTTCCTAAAATATCATTGATACATTTTCCACTATTATATGAATGAGATCATGAAATATGTGGGTCACGACCATCTGATACATTGCATTGGAACTATTGATGCTAGAAGACATGAAATTTTAAGAGAAGGTTACCCACGAAATTATAAAGGAGGTCTTACTTTGGTCTTCTTATGAAATCTCAATTTGAATATATCTCTAAAATCCATCCAAGAGGGACAATAAATCATATCTATCTATGATGTTTATAATGACATCAATGGATGGTAGTGGGAAATAATATTTTGGACATGCCTTATTGATGTCTCTAAATTTGATGCATATCCTAATTTTACCACTATTTATAAGGACATGGATGAGGTTGGACAACCATCTGGTGTAATCCACTAGATTGATGAATCCTACTTTCAGGATCTTGATAACCTCTTATGTTTCCATCAACATGACCTTCAGTTTTACATGATTAATATTATATTTAATAGGTTTTGTATAAGGCTTGGTGATTAGGTTGTGAACTACTACTTTGGTTTGAATTCATTTTATATATAAATAGGAAAGGGTGAAGGCTTTAGATATTTTAGTGAAAAACTTCTTATGATTTTCTATCTATTGAAGTGAGAATTAACATTCAAGCTTAAGGATTTTGGGCTACTCTTAAGTCCCAATATTGATATCAATAGTATACTATATGATAAATACATTTGATTCTTTGAATTATTATGGGGTAGGGAGAAGATCAAAAGATTCATATTTTGATATAAAGACCTCATGATCTTCCTTAGAAAAGTTGTAATCCTCAATTTTATAATATGAATCATCGTAATCCAATCTAAAGGTAGATGAAGGATACAAGGTGAGTGAAAAACCCATTTTATGATGTGATGTGGGAAGATGGTCATAGAATCATATGAGTTCTAAAATTTCCTTGTCATTTTGTATGAGGTATAGGATAAGAGGGTTATTTTCCTATTATAGATGGGGAAGGATTTGATTGGTTGGTATCTTATGGATTAGTGGTTTAGGTCTTGTATATACTAAAATTCTTGACTTTAGAATATCATTATGGGGTAGAATCATAAAGAGGAAATGACAATAAAATTATCTAGTTAGTTATTCTATAGAGGGATAAATTCTATGGAATAAATGTGAACTCCTTGTAAAATTAATGTATGGTATTATTAAATATCTAAATATTTTTAGCCTTTATTTGGTTGTCTTTAGATACCTAGTTAGTGATTAGTTGTGAGTCACCTTAAATCTTGTGATTTTGAAAACCTAGTCTCCTAGAAATGAGAATTCCTAATAATAAGGCTTAGTTTAATTAAATTTTTTTGGTGCATTCATAATTTATTCTAAACTAAAATTAATGATCCATCCTCTAGGGGAAACTAGGATTACTCTTTCCCTTGTGCTTGAATGGAATTTCACTCCATCATAATGGAGCATCCACAAATCACTTGGGAGGGAAGGATCATCATGGTGCTTAGGGATTATCTATTCACTTTAAGAGATCTAGTCAATTTAAATATGGTGACTTTTGGTTATCACATATTATAGCTATCACATATTGTGTTTATGTACCTTGAGCCTTGTGAAGGTTATAGTTTCTAACCTCACATGAGTAAAATGGGAGTGAAATGGATTTATCCTTCTCCAGGATAGTTTTTTATCTAAATTTTTAATATAAAATAAATTAAATGGTATAAAATGTTGTAAATGACTTATAACTAGTAGAATGAAAGTAAAGTATTGAAATAGACAAATCTTGAATGAATGAAATAATGTAATTATGAAAATAAAAAAGAGGACAAGGAGACTTATCTAAATACTAATTCTTAGGTTGACTATGTATTACTAAAATATGGTTGTAAATGATCAACTCAGACTTGAATATGCATGTGTAACTAAAACAATAGCTTTCACTATTCTAGGTCAAAATTAACTAGAAACAGTTAGGATTGACTATTTTATTGATCCTTGTGGGTTGATCTTGACCTTCATGGGAAATTATAAATATGATGTTACAATTAAAAATCACATTCTATAAATACAATTGTATGTGTAATTTAGATGATGTAAACAACCTCTTTGAGGTTCAAACCCTAGTAGGGCTTGTTATAGATGAAAACCTACAAAAATAGAGGGTGGAGGATAATGGATTGAGATAAACCCAATAACCATTATGATGATTTGACACTAAATACATATATATATAGAAATTTTAATATATAATCAATCCTCATGAAGTTCTCCCACCTAGAGTGCTTAGTGCAATAGTGTTACTTTGCTACATGTATGCATCCAGAGATGGCTTGAATACTTTTTTAAATAATTTTCTTAATTCAGATATAATAGGATCATGACTTGGATAAGGTTTAATTTAATTGAATATAATAAAATTTGGAAATAATAGGAAAGTTTTTTTTTAGTTTGAAATAGTATAAGTGTACCCGAATAGTGAAATTTCTAAGTAGTATAATAAGTGGCTTAGATGTACATCTATAAAAATAAAAATAGTTAAAAACTTGTGCTACCTATCCTTAAAATATGAAGCAATAAATAATGAAGGGTTTACATTTTAAAAATATCAAATAATAGGAAATTGGAAAGACTAACCCATAAAATTTAGGATTGATTAGTGATCCCAACCCATGCTGGTTGATTCAAACCTGAAAAAGGTAATATTTTATCTTTAGAATTTGAAATGTCCATAAAAAATTTTAGAAGGTATTTTTATAAATTTAAAATATTTTTCATAGGTTAAAAAATACTTAAAATGTATGGGCCCATACAAGTACTTAGGATAAATCAAGGTGTTGAAATATGAAAAATTTGAAGGCTCATGTCAAGTAAGGTAAATGTGTTCCAAAACTAACATTATCAAGTATTCATGACCAAATTTGAGTATCTACATTCCTCTTACATATAATTTAATATATAAATGAAATTAATAGAGTAAAATGAAAGATATAATTGAGTGTGTATAATTAAATTTGCCTTTGGGAAGAAGCTCTAATGATGCAAGGTGTTCCATGGTAAATTTTGGAATGATGTAAAATTAGTTAATGTCCATATGTGAAATTGAAAACTGTAACATAACTCTAATTTGTAAATTTTTTAAATAATAAGGAAGGAGTACACATGTATGTTTTAAATTGATGTTGTTAATGTAACTTTTATTGAAGTTGATGTTTATTTGAAACATTTAAGAATTGGTGATTCCCATGAATAACTTGGAGGGATTGTTTCCTTTGTTGAGCCATGGCTAATTGAGGGTGATCAATCCCAAATACAAAATGAACATGTATATAAAATATAAACCATTGAGGGATGTATATCCTCAATTTATGTTATTTTTATTTGTAAGCCAAAAATGAAAATGGGTTGAAATCCATAATGGATTCATAAGGTATAATGTTGAATGGAATTGAATCTCCAATATACATTATGAACTTAACTAAATCAACCATTGCATATGCCATATAAATAATATTATCACTTTTTTATTAGTTTTTTAATACTTTAATTATAAGTATGAAATTGTAAAATATCATAGAAGAAGGGAAGTGTATCCTTGACCTTATCATAACTTTGTAGTAAGAAAAATGTGCATGAGTTAGTATCGTAAACCTTGAATCTAAAAAATAGTATAATGTGCTTGAATATATTTCCTACCTCCATGTGATAAATTTAAAATATATAACTATATGTAGATGTAAACTTTGTAATTTTGGTTTGAAGCATGTGTGTGTATATGCCCAAGCATATACACCCAAAATGTATGATTATGTAATATGTACCTATAATTTAAATTCATATGCATAACATTGACCCCATAATCTATACTAATAATTTAATTTATACTTATAGAGGCTTATCTCTATATGAAAATCATATTGGTGCCCTATTTTTGAGGTGAGGGTGTGTATTGAATGTCATAAATCTAAAAATAAAAATTAATTGTATCATTTGTATCTTGATATAATAATTTAATATTATAATATATGTGAAAATATATGTCATCATAGTAATATATATTATTTAAAGCATGTACGTGACATATAAGGTATGGCCTAAAGTGTCAAATTTAGATAATTTTATCAATGATGCTCATAATAGTAGTTCCAACAGAATAAGCCTAAATAATAGTTAGTTCATAATATGCACTTATAAAACTTAAAAAGGTCACCAAGAACAAAAAATTAATAAACACAATTTAAATCAAAGGGATAATTTCCAAAATGCAAAGGACATAAGAATGTCACACACCCAAAGAAGGATAAGGGCCACACATAATAAGGTAAAAGGCCATTCACTCAATGGGCATGAATGTATCAAAATCTCACATAAGTGTCAAGGGCCATTAAATAAATAAAAATGAATATTTCATAATCATACACAAGGGCCAACAACCATAGAAAATATAAAAGAAAATTCTAATCTAATATGCATGATTAATATAATCAAAGGAGGAAATAATTAAAAATATAGTCTACAAGGTAATGTGATCATGTCTTAGAAAATGACATATCCACATACATAATGTTAGATAGATATGTTAACAAGACATTTGTAAAGAGTATATATCTCAACATAGTATAGGATTTATATAACAGTAACACCTGAATACTATAACCTTTAGAAAAGATATCCCCAACATCAACATGGCTAATGGGTAGAGGAAATTCTAACATCTAACTCCATGTAAAAAATTTATGTCTTGTATAATACTCATAAATACTAGTGAAATTCATGTGTAATAGAAAAAATATTATGATATCCACCAATCATGAGATAAACAACATATGACATTGATAAAAACTAGATGTCTAATCATCTTCAAGCCTCAAGTTTGGATTTTTATAATATTTTTGATGTTTTTTTTGAAATATTTTATAAATTTTTAAAAAATAATAATAGAGAATAGGAGATAAAACATGGGATCAAAATTATAATAAAAGGAATGAATATGTCCAATTTGAAAATGTGTCAATGTAAAGTATGCACTAAATATGAAGGCATGTCCATGTATGAGAAATATGCCCCCACTATATATGTAAATTTTAGTTCAAGGGCATATGGGGGATAGAATAGGGATGGAGAGGAATAATTATACATATGAATCTCATAAAATGTACACTTGTCAAGGAATATAACATATATGTATGACAAATATAATACATAAATTAAATATTTTACATGAACACTAGTGTTTTGAAAACTAAAAAATGAGTATGGTATCAATAAATTAGATATATTAAGGATTTTTTGCTTTATTTTTGACTTGATTGTTTAAAAATATATTGATCAATATCATTATGTTTAGGACACTAGTGACAAATGATATTGATTATTGATGGTTGATATTATATATGATGTAAAATACAACCTATACTGATTAAACTATGTAAAGACATACTAAGTGCCATGTAATGTAGTATTAGGTCACTATTTTTAACCATTCAAATGAATAAAGTGAAAAAAGATATAGGAAGTTAAAAGACATAAAGATCCAAGGCCTAGAAAATTGATTGAATTAATCATGTTTAAAAAGTGGATGAATAACATGATGAAGCAATCAAGAAGTTATGTATAGTAATTTTTTGTTTTTTTTATTATTTGTATGTTTTGGAATTTTTTTAGATTTATTGAAATCAAAAAATATTAAACAAAGATCCCCTCAAGATGAGATTAAAAATAAGTATCTATAATAAACTATGAAAGATTCACCTTTCATGGATGAAAAGAGATATATATGGATGACTCAAAATTAGAAAAGGCAACAAGTGATGTAATGTAACTATTTATATCACTACACATGTAATCTTGTGTGGGAGTAGTTCTAGAGGACCTAAGATGCTATAAAATTTGATGATGAGTCATATAAAGTTATTCTAAATTTTGTGTTATTTTTTAAGCATGTTGATTTGTATGTATCACCAATTTAGAATATGTTGCATGTGATGGAGAATTTTAACAACTTAACACCTTTTTTTGATATGATGCTTATTTTTTCATTGGTTTATTGTGAGAATTTTTCACTTTGTTCTAAATTATTTGTATATAAAGATTATGCATAGGTGAAAAAATTACAAATATGATTCATTATTGAATATATTTATGAATGAATTGAGGTTATGCATGTGGAGGAGGAGGTATAATAAATTGTAGAGGGTACTCATATCATATTCTTGAAACTGGACCACTTGGTTACAAATAATGTACTTTAGAAATATATGTACTATGGAAGGTATTATGTAACCAAGGGCATTCTAATATCATGTCAAATACACACATTTATGTTATAAATAAAAACTAAGTGGATAATATAGTAGGACCCACCTAAAGAGGTAACACAATGTGTCCCAAAGTAGTTTGTTATTTACCATTGAATATTTTAATATTTTTAGATTTGTTTTGTATATCATGTTATGTGTAACCTAATGAATGGAGTAATGTCATTCTACATGCATTCTTACTTCATATATTATTGACTAATACATTATGTATGGGTTTTTAATAAATTTATGATTGTATACAAAAGTTATGGAAATCATAATCATCATCCAATATCTCAATATCATCAAAGGTTATCATAGGACATGGTTAGGAGGTTTGAGTAATTGTAACGATAAATATAGATAATGGATGATTATATGTCTCAGGAGGTGTTTGTGCATTGTAAGTATGATTTAATACTAAGTTATATTTTTTAGTCACATGGTTTGGTAATGGATCACTAAAAATATTCAACATAGCATTGTCAATCTATTGTCAATATAAAAAATAATAATAGAGAATAGGAGATAAAACATGGGATCAAAATTATAATAAAAGGAATGAATATGCCCAATTTGTAAAATGTGTCAATGTAAAGTATGCACTAAATATGAAGGCATGTCCATGTATGATAAATATGCCCCCACTATATATGTAAATTTTAGTTCAAGGGCATATGGGGGATAGAATAGGGATGGAGAGGAATAATTATACATATTAATCTCATAAAATGTACACTTGTCAAGGAATATAACATATATGTATGAGAAATATAATACATAAATTAAATATTTTACATGAACACTAGTGTTTTGAAAACTAAAAAATGAGTATGGTATCAATAAATTAGATATATTAAGGATTTTTTGCTTTATTTTTGATTTGATTGTTTAAAAATATATTGATCAATATCATTATGTTTAGGACACTAGTGACAAATGACATTGATTATTGATGGTTGATATTATATATGATGTAAAATACAACCTATACTGATTAAACTATGTAAAGACATACTAAGTGCCATATAATGTAGTATTAGGTCACTATTTTTAACCATTCAAATGAATAAAGTGAAAAAAGATATAGGAAGTTAAAAGACATAAAGATCCAAGGCCTAGAAAATTGATTGAATTAATCATGTTTAAAAAGTGGATGAATAACATGATGAAGCAATCAAGAAGTTATGTATAGTAATTTTTTGTTTTTTTTTATTATTTGTATGTTTTGGAATTTTTTTAGATTTATTGAAATCAAAAAATATTAAACAAAGATCCCCTCAAGATGAGATTAAAAATAAGTATCTATAATAAACAATGAAAGAGTCACCTTTCATGGATGAAAAGAGATATATGTGGATGACTCAAAATTAGAAAAGGCAACAAGTGATGTAATGTAACTATTTATATCACTACACATGTAATCTTGTGTGGGAGTAGTTCTAGAGGACCAAAGATACTATAAAATTTGATGATGAGTCATATAAAGTTATTGTAAATTTTGTGTTCTTTTTTAAGCATGTTGATTTGTATGTATCACCAATTTAGAATATGTTGCATGTGATGGAGCATTTTAACAACTTAACACCTTTTTTTGATATGATGCTTATTTTTTCATTGGTTTATTGTGAGAATTTTGCACTTTGTTCTAAATTAGTTGTATATAAATATTATGCATAGGTGAAAAAATTACAAATATGATTCATTATTGAATATATTTATGAATGAATTGAGGTTATGCATGTGGAGGAGGAGGTATAATAAATTGTAGAGGGTACTCATATCATATTCTTGAAACTGGACCACTTGGTTACAAATAATGTACTTTAGAAATATATGTACTATGGAAGGTATTATGTAACCAAGGGCATTCTAATATCATGTCAAATACACACATTTATGTTATAAATAAAAACTAAGTGGATAATATAGTAGGACCCACCTAAAGAGGTAACACAATGTGTCCCAAAGTAGTTTGTTATTTACCATTGAATATTTTAATATTTTTAGATTTGTTTTGTATATCATGTTATGTGTAACCTAATGAATGGAGTAATGTCATTCTACATGCATTCTTACTTCATATATTATTGACTAATACATTATGTATTGGTTTTTAATAAATTTATGATTGTATACAAAAGTTATGGAAATCATAAACATCATCCAATATCTCACTATCATCAAAGGTTATCATAGGACATGGTTAGGAGGTTTGAGTAATTGTAACGATAAATATAGATAATGGATGATTATATGTCTCAGGAGGTGTTTGTGCATTGTAAGTATGATTTAATACTAAGTTATATTTTTTAGTCACATGGTTTGGTAATGGATCACTAAAAATATTCAACATAGCATTGTCAATCTATTGTCAATCTAAAAAACAATAATAGAGAATAGGAGATAAAACATGGGATCAAAATTATAATAAAAGGAATGAATATGTCCAATTTGTAAAATGTGTCAATGTAAAGTATGCACTAAATATGAAGGCATGTCCATGTATGAGAAATATGCCCCCACTATATATGTAAATTTTAGTTCAAGGGCATATGGGGGATAGAATAGGGATGGAGAGGAATAATTATACATATGAATCTCATAAAATGTACACTTGTCAAGGAATATAACATATATGTATGACAAATATAATACATAAATTAAATATTTTACATGAACACTAGTGTTTTGAAAACTAAAAAATGAGTATGGTATCAATAAATTAGATATATTAAGGATTTTTTGCTTTATTTTTGATTTGATTGTTTAAAAATATATTGATCAATATCATTATGTTTAGGACACTAGTGACAAATGACATTGATTATTGATGGTTGATATTATATATGATGTAAAATACAACCTATACTGATAAAACTATGTAAAGACATACTAAGTGCCATATAATGTAGTATTAGGTCACTATTTTTAACCATCCAAATGAATAAAGTGAAAAAAGATATAGGAAGTCAAAAGACATAAAGATCCAAGGCCTATAAAATTGATTGAATTAATCATGTTTAAAAAGTGGATGAATAACATGATGAAGCAATCAAGAAGTTATGTATAGTAATTTTTTGTTTTTTTTTATTATTTGTATGTTTTGGAATTTTTTTAGATTTATTGAAATCAAAAAATATTAAACAAAGATCCCCTCAAGATGAGATTAAAAATAAGTATCTATAATCAACTATGAGTCACCTTTCATGGATGAAAAGAGATATATGTGGATGACTCAAAATTAGAAAAGGCAACAAGCGATGTAATGTAACTATTTATATCACTACACATGTAATCTTGTGTGGGAGTAGTTCTAGAGGACCTAAGATGCTATAAAATTTGATGATGAGTCATATAACGCTATTCTAAATTTTGTGTTCTTTTTTAAGCATGTTGATTTGTATGTATCACCAATTTAGAATATGTTGCATGTGATGGAGCATTTTAACAACTTAACACCTTTTTTTGATATGATGCTTATTTTTTCATTGGTTTATTGTGAGAATTTTGCACTTTGTTCTAAATTAGTTGTATATAAATATTATGCATAGGTGAAAAAATGACAAATATGATTCATTATTGAATATATTTATGAATGAATTGAGGTTATGGATGTGGAGGAGGAGGTATAATAAATTGTAGAGGGTACTCATATCATACTTGGTTACAAATAATGTACTTTAGAAATATATGTACTATGGAAGGTATTATGTAACCAAGGGCATTCTAATATCATGTCAAATACACACATTTATGTTATAAATAAAAACTAAGTGGATAATATAGTAGGACCCACCTAAAGAGGTAACACAATGTGTCCCAAAGTAGTTTGTTATTTACCATTGAATATTTTAATATTTTTAGATTTGTTTTGTATATCATGTTATGTGTAACCTAATGAATGGAGTAATGTCATTATACATGCATTCTTACTTCATATATTATTGACTAATACATTATGTATGATTTTTTAATAAATTTATGATTGTATAGAAAAGGTATGGAAATCATAATCATCATCCAATATCTCACTATCATCAAAGGTTATCATAGGACATGGTTAGGAGGTTTGAGTAATTGTACCGATAAATATATATAATGGATGATTATATGTCTTAGGAGGTGTTTGTGCATTGTAAGTATGATTTAATACTAAGTTATATTTTTTAGTCACATGGTTTGGTAATGGATCACTAAAAATATTCAACATAGCATTGTCAATCTATTGTGGCTTACTTTCCTCTATATAAGTGTTAGCTCAATGACATTGTTTTCAATAATATCTTAATTTTATTGTTTATGCTTTAAAAATATATTATTAGAGTGTCCATTGCATCTATGGTAGTCATAATATGAATTTTTATTGAATAACTTACTTTGAGTTCTACTCATGTTAACCTCTAGTGGTAGAGTTAGATTAATTGTTACACCTTTAACCTATAGTGTGTCTAGTATATGTGTCACTGAATTTGTCTTACATAAACCTTCATATTATCTTGTAAGATTTATATATGTTCTTTTATTATTATTAAGTTTTGGATATGAAATAACCATGGATTAATTAGAATATATATAAGATGTATTGGTTAATATTTTAGCATTATATTGTAAATTTTTATCTTTTTACATTGTTGTGGAGGTTGCCTCCTGAAAGTAGTTTAGTCATATTCATGAAGTATTATACTCTCTCATAAATATTTTTTTTAGATATTCTTATTATTCTCATATTTCTAAGATATATTATTTCATTAATATGAGTTATCCAAGTAATTTCATTAAAATTGATATCATATATTTGTGAATTAACTTTTTAAGGTTTATATAGAGTAAATCTTGGGTTGTTAAAGAGTTGAGTATGATAAATTAGGATATAAATTATGAAATAAATATATCCACTAATTTGTGAAATAAATTATCTAATATGATGTTTCTAAAAATAATAATGAATGAGATAAACAAGTACTTAGGTGGAAACTACCCAAAACAAAGGATTTGGAAGTTGTAAATTGGTATAAGAATAGGCCTAAGTGTTATAAATAGGTTTTATGTGTCAAAAATCCTTCTATAAAATAGTGTCACACCTTATACAATAGCAATATGGCACTAATTTCTAATTTTGAAACTAATGTCCTCTATGTAGGGAATGATCTACACTTCTGAGAGTAACTATGCCTGAGTCTACCAAGCATGTTCCTATGAAAACTAAACCTTACTTCATTATATGTGACATGTTTTGGTTGATTATTATCTAGAACATAATGAAAACCTAGACACAAAAGAAAATACCAAGATCAAATGTAAAAAGAAGGAAAATCTAAGTTTTGAGATATTATAATCACATAGAATAGAACCCTTGTTGTCTTGACCACTACCTACATTAACCCCAATGATATGGGTATCATATCACATGTCATTATTCCTTAAGGAATGTGCATAATCAATGTGCATGGGATGCTATAATTACTTTTACTTAGGCCCTCATTTGATCAAGAAAGAAAATCTAGGTGTGATAATTGAGTATCATGCAATATGTTGAGCTACTATTGACTAATTTGATGTAATTATGTGCTAAAATAGTAAGTGATATATGTAAAATGACTTGTGAGGCTCTTTATATAGATATAAATTTGATTTGAATGTAATACACTTATTCGATGGATGGAAAGATACAAAAGAGAGATTAAATCATAAGATAAGACTAAATGAAGGGTTAAGCCAAAAACACAATGATAAAATTATCATTGGACACTAATGCCAAAGTTGGACATAAGCACTATGGTGCTAATGTCCAATTATGGTGATAATGTCCTAGGGTTACAAAATTGAGTATAGATTGGGAAGAATAGGTCAGGGGACCCATATGACTGGGAGGGGATGACATAGGACCATTGGGGGTGTAGAAAATAGGCAAAATAAGACATAAGAAATACTGAAAAACCCAACATGACCATGTGAACAAGATTCACATCCATCAATAAGAACTTCATGTGCAATATCAATAAAAGACATAATACTTGTGGTTGCTTGATCAAATTAGTGTGTATACATTTGCCCCCCTTTTATTCTAGTAATGCAATGAAATAAAAGTACTAGAGTAAAATAAAATAGTAATGTGTACTTATACTTATCTATGAAAATGTGCTCTAGACTTGGCCCACTTCTTGTCTAGATAAGTGGGTAGGAGTTAGAATGATATATGTGAATATTGAATACACAATGTGGGTGCCCCTATAATAAATCTAATTAGTGAACTAAATTTGATAATGTAATCTATAACTATGGAAAAATAAGGCTAGATTTCCTCACTTTTGTATCTAAATTGAATATGAGAATGTGATCTATAAATGTGGAGAGACAAGGCCTACTTTCCTCCACTATGATATCTAGACTAAATATGAGAATGTAGTGTATAAATGTAGAGAAACAAGGCTTGCTTAACCACACTCTAATATTTGGACTAAATCTAATAATTTAATCTATAAATGTGGAGAAACAAGGCTTTCTTGTGACCACTCTAAAATATGGATTGAATTTGAGAATGTAATCTATAACTGGAGTTTGAAATTGTTTCCCACCTACATAATCTGGGTCTAGTGAAAAATTATGGATCAACCACTGTAGACAACCATCTAACCTAAACTAGTAACATCCTGGTGGAAATTTGAGTGTAATCTAGTAATATGAACATAGATAATGGTATAACATGCCATTCCATTTATATAATCTAGTGGAACACATGGGATTGAGGAAATGTACCCTACATCATGCCCCCAAACTTAATATCTAATAAATGTAATGGTATAGTTAAACCAAATCCAATAATATCATGGGACCCTAAAAATATGAGTCAAGCCATGTATTTGAATATCTGAGCCAATGTGTGTCTTTGCAAATGTATATCCAAACCAATCTATGTCTAAACTAATTTGTATGTCTTTATAAATGTGTATTTAAACCAATCTATGACAAGATCATGAAACCTTAGAAATTTGAGTCAAGTTGTGTATCTAAATATCTGAGTCTATTTATATATCTATGTGAATATGTATAATATGCCCCCTTTTAGTGAGAGAGTTGAGCCTGTGGTAAGGGTGTTGAACTAATAGTGATGCTAATAAGCTTGTTAATGATAGTTAACATTGGAAATATTGTTTTAAGTTTTATTAATTTGGATATTATAATGGATTTGTTTTGGAATCAAGAGTAGGATAGACCTTTGGTCTATATTAGGATTTTTTAAGGAAATACAAGGTTTGTCATTTTATGGATTTAAATGGATTGGTATAGTAGTATAAATGATATGAGTTGAGGGATATCATGATCAAGTCCCATTCACAAATAATGGATCAAAAATTGGAGCCCATGAGATATGATGTTTTGTAGAATTTGGCATTAGTTGGCAAACTTGGCATGCAAGGTCAACCTTAAGTAAGTGGCATTTTTAAGACATGACTTAAATAGTTTGGTTAATTGATTTGACAAATCATTTGAACCATTTGTGTTGATATATATTGTTTTCTCTAAGATTAGAAACATGCCAACAAGATTAGGAGTGAGTTTTACCTAGTAGGAGAAGGTGGAGGAACTTATCCAGGCTAGGAAGGAGGTTACCCTAGTAAGTAATTTGTCATTTTTCTTATTTTTGGTACATTTGTTGTATTTGTTTATCATTTTTCATGAAAATTTATCAATTTAGGGCCTTGTATTGAAATATGGCACTATTATCCTAAGAATGGCACTAGTGTCCTAGTCATGGCACTACTATCATGGGTATGGTGTTACTATCCAATGTTAGTGTTTAGGATGTAATGCTAGTGTCCAGTAATCCAAATTTGGTGGTTTTACTTCTTATTTGTGATTAATGATTATTATTACATGTTTATATGGTAATATTGGATGTTAATGCAATATTTGGTTTTATGTTATAGGTAGATGTGCATATGATAGAGTTTTGGAGTGGTCAAATGATGGAGTGTTTATGGGAATTTACCTTGATATATGTTAAGAAGGTGGTGGGTGATAGATCAGGTTTGGTTTATATGACATCATTTGCTCTAATGCCCTAGGATAAGCATATGATGATAACATTGTGTGATAGGTGGAATGTTGATACATGTACATTTTAGTTACCCATTAGGGAGATTATTGTGATGTTAGAAGATATGTATAAGATGTTGAGATTTCCCATTACTCATCAGAGGGTAGCATTACAAGAGGCCACTGGAGATCAAGCTATAGATTCGGCCACAAGTTACTTTATCATGTTGCCCATGGGGACTCATCAGGTAGGGTATAGTATTGATGTATTATTTTCTATTATTTTCATGACTAATTTTCTACAGTTATATAATTTTTTAGCAATGTTGTTGTCTTCTTTCATTGTTGTGTTGAGAGTGAGGTATCTATTTCATACATGATGCATAGTATAGTGAAGGAGATAGAGGATCACAAGACTATATACTTATGGGGTCACACTATGTTAACCCGCTTGTATTAGTATTTTTATCATTTCACTTAGGATTTATGCATGGGTGACTTTAGATATTTGACATTATTAAATTTTTGAGCCTATGAGCATATTATAATAGCTATACTAGAGGGGTTTATACAAGTGGATTGGGATCATTTATAAAAAAAATTTAGAGAGATGGACTGGTACTATTCACTTTCCCTAGAGGAGCATGATGTGTTGTCAATGGGTGTTGGATAGGTTGACTAATATAGATGTTATTTAGATACCCTATAGGGGTTTTGATGGGTGTCCTAAGGATGGTGTTTAGTTGAGATGGGTTAGGGTGAGATATTGGCCAAATGAACATTGGATCAATATGTTCAAGAAATTTTAGTATGAGAAAGTGACATGGTAGTTTAGTGTGGCTTAGGATGTTCCACTAGAACCATGGGTTTGGGTGAGAAGTTCTCAAGCTCCAGTGAGGCTAGGGAGTAGGCCTAGACCATTGATGATGGAGATATATTTGATTATATTGATAGAGAGAGATCCAATGTTAGATATAATAGATGTGAATGACATGGGAGTAACAAGTGCATATAGATCATGGTAAGTGCAACATATATGGGTACTATTGTTTCTAGGAGGTGGGGTTATCATGGATGATTTGGTGGATGTCGAGCCCAATAGAGAATTTGAGGGTAGGTTGTTATTGTATATTTGTATGTTTTTCTTACTTAATTACTTATTTATTTAGGTAAGTATACGGTATAGTGTGTTGGTATGTGTAGGTCTAGGTGATGATGAGTATTGGGATATTACTATTGATTTTATTCTATGAGTACGGACATGACATATACATGATGATTTCATAGATCATGGACTAGTGGAGAGTGCCACAAATATTTACCAAAGTTCATGTTCACCTATTTGATCGATAGCCATTATGACTGTGATATATAAACAAGTGACTACCAATAAGGATGAGGCACATGTAGATATATAGAGATGAGATATGCCCACACCTAATGTTTTAGGTGGGGTAGGTAGAAATATAGTGGATGACTATATATGTCTACAACAAGATCAAGAAGGTATATTGGTTGAAGTAGCTATGCTATAGGATAGAGCATAGAGACATCAGTCTTAGACTAGATCTATGGGATGGTAGATCACTTAGATCCAGTATGGATGTATCAGAGTGTGAGTGTAATGGGGTTGGTCCTGGTGATCAAGCTCTACTATTGAGTGATTTGTATCATTTTAATAAAATTATGTATTGATTTATATATATGGATGTTTTTTGTTACATGGATATCATGTACATTGGTATCTTAACTTATGGCATTATTTTTTTGCATATGTGTTTGACTATATTCATTGTTTAGATGTTGATATGGAAATATTTTATGTGTTTAAGTAATGGTAACTGGTTGTTTATCTATTTATGAATGTTTAAATAAGCATGTATATTAGATTAGGAATGTTAGTTGTTATTATGAGTGATATAGGAGTATCATATGATATCTAAGTGTGGATCATGTAAATTCAATGTGCACTATATGAACTTGGATGGCATGGTGAATTAGTGACTATACTATTCATGATGTGTCAGCGTAGAAGTAGACTCTAAAACTGATACTACTCATGGTACATTGATAGTAAATAAATATGTAGAATTTATATAAAATAACCTAATAAGTTATCATATTATGCTCTAATATATATGATCTCTAATAAATATATAAATTAGTTGTTTTACTATGTTATTATCTTTGTGATCTCTATAAAATATATTAATCAACTATTAAACTATGCTCTAATCTTTACGACCTTAGGAAAATATATTAATTATCTATTGAACCATGTTTTGATTTATGTGATCTCTCATAAATATCTTAGTCAGTTGTTGAAATGTGATATGTTCTCTATAAAATATCTTAATTATCTTTGAGTTGTGATCTAATTTATGTGATATCTCAAAAATATATTAATCAGCTATTGAACTGTGTTCTAGTTTTTGTGATCTTTGGAAAATATCTTAATTGGCTATTAAACTATGATTTGATATTTGTGATCTCTAGAAATTATTTTAGTCAATTATTTAAATATGTTCTAATTTTTTGATCTTTGGAAAATATCTTAATTGATTGTTGAACTATGTTCTAATTTCTACGATCTCTATAAAATATCTTAATCAATTATTGAATTTTAACTGTTGATTGAATTAATTTCCATTTTTGTACCATTTATTATAATTAGGTGGATATTTTTGAACTATATACCATATATACTACCTCTGTGGTGCATGAGATATCTCATAATTAGGTGTCTTAGAAACCACATGGTTGTATGATGAGTATCTAATAGTTTCTTAAAAGGAACATCTTGGGATAACTCAATCATAAAGGCATGTGATCTAGGAGAGTATGGAGACTAAGATATTTTTTCCCCATGTGTAAATGATATAATTCCTCTATCAAAATATTGGTCAATATGATCTTAGAGTGCATAACAATTATTGTCTCAATGTCTCTTTATCTGATGAAAATTGTAATATGGTTTATTTTGTATCCTGTGTAGATGGTGTATTGGATGGTGATGAGTATAATGAAGTGTGATCATCTCATTAAATAATAATTTAAGTAAGATATCATGAGGTGTATCCCTATCTTAAAATTTTATATCCCATTTGTTGGTGTCATATGCTCTACTCACTATAGGACATGCTCTGTGAAGTGGCTATTTTCCTTTGTTGAGTATCTTGATTGGTTTTTATGTTACACTTTTCTTAATAATATGTGGAGTAGGCTAATATATCATATTAGGTGACTATGGATCTAGGAAACTTACATCCAAATCTACCTCTAAATGTGTCTCAACTAGTCCTAACTCTTTGTCGAATTCCATGGCTATATTACATAGATGCTAGAATGATTTGGATGTCTCATATAGTAAATTCTCCTTAAGAGTAAAAATGAGGCCTATGGAAAATATATGTTATACCTATAAATCTATCAGTTGGTAAATCAACTAATGCATACATGATTCAAATCTTAGAATATACTTAATTATTTGTTCTATCTCACCCTAGCGTAGTGAAGACAACATCTCATATGTGACTCGAGGTCCCTTATTTTGTATGTAGTGATTGAGAAAGATTATTTCTAACTCATCATATGTATGTGGTGAGCCATGAGGGAATTCATGATGAAACCAATTTAATTCCTCACCTTTTGGAGACTTTGTAAATATCTATAGTAGATTCAAACTATTAGTGACATGTTCCATGGATTTCCCATAATCTTGAAGGTGTAAGTATGGGTCTCCATGCCCATCAAATTTTTCTAACACTATTATCTGAAAGATGGGTGGAAACTTTATAGTGAAGATTCTATGCAGAATAATATTTCCATGGATGGCATTGGAATCAACCCAAGAGTGGTATTCTTTAATTTTTAATGTGAGATGGTCTACTTGTTTTTTTAAATCACCCATGACATGCATGAAGGATGTTACCTCTTGTGAAGGTATGTTATCATCATCAAGGGGTTAATTTAACTCTTGAATCTTATTATTAATCTTATCCATTGGTACACTACATCTGGGACCTATTTAGGGAGGACTAGTTTACTCTCTATAACCTTTAGAGGGGTGATAACTTGGACCTGGTGAGAAGGAAATGGGATATCACCCTCATGGAGGTTAGGAGGAGAAACATGTATTCTAATATAATAAGGGGATTGAGGGCTATTTGTTGTAGTTTAATTGGGGTTTCAATTCATTTACTCTATCAGACACTTATATGGTTATTCTAAGTTAGTTCTTGACTTGTTACAACTAGGCACAAACATAGAATAATTTTGTAGCACTCAAAGTTTATCACTCAACTATGTTAAAATAAATCCATATAAGTCATAAACCTTATGTGATCACCTAAAGTACAACAAAGAAAGAATTGGGGACCACGTTGGGCTAATTTTTCTATGGTGTAACTCATTCTTTATAGGACTTGGTCATTCCAACAATAGTTTTGGCAGGTTCATTGGCACAAGCCATTATATGTGGAGTTTGATGGTCTGTAGGTGCAAAGCCTATTTAGGGAAATCATTCTAGTCATAGGGGCATAAGCTTATATTTGGTGGTTTTATTATCTCAAGGGCACAGACCTTTGTTTTATTGGGATTATCACCATTTGTCACTAAGATGGGTTAATAGAATGCCTTAGATCAAGTTCATTCTAGGCTCATGCTTTGTGCAAGAGTAACATCACCAGGTGTGAGTTCTTATTTATAGTTAAGAGATTTTTACAAAGTAGGATGACATCATCATAAATTATAGACACACCATGAATTGAAATCTTGAAAACAACATTATTAACATTTAAATGGAGTTTATAATACTAAAATCATTGTATTTGTTATCCATTTCAATATTAAAGGTAAAGACATTAAACTTAAGAACACCATGAATTACTGCAATAGATCTTCTTCATTACTCAAATTTTAAATGTAGAACAGAGTCCATGTTATGTAGAATAAAGTAAAGGCTAGCTGAGCTACTACATGACCTAGAGGATCACAAGAAATCTTTGGAACTGTAATGTGTATCCTCAGAGGTGTCCATGCTAAAATGTATTCTAATGGAATCCATGATATCCAAAGTCAATTATGCAAAGCTTCTCTACTTCAATTCTCATCTCCCTACTAATTAGATTGAGCTCAAATTTATATAACTTAGGAGCATCTTCATGCCAGGGTAGAGGGTGCATGCTAGGTGATAAGCTAGAGATTTGGTAGATCATTCCACTGGCTCCATCACCTTGTACACTTTACATTATTGTTTCCACATGAAACTTACTCAAGAAGATGCCTTGAGAAACTAGGCACTAGATAACTGCTTACTAGTTGGTGCTAAGTCTATGATGTTTCGTCCAACTAGTGAAAAATATACCAAAATAAAAGTCATACCAAGTGATTGCCTCACATCAAGGTGTCTACTAATTTGGCATAGATCAATACTTAGATGAATTAGGGGCCCAACATTACCCCATACAAAATTACTATTTATCCCTCAGACTAGTCTTTCAATGCTCTTAGAGTGTAGAACTTGGGTGTACTCTCCTTCAACTTGGTGATGAAGTCCTCAAATCCCTTTATGGATAGTTTAAGTTCCTCAACAACACTATCTATCTCCATGGAGTTGGTATTAAGCATGAACAAATATATCTTTTGTAATTCCTTTCATAAGGGCTTGAGTTTTGCCTTAGGTTTTTCCACTCCTCTATCTAAGATTTCTCCTTGTTCACATTCCTTGGTCTGTAAGGAATGGAAGAGTGTTTCTAGGCTTTATTCCTAGTCTTTGATTTGGGTACTTAAGGCATTGACCTTCCCCATTATTTGGCTACAATCTCTCTTGATTGTAGTTTGTACTTATGCCATTAGCTCCTCCTTCTCCCCCTTATCCTACTTGAGGCATGCATCTATGATTGATGCATGATTAGCGAAGTTGTAGAAGATGGCATCGATTACATATGTGCCCTATTAAAGTTGTGTGAAGAGGTTTTCTACCTCTATGAGATTCATAACGAGATCCTATTTTAGTGTGGTGCATGAATCCTCCTCTTATTCTAGTGTTGGCTCTACCTTCAACCTTAGGAGCATCTTCTCTACTAGTATGCATACCTTATCAACCTATGAGATGGTTGAAGTGTCAATATCATCCAATAGGGATGGTTCATCTACTTTAATGTGCTCAGCTAGTTGATATAACTTAAAATTGATAGCCTTTGATTCCTATTCTATATATAGTGTGATCTTCTTCCATTTTGAATCCCTAATATCATTAATGATGTTCTTCCATACTACTTTGGATGCCATCCAGATGAGTGCATTTTCCAACCTGATTGGGTTTATTGCATGGGGGTTTATGATAAGGGAATCATGCCCTTATTTCAATTTCTCTATGCCCAGTATGGCCTTTTATGGAACCTCAAAATGAGGCTCATCCATATAAATATCAAAATCAAACAACTGTTGGCACATCCTAGTTATGGCAATTGCAAGGGGCATGTACTCAAACATTTAAAAATATTCATTTTTCTACCCCTTCTACACCTTTTCTCTTAAGCTTAGCTTTGCACCTTCTTATTCTAGGATAGATCCATTTACTCTTCTTCCTCTTCATCAACACTAGCATTCTCTTTGGTGCTTTCCTATGAGGTTCCTTCTTCTTGATCCTATAGGGGTTAATCTTTAGACTTGTCCCCTTTGTCCACTTCTTCTTCTTCCTCAGTGCTAGCTTCACCCTCTTGTTTATGCTAGGTCTCATTGGCATTCTTTATTTATTCTTTCAAGGTGCCAATATAGCCTTCCTTGTCTTTAAGCACCCCTTTGCTAATTAGAAATTCCCATGGTGTAGATTCATCTATTGTGATAGTGGAGGCACTAGGTACCTTTTCTATTGCTTCCTTAGTAGGTTTTACACTTATGGCTACCTCTTTATATTCCTTCTCTTTATTGGCCTTTTCTTCCTATGCCTTCTTTCTCTTGGCCTTCCTTTTCTTTATTAGTGCTAAGGCCTTTTCTTCCTCAGCCTACATTTCCTCAGCCTTAATCTTCTCAATCTCCTCCTAGGTCATGCATTTTTCCTTCATGGCATCCATTTTCTTATATAGTACAAACACCTTCTAATTTTCTACCTCACTTATCCCTAGTTTCCTCCATGCCTTTCTCTTTTCCTCCGTAGTTAGCGAAGGCTATGGCAGGTTTTTATGGTGAGGCACTCATTAGATTCTCTACTTCTCTAAGTACAGTAGTAGTGCCACCATAGAGGGCCTCCTAAATTTCTTTGGTACTGGGCTCTTCTTTTGGTTCTTCTTCCATAATGTAGACCTTTTTCATACTTTTTCCTCTTCCATCTCCTCACATGTATTTTTTACCTCCATTTCCTCATGCACCTCTTGCACCTCCATCTCCACCAAGGTTATTGTGGGTATTACAATGGGCCCCTTAAACTTCTTCTTTTTGTCCTTTTTACTAAGAGAAGTAGTCCCTAACATGAAGGTCATGAAATTTTTCTTTGGGGATAAGGGGGTAGCTTCATCATCAAAGGCAATCTTTAGCCTTACATGTTCTTTAATTTATTTAAGTGTTTCTCCCTAATTTTTTTGGGGAGAATTATTCTACCCTACTAGCATTGGCTTCCGTTCATAACTAATCTAGAAGGGAGGTCATCATCCTTCTCAGTGTACACACCTTTCTTTCTTGGATTCATCTCTTCATACAACATGTGGCTGTGTCCAAGTATGACTTATTTTTAGAGCAGATGGATGTTAGTGTAATCCAAGTAATACTCTTCATCTTTGGTGGCCTTACCTCCTAGGTGCACAGATTGGCACCACAACATACTTATTTCCAAATCCATGGCCTTCACCTAGATTTTTAACTACTATCCATTTGGAATTCTACTTAGCACATCCCTAAAGTACTTGGTGGAAAATGTGTAAGGGAGATTTAGCCAACCTGATTGGTTGATGTCTATAAGTGCCACTCACTACATAGAAGTGTTGTATAACATAAAAGGTTATCATTACAAACATGTTCTAAGGGATATCCTTAGGGATGCACCATTCCATCCTAATTGCCTTTATTTATTATGCACACTAACCCAAAGTTTTTCTTTGTTTCCATTAGGAACATCGATCTCCTCTATCATAATTAAAATCAACATCAACCCCACCAGATTGTCTCTTTTACCATGTGACACTCAAGTGAATTTTTTAACATTTATTTTGAAATAAACTTTTCTATATTAAACTTGACCCCCTATGCCATGTGGTGGGATATGCATAGGTAGGCCTTCATGATTTCTATCCACCATCTACCAGGGAAATTTTTTGAACTTATGAGGCATGCCACTACCCTTGTGTTGAGGTCCTTCTTATCTTTTATGAGGAATACAAACCCTCCCTTATAGTACCTAAGGAGTTTTGTGACCCTTTCCACTTTAGTAATATTTTCTATTATCCATTAGATGTCTATGTTGGAGTCTACGAGCCCATTGATTCTTCCAATAAGGCTTACTAATAACCATATTCACCTCCCCACAAATTAGAATCAGTCTCCATGGATGGGTGAGAGGAGGAACTACATGAGTTCCTCCAAATTCATAAAATATGACAACTCATAAAGCTAAGTTTCAATGATGGTTGCAAGTTTATCTCAGATGGAGACATCAAAAAACATTGTGCCCACTTCTATCTTGGCTCTTGTATCAAACACCCAATCTTGCATTATATTGTATGCATTTTTTGGGGTGTGTTGGTTATATTCTTTGACTCAGTAGGTATGTATAAAAGACATATAGTTCTCTCCTACCAAGACCTCCATGGGAAATTGCATTTCCTAATAAAATATCTTTGTAAGTGCCTTAGAATCAACCTCAGTGATGCTAACTCCTTATACTAGTTATGATTTCTGATTTACAATGGTGGTCTCTTCCATTATCCACACTCACATGGCATCCTTATATGCCTATGGTGGGCCAAAAATCACTCATTTATTTCCCATCCTAAACCAACTAATGTTAAAGCACAATATATTTAACTTTCCAAACCCTGTAATATTTGTTGGCACTCCTCATAGTTGTAATGTCTAGGACTGCAACTTTGGCTCTTAAGCTGCACTTACCATTAATGGTAGCCTCAGCCTCATTCTATTTTTTTTCTATCTAGTTTTTACATAATTTGTTTCCAACACTTCTCTACATCAATATCAAAGGGAACACAATTCATTTCTCTATTCAATCATTCTCTTTTTTCATCTATGGGTGATCAAGGTTTCAATGTGGTAGTATTTTCATGATTTGAATCTACGGTGACTCTAGTTTTATGCTCTACATTCTTAGTTCAGATCAAATTTAGGTTTGTAACCTAAACCAATCATCCTTTTATTGTTTTACACCCATAATTTATCTACCTTCTTAATTTTAGGTGATTAATGGTCTGGCAGTGCCTATATTTCTTGGAATTTTCTAAGACCCACAAAATCTATGAAAATATTCTACCACCTATGCATTCAATGCATATCTTTGTGCCTCCACTATCACCTCATTAAATTCTCTAAACTTTATTTTTGGTGAAATAACATGTAGTTCAAATGATCACTTCTTACCTAACTTTGGGTGGATGTTAACTTGTCCTAATAATTTTCCTCCTACACTTTGTTCACTTAGCATGACCTTCACCTTCCTTATGAAAACTTGGGTGTAATACTTCACATGTGCATGATTCAACCTCCAAGGTTCCATCTTCTCTTCCTATTGTGCTTTCATTTCAAGAATGCTTTCCTATCTTGGTCAATTTCTCTATGCTTTCAACTCTTGCCTTGGCCTATCCTACCCCATATAAATCCCTTACACTGATTTTATATCACCTCACTCTCCAAGTGTCTTGTACACTTAACATCTTGTGCACCTTTCTTACATCTTATGTAGACTAGCATCCTCTACACCCCTTTTTATCACTTATTACTCATATTTCTAAAGTCTAGTAAGTTCTATGCACCCAAAAACTTAGATTTTTGGCCTTAGGCACTTAGAAATCATTCGTGTTTAACTCACTCAACTATAATTATGCATAAAAGTACCATAATATTATTCTTTTAGGCTTGAAAGTGCCACTTATTCACTCTACAAGAACAACAATACAAAATATAAAGAAATGTTTGCTTTGCACCAAACATCATTCAAGTTAGCATAACACAACTAACTTATGACCAATAAGTTGGTTTTTGATGGGATAATCACCATATTATTACCTATAAGGCTTCAATTAGCTACCATTGAAATTCCTAGGGAGCATTCACATAATAAAGTACGCATCTTACATGCACCAATTTCTAATATATTTTGGATGACATATGTCCCCATCCACTTAATTTATAGCTTTTTTGAGTGCTTAAGATACTTGGATTCATAGAACAAGACCAATTCCCCTTCAGTCAATACCTTTCACTTAATATGATTGTCATACCACAACTTCTAGTGTGCCTTTTATATCTACTAGCTCCACCTTGCTTGGGAACGCTTTTCATCCAAGTGTTCCAAGTCCTCTAGTCTTGCACTTAATGATTTTTGGTAATTAAAATGACCAATATGCATAATACACAATGATGGCACCATGAACTCCATTAGTAGAATTACCTCTACACCAAACACTAGTTGGAATGGTGTAGCTTTGTTTAGGCACTTATAGGTTGTGTGGTATGCCCATAGTACCATTGACATTTGATCATCCTAATATTTATGACCAATGTCACATATATTCATGAATCACATTCCTAGTATACTTTTAAATTCCTCAGTAGTACCATTCACTTATGGATGATAATGGGTGGTCTTATGGTGTGCCATCATGTATTTTATCAGTAAGATCTGCATAATTTCATTAATAAAGTGTGTGCCTTTATCACTAGTCAAACTAAGTGGGAACCCATAACAAATTATAATATTCTCCCATAAGAACCTTGTGGCTATGGTGGATTTGTAGTTTTTGGTTGGTGATACCTCATCCCACTTGGTGAAATAGTCAGTGGCTACCAAAATATATCTTGCATCTATGCACCTTGTTGTGAGAGTGATTGGCCCTATGAAATCAATGGCCCATTTTTTGAATGGTGCTTGGGAAAGAATGGGGATGAGAGGCATCTCATCTTGGTGGTTGGGTTTCCCTATGCGCTGACATATTTCACATGCCTTGGTGAAATCCTTTGCATTTTATAATAGGCTTGGCCACCACGAACCTAATTGTAATACCTTGCATACCATTGAGTCTCCAATGCAATGACCTCCTACTATTCCTTCATGCACCTTGCATAAAATGGAGTCCATTTCATGTTCTAAGACACATTAATATGTGATTTCATCTTAGACTAATTTTTACAATTCCCTATTGATGAGCTGAAAAGGGTTGGTACAAATTATGATCTATTTCTTTGGTTGTCATTATCTAGGGTATAGACCCAAATGTTAGGAAAGTGGATATCTCTATCAAGTCCTCCGGGATGCACTAGAATTGATAGATTTTTTCATCTAGCATGTCATCTTCAATAGGTGTTTCTACATCACTAAATTCAAATCGAGATAAATGGTCTAATATTGAGTTCCTTTTTCTAGGCTTGATGATAACTAAGAACTGGAATTCTTAAAACAGAACTATCCATATATAAATGTGCACATAGAGAATAGGCTTATTTGTGAGGTACTTAATAATATCATGGTATATAAATAAGATGAGTTGGGTAACGAAATAGTATTACCTAAATTTTTTTAGGGAATAAACGATGGCCAATGCCTCATGCTCAGTTGTTGTATAGTTTTGCTCTACTTGGGTCAATTTTTTACTTGCAAAGGAGATAGGATGATCCATTTTACCTTCAACAAGTTACACTAAAATGGTTCCAATTATAGAGATAGATGAATTAACATGGAAATGTAATGGTGTTATCTAATTAATAAATTATAGAATAGGTACAATAGGTAATTTGAGTTTTAGAGTTTTAAAGGCATCCTCTTACACTATGCCCCAATATAATGGGCCATAATTTCACAAGAACTCTAACAGTGCCAAAATATTTTCATAGATCCTTATAAACTTCATATAATATCCATAACAAAAAATAAAGTCATGAACATTTATTTGTGTGGAAGGATTTTGGATTTGAATGATTATTTTAATCTTCATAAGATCGATGAACAAACCATCTTTGTAGATGATGTGCCTAAGCAAGGTGCCAAAAAGTGTCATAAAGATGCACTTTTTGAGGTTCAAAGATATTTGTAACTTTGAACACCTCTCAAACATGAGGTTTAAGTCTCCATATTGGTCTTTCATGAGCCCATAAATAGTCTAATCATCAAGGTACACCTGGAGGAACTTATGAATAAAATCCTTAAATGTGATGATGACCACTCTAGATAATATGGCTAACACATTCTTTAATCCAAAGAGCATTAGGTTATAGGCCAAATAAACGCATTCCATCACAAAGGTTATTTTATGCCTATCCTCCTATTTAATTTGGACTTGATGGTATCCTAAGAAACCATCAATAAAAGTAAAGATTTCCCAACCTATGATGTCATCTAATACTTCATCAGTGAATGGAGTCAGGAAGGGTTAGTGATGTAGGAAACATTTAATAGTAAAAAATAAATGCAAATGTAGATGTACTCATCCTTTTTAATGCTAATATAAATTGGGATCACCCATTTTGAGTATTATACCAAGTAGATCTCTCTTAAGGTTGGCGTACTTTTAATCTCTATTTTAACCTTGGCATGGAGATTGAGGTTCATTCTATAGGGATACATCTCGATAGGTCATGCATTGTACACTAGTTTTATTCTAATTTTTCCAAGGGAGGGGTGTGTGTTATTCATGTATTGATAATTTTTAGGGAATAAATATTGAAACTCCTTTAAGATATCCATAATTTGCACTAGCTCCACATCATAACAATATGCTTCCAGAGTAGCCACCTTTGGTTCCCCCTCTGAGTTGATATCTACCTAGGTAGTTTTGAGTGGCATGTGGTAGGGCTCATTCCTCTCCTAATGTGTGTCCTCAAATTAAAAAATCTCCTCACTTGTTTTAATGTGGAGATGAGTAGGGTCTTCCTCATCAAGGGCACTATCATCCACTTGGTGCATGAGCTTCCTCTTTCCTATCAAGGACATCTAATTACACATTTTCTAAATATTTATATCTTCATCACTTGAGTCACTATTGAGTGCCTATTCCTCAAATAAAGTCAAGAGTTCTAATCTTTTTTCCCTAAACATATATTTTAGGTGCTCTTATAAGATTTCAATGTCCTCAAACACTATCCTTTAAATTAATTGTAATAGATCCATCAATTCCCAGTTATGTGAGGAAAAGGAGAAGGTGTGCATGAAATTTTCCTTCAAGACATCCTAACTGGCCATCTCACAATACATTTTATTAACCACATACCAAACTCACACCCACATCTCTAAGGTTTTGTAAAATGCATACACCCATGGGTTCCTTGGGGTGTTTTCACCATAGTCAATCCATGTTTATTCACACAAGAATATGTGTGCTATTAGGTCTAAATCATCAAAATATGTAGAAATGTCTAGGTCCTCATTACTTTTTCCAAATATAGTATATATTGATACTTTCACATCTTGCTAAGTTGATAATCTAGGACTTTGAACTATGCACCAATGAGTGATAGTGATTCTCAAAGTATACACCAGTGTGCCCATATTATCTACCTCCTTTAAGATGCACAAATCGAGGTCATGAACATATTTTTCCACAAGATTTATCCCCTTGTATCTTGGGAACATGGAAAGTTTACCTTTGCGCAAGTAAAACACTCTCTTCCCCTTATTTTTGTTACAAGAGACCCATCTCTTTGAAGTGCAATCAATATAGACCCATCCAATCCTCATAGTTTTTGGCACCTTCATACTCACTGAGCAACACTTCTGACTAGTCATCTCATAAGCTTTTTCAACCCATAAATCACAAGTAATGTCAGTAATGTTTGAGACTAGCTATCCATCCTCCCAAAAAATCACTCCTTAGTCATTGGGGTTGAGAGTCTCTTGGCCTTGCATCATGATGTTGTATATATGGTTGATCTCATCTTCCAAATCAATACTTTATACATAGGGGTTCCTTAGTGACTGGAGAGGTGGATCACTACCCTTTCCTTACCATTTTAAAGGTCATATAGCACTTTTTGAAGCACATATCTACATTATTCATGTATCACCATAGCCATCTTAGGAGTGATAGATAATTATATTGTTCAACGAACTTGATCACTTTGAAGTTAGCATGAAACTCGATACTCATGATATCTACAATGGTATTTTTTAGAATCTCAATTGGTTGCATCCTAGATTTATTGGCCACAAAAATTAAGGGAGGGAAAGGCCTCAAGGCTAGCCAACCCATCTTCTCCCATGAATTATTTGTTAATACATTGACCTTAGTTCCTATATCCATAAGGACCTCACATATAGACCATCCATAAATGGTGGCAATCACTAGGAGTTCTTGATTTTACTCCACATTATAGGTATGCCTAACTTCTCACACCATTTCCATGCATGTCAAAACAAATTCAACTATATTTTGCCCTATATGATCTAAAATCAAGTTATTTAATAAGGGTAACATCCCTTCTATTTTTAAGAGTCAAAAGATCTCTATTAGCTCTTGTACCTCAACATCTTGACCATCTTGCTTTTTTTGAGAGGTGATAGCCTACACCTCTAGGTTTCATGCCAGTTGGACACACTCATAGCCTTTTGAAATATATCTTTTTGACATGTAGGTTCTGGGTAAGGCATAGCTTTGGTTTTAGGCTATGTTATGTGCTTAGTGTAGCTCTATTCACCATATTCCAAGTATAACTCTAGTACTGGTATAACTAGAAGCTAAGTGGTGAATGAACTATGAGTAGTTGCCTACAATTTTATTGGCTCCATGTGGGTTTATTTTACCTTTAGATTCCACTTCTCCACTTTAGGATCATGTCTAATCATTCATGTGTCCTTATTTGTCTCAGGCCTACCTTAGGTTGATTTCTTATACAAGTCAGGGTATTGCTCGACCTTATGTGTTCCTCGATAATACCCACATGTTAGATGTGTAGGGTAGTCACATTAATAGTTATTGGTTGAACCACACTTGTAACATGATCATGGTGGGAATATTCATCCACCATGTCCACCTCACCCTCTGGTAGCTCTTTGTATCCCATATCCTACATTATACTAGTCATAGCCTTCATTTCCTTGATTAACTTGCCCCCTAATTACTGTAGTGGCTTGTCATGCACCTCTTTCCATGTTCTCACACATCTCATCAATCACTTGATAGTCAGTTATGGTATGAGTGTAAGAGTCACACAACTAAAATAGATGGTTGTATTAAATGGCACATTATAATAAAGGGTAGTTACAAACATCATATACCTCACAATAAAACTCATAACTTATAAATAATGTGTGTATATTCCTTTGAGGGAGTTTGTTCCTATTATAGCCTTCTATTTCATAATCAGTACATCATAACCTTATTTGAGCATCATATGATGAACTAGTAGTAAGTTTTTGGAGTTGGCTAGCCATGGATGTAATCTACACCTCTATGAATGGGTTGATTCTAGTGTTGGTGCTTCTAAATACCTTGGCTTTGAGTTTGGATTTAAGCGCTTTGTGAGGGTCTATGAATGTCTTCATGGAAAGTGATCTTTTTAATGGTACTATAAATCCCCCAAAAAACCATTGTAAATGTTGGGAGAGGTGAATATTATAAGGAAGCTTGAAAATAAAAGTTTTGAACTTGACATCATACAAGTGCACACTCTCTAAGATCCCTTGGTTAATTTCCTTGAGTGTAATGATGCTCTGTTATTAAAAATCAAAAATATAGAATTCCTTTAGGAATGCTTCCTTAAAAGTGTCATAGTCAATCATAGCCTGGTTAGGATCAAATTTTTTATACCATGTATGAGTGCAATCAAGCAGAGTTATTATGAACTATGTTACTTTGTGCTCTGATTGGGTTATACCCAAGCATGTCATTGTAGTTCACATTTTAACACATGTTCTATGACATTTTATCTACCATATTATTCTAGAAAGTGTATGGACATATCATAATATATTTACTATGGGGGGTACTAGTATATAAGGTGCTTTCCCCTTGGTACTTATCCTCAAAGTGGTCCTCTAATGCCTCTAGCCACTAGGTTAGGCATTGGCCCTATTACTACTATTGATGCCAAAGAGGATGAACTCACTATACTACTAACTTGTGGTGCCAACCCACTTCTTGATCAGAAGGTTTCAAATCAGAGTTTTAGTGGTGGCACACTGTAGAGCTCATCAATAGATTTTTGACACTTTTCACGGTTCAAAAAATAGAGTCTGGATGCTCAAGATATAGCCAGTTGAAGAAATCTTGTGACATGGGGTGTCAAAAGTGGCGTGGCACTATTAAAAATATGCCAAGTGGACCAATAGCCATTTGACATGTGGAAAAATAATTCAGTGCAAAAAAAAATTGATTTGGTGTTTTTATTCACATGTTATTTGAAATTTTCAAACAAGGCACCAACTTGCACAAGTTGCCACGTCATCCCACCAATCATGCATTAACCAAGTCAAAGCACAACCTAAGTTGGCACCTAAGCCTTAGGCATTTGAAAAGGAACACACTTGGATATTTTAAGCATTTAAACTATCATACCCAATGCATGTGGCACAAAGACAAGTCAAAGGCACCAAAAAAGGAGGGAAAAACTTTCAAATCTCATGCTAAGCAACTAGAAAGAAGGAAGGTTGACCTTTTCACTCTTCCCAAGCACCTAAAAAGGTGGGAAGGCCAACCTTTTCACTCTTCCCAAGCACCTATAAATGTGGGAGGTGGTTTTAAACCTCTAACCTACCACTTAAAATTTTAATGCCTTGACCACTTCAGACATGGATGTCAAAGTGTTATAAAAGGGACTAATTTCTACTTGAAAAGACACAGGAAGCCGACTGTGTATTGGAGAATATAAACTCACTTATAGTATTTGGTCATTTTGGAGCCCTTAGAGGTTGAATCAGAGCTTAGAGTAAAATACAAAGTTGTTTAGAATTTTGATACGCTCTGTGAAGTATATTCATTTTCCCATTTTGGAGAATTGGTGATGCCATTTTGAACTATATAAGTTTCTGATTTTGATTTTGGAGAAGCTTATGCGTGTGATTCAGGAAGGTGAAGGACGTGTTGAGTTAGCCAATGTCTTTCAAAGGTCTGATCACTATTTTTATAGAGAGATATGATCTTTTGTTATTTTGTAATTATTATTTTGGCTTACAAATTTAGCAACAATTAATGGATTGGTTTGATACGAACCCGAGGACATAGGATAAAGTAAAATCTACAAGTGAAAATCCATTAAAGAGGTTAAGTCAACAATATGCAATTGATAAGGAATCTACTAAGACAATCAATTTCACTAGGAAGAAAGAAATGGTTAAGTGGATTATCACTACATTCTTTTTGTAAAGCATGGTTAAGAATTCAGCTAAGGGAATGAACATGCTTTGATAGATGTAGATTAGAGTTAGTGGGAACACTTCAAGATAGGTTTATCATATGAAGTTTTTCAATTCTCACTTGTTGATAACTCTAAGTTTTTGATCTCCTATTTACACTATGTGAGTTGTCTAGAGGACTTGAACTCATTTGATCAGTTGGAGATAATAGCATAATGCATGTTGTAGGTTGAGCTAATTCTTTACAACACTTATTTGACTGCTATTTTGAATGTATCTATTTTTGGCACATGGATGTATAAGATACATTGTTAAGACCCTATGGGCATGTTTGGCTGTTAGGCAATATACACTTTGTGTTGTTTGCATTTACTTAGCATATAAGTCCCATACCAAGGAATTGTATTGAAACATGTCTACAACATTTTGTGTATGTTTTTGACATTAACAAACTTGTTTTGTAGTTACATTGGGGATTGTTTCAGTTATTGACAGTTCATCACTTTACAGGATGTGACATGGGCAGACAATTTTGATATGTTGTAATCACTTTTGTAGTTACAGATTCACTTACTCATGCCTTTGGATTAGGCATTTTTATAGTTTGATTATGAATCATTTTAATGCAATTGTTTATACCTCTTTCTATGATTGGGTTCTATTTTCATGGATGCAGTAGACCAGTTAAAAGATTTTAGGGGATATTGGACTTTGGGAGACCAAAAGCCCTCCATTAGGGAGGTGTGATCAGAAATTGGGTTCTAAAAAATGGTTTCAAGTCAGAGTTTTAGTGGTGGCACATTGTAGATCTCATCAAGATCTTTTTGACACTTTTCATGGTTTGAAAAATGGAGTCTGGATGCTCAAGATATAGCAAGTTGAAGAAATCTTGCAATAGGGGGTGTCAAAAGTGACGTGGCACTGCTAAAAACATGCCAAGTGGACCAATAGCCATTTGACACATGGAAAAACAATTCATTGCAAAAAAAAATTGTTTTGGTCTTTTTATTCACATGTTATTTGAAATTTTCAAATAAGGTGCCAACTTGCACAAGTTGCCATGTCACCCACCATGTCATCCCACCAATCATGCATTAACCAAGTCAAAGCATAGCCTAAGTTGGCACCTAAGCCTTAGGCATTTGAAAAGGAACAAACTTGGTTATTTTAAGCATTTAAACTATCATACCCAATGCATGTGGGACAAAGACAAGTCAAAGACACCAAAAAAGGAGGGAAAAACTTTCAAATTTCATGCTAAACACCTAAAAAGAAGGAAGGCTGACATTTTCACTCTTCCCAAGCACCTAAAAAGGTGGGAGGTAGTTTTGAACCTCTGACCTGCCACCTAAAAGGTTAATGCCTTGACCACTTCATCCATGGAGGTCGAAGTTTTATAAAAGGGACTAATTTCTACTTGAAAAGACATAGGAAGCTGATTGTGTATTGGAGAATATAAACCCACTTATATTATTTGGTCATTTTGGATCGCTTAGAGGCCGAATCAAAGCTCAAAATAAACTACAAAGTTTTTTATAATTTTGATATGCTCTATGTAGTTTATTCATTTTCCCATTTTAGAGAATTGGTGATTTTATTTTGAGCTATAGAAGTTGTTGATTTCAATTTTGGAGAAGCCTCTGCGTGTGATTCAAGAAGGTGAATGACGTGTTGAGTCAGCCAAGGTCTTTCAAAGGTCTGATCACTATTTTTATAGAGAGATATGATCTTTTTTTGTTTTTTAAGTATTATTTTGGCTTGCAAATTTAGCAACAATTAATGGATCGGTTTGATACGAACCCAAGGATGTAGGAATTCTGAACCTGTAAAGCATCAAAAAGCTCTCGACAAGCTCTACAGTGTGCCACCACTAAAACTCTTACTTGAAACTATTTTCTAGAACCTAACTTATGATCACTTCTTATGGGTTATTACCTAGTATGTGTAGCTGATATTCTATGTTGTTGAACTAGTACCCAAATATATAGATGTATCCTCACTAAACTCTTTATAAGGAATAACTTATTCAATCATAATTTTATAGTCTGATTCTGTAAAATGATCAAAGTTGATATGGAAAATAGGGTTAGTTATCACTCTTCTTTCTTCATATGTGATATATAGTGCATTAACTAGAATTACAAGTTTAAAAGGGTAAGGTACTTTTGATGCATCTTCAATGGTCAAATTATGTAGGTGCCTAGTGAAATATTCACTCATCAATAGTTGAGCTCAATATATGGCTTTATTATTCCTCTCCTTATGCTACCAAAATTCAATAGATCCTTCCCCGTGCCCTTCTTGCTCATTATGGGTTCTCTTGACACTTGTAGGTTCCATATTTTCTATCAGCCTACACCTCCTTTTATTATATGTCTATCTCTTAAGCTCTAAAGTGTTAATCTACTCATCCCCTTCCGTTTCACTCTAACTTCACATCCCCTTCCTCATCATTGTATTTCTCATACACAAAAGGACTTAGCCTTCCATTATCATGGTTTCAAAGTTGTAATCCACCATTAGTTTCTTAAGCTCTACACTAAACTCTTTCATAATAGTGCCTCTAGGCTTATGCAAAAATTGATATTATACTTCTTTATGGTAGGATTATTTTGACACTACAAACTCAAGCACATAACTATTTAATGCTCCTTACCACCATTTGTCTAATACTCTAGTCCAAGTGGAATCTTGGTTCTCAAACCTCTCTAGGTGCTCTTTCATCCACTTAAGGAACTATTCATAGCTTGAACTTTTATGGGTCACATAAGCAGCCAACTATCAATACACATTTTTAGGTTGTTTTCAAAATAATACCTTAGACAAAGCATCATACAGGTTGTCCTGGACCCACTTCCTCATCTTCGATCTTTTATAAGATGGATGCTTCAACACAAAGTTGTCTTCCACCTATTGTATCTAGCACTCAATGTTTTTGAGGGAGAGTTAAAACATTATTCTACCATATCATTGTAACAATAAAATTCAACATAGGTCCTAATAATGGAACCAAAATGTTGTAGTTTAATTGGCATTTCAATTTGTTTACTTTGTTAGGTTCTTATCTAGTTATTCCAAGTTAGTTCTTAGCTTGTTACAACTAGGAAAAAACATAGAATAATCCTATAAATCTCAACATTTATCACTCAACTACATTGGCATAAATCCACATAAGGCACAAACCTTATACACTCACCTAAAGTGTAGTAGAGAAGGAACCAGGGACTATATTGGGCTAGTTGTGTCATGGTGAGACTCATTCTTCATAGTACTTGGTCATTGTAACAATGGTGTTAGTAGGTTCATTGGCACAAGCCATTATATTTGGAGTATAATGGTCTATAGTTACAAATCATAATTAGGGAACTCATTATGGTCATAAGAGTGCAAGCTTATATTTGGTTGTTCTATTGTCTCAAGAGTGAAACCTTTTGCTTTAATGGGCTTAGTGGCATTCAGTGTTAAGATGGGTCAATAAAATTCCTTAGATCAATTTAATTCTAAGATTGTGTTTTTTGCAAGAGTAAAATCATTGAGCATGGGTTATTATTTATACTTAGGCCATTTCTACAAAGTAGGCTAGCATCATCATAAATTATAAAGATGCCATGAATGTCATGAATCAAAAGCTTGTAAAAACATTATTAACATTAAGATAGAGTTTATAATACTAAAAGCATTGCATTTATTCACATTTCAATAACAAATCTAAATACATTAAACCTAAAAACACCATGAATTATTTCAATTGATCTTCTTCATTAATCAAAGTTTAAATGTAGAATAGAGTCTATGTTATGTAGAAAAAAGTAAAGGCTAGCTACGCTACTACATAGCCTAGAGGCTCACAGGAAAGCTTGGGTATTATAATGTGGATTCTTAGAGGCATCTTTGCTAAAAAGTATTATAATGACATCCATGATATCTAGAGTCAATTTTGTATAGATTTGCTACTTCAATTCTCATCTCCTTACTAATTGGATTGAGTTCAACTTTATAGAATGTAGGAGCATCTTCTTGCTAAGGTGGAGAGCCCATGTCAGGTGCTAAGATATATCCTTGGTTCATCATTCCACTAGGTCCATCACCTTATTATTTTGAGGTCTCCATGTATAACTTACTCAAAAATATGTCCTAAAAAACTAGGTTCCAGATAATTGCCTGCCAGTTGGCATTAAGTCTGTGATGATTCCTATAACTAGTGAAAAAGATGCCAAAATAGAAATCATACCAAGTGATTTCTTCATGCTGATGTATCTAATAATTTGTAATGGATCCATACTTAGATAAATTATGGCCCCGACAAGATTCATTAATATCTCTTATTTTGTTAATTTGGAAATAAGTATCACATGTTACTAGACTAGAAGATACAATATTATGATGTGAATGTAATTTATGTAAAATATAAACATAAGAATAAGTGTGTGGGGTGTTGCAGGGGGGGGGGATGGTGGGATAGGGGTTTTATCATTTTAAATAAAATTTTATAAGTAATCAATTTACACATTAGGAATTACAATAGTAGGGAGAGAAATGGAAATAGTATACTCACTTTATTCTTTGATAATATCATAATAATCTTTTTTATTCTATGGTTCATCAAAATTAGAGTTTAATTAAATAGTAGAGGTAAGAGTAGAAGAATTTTCAATTACATGTATACTAAGAGAGAGATTATAATAATATTTTAACTTTTTATTAATATGTAATATATCATCATGTATAGGTGTAATGCAATGCATGTCTTCACTAGATATGTGAAGTGCATGTGGATTGTTACTTTTAATATTGGAGTCAAGGGTAGATAAAGTAGCAATAATGTTTTCATTTGTCATATTATGACATGTAGGAGAAGAGTTAAAGATATGTGCATTATCAACATTTTTCAAAAAATCATTGTGTTCAGATTGGAATGTAAAATAAGGTGATAAAATAATTTTATCTACTTTAGTTTGTGCATTGGTAAAAGGTGAAATATCACTTGTACATGATTTTTAAAATTTGATTGAGAAAGATAAATTAGATGCATTTCTCTTTTATATATTGCTTAAATCATGTGAAAGTAGATTTTGTGTATTGCAATTATATTGGTCTAATTTGAATAAGGAGGTATAAAAAGAGGTTAAAAAACTAGGGTCACATTGGAACAAAGCACTACCAATAAGATGTTATTTTGGAATTATTTTTTTAATTTTATTTTGAGAAGTAGGAGAAGAAGGAGAGGAAAGAGAAGAAGATGCATTAAATCTCTCATAATCAACATTTTCATTGTCATTGATGGAACTATTATTTGTCTTTAATCGTTCATGGATTTAGACCGTCTCATAACTGACTAGAGTCTTCATAGTTATCAGTATTGTATGCAAATTATGAAGCATACTACAAATTTACTGTCACAATCATCCCTGTATAAGTTCCAGGATAAAATATAAAGACATATTTCACAAGCTCCACTAACATACAGTAAATGCATACACCAGATCTACCCAGAACCATTAGCTCTTCAAACTTTAAAAATGATATGAACCTCCTATCCTTACACTGCTCAGGGACCAAAAATGATGTGCTGACATCAATATACTATAGACAGGCTACACTTAAAATCTACCACTTTGACTGTAATAAGTTTCCTATTGCAGGAGACACGGCACTTACTTTTATGGTCAACATGGACCACTTACACCCTCAGATAAAATCATTAAAATAAATGATGTGGCATAGATAAAATCATTCATGTTACAGATTTGGCATAATTTTACTACCAAGGGAGACTTTGATATCGATTAGGAACCGTGCAATGCTTTGAAATAATGGATATTGATATTCTGCAAGGTGTCATAGAGGCACTACTCGAAAAACATTCAAATTGTAATGAAGAATCATTCAAAGTAAGTTTACGCAATATATTTGACTTAGACATACAAGATTTGCAACTCATATAAAAAGAACTGGAAATATCAACTTTGATGCATTGTGTTCACTACAGCGTACAATAAGTTTGTCAGGAAACCTCTTTACAAATTGATCTACAACATACCTCCAATTGTCTACCCCTTGCCAATCATCTTGGTGGTTGTGAATCATAATCTCTTCTATCTTTTAACAGACTACAAATATGTGCTTATAGCTAGATTTTGATCAGATATCTCCCCTATGCATAGCCTCTTCCATGGCTCAATCAAATTAGAAGACTTTGAGAAGAAATTAGAATACCTTTCCAAAGAAGAAACTATTGTCCAAGCTCATTCAAAATGGCGGTCCCAAAATTGGAGAAAGATTGCTTGGTTTCTTATAATTTATTCTATCATCTTTGAGATAGGCATTCTTGCGATTGGGATAATGTCGACAAGGTCTCCAGATTTGACCTGGCAAAAGCGAGTTTTGCGTGTACTGCCTGTCTTTGCCTTTCCAGGGATATTTGACTCAGCAGCTAATATAGAGGTATGACCTCGATCCTGTAACAAAGGCAGCTGCTACTAGCTCTTTGATGTCTAAACTACTCAATTCAAATGCTCAGCTCCCATAAACTGGCCTGGAGTGCAACGGATCTTTCATCAGATGTTAAGCCTGAGATACATTTTGTCAAATTGCATTCTTGTCAACATGCCTACGCTTCTTCCATTTGGCATCTCATTCAACAGTGAACTTATCTTGCTTGGATTTGTCTTTTCTCCTTTTCTCTCTCCTGGAGATCCTCCTCTGAATCAGCTTCCTTTTCCCAAGGCGATCCTCCCTATTTTTCCTCTCTGATTTCTGTTCTCTTTTAATGAATTCACCCAAGGTAGGTGCCAACTATCCTATGCTTAGAAAGTCTTCCTGGAATTTTTCAACAACTTCAACAGCCTAACAATATCCTTCAATCTAAGAATCCAACTAATACACAATAATTATGTTTTGATTCACCTTATTCCATATACGGCTTATTTTGCCCAAAATATCATTTTGTAACAAATTAGAATTTGAATTATAAAGGAAAACTCATTCAATATACTTGAAATAAAATAAAATATATTATGCACCCGTAGATGCTCCTGCATCAGACTACCATGCTTAAAACTTGTCATGAGCCCTTGCTCATGTATGCTTATTTGCTCCTTTGGCTACAATTAAAAGCCATCCATTGTTTTCTGCCTTAACTGTTTCTTCATATTGATGCACATGTTCCATAACACCACATTTGATTCTTTTCTTGGACTTCTTTTTCATTCCTACACATGATGCAAAGCTATTTTCAAAATCATTGGTTTTCTCAAACCAATCTTTCTTCTTTCTTTGGTTTTTCTTTTTCTTGTATTTCCTTCTTCTTATCTCTTTCTCAGCTGCAATCTTCCATATCCATGTTTCATCTTCATATGTGTCTCCAAATTTTTCATCTTCCATACCTACATTCAAAACATCAAAAGAAACCTTAGTAGAAAAACATTGAGGCCATGAAGCCCCTTGATTATCTTCATGCTCTTGTTTCTTGACCAACACTGCCTTTGTCTCATTGCTTTGCTCTTGTCTTGTTACACTCTTCCCAATGTTGCCTTCACCATGGTTTATACCTGTATGTAGCTCTCTTGAATTACCAAACAGCTCCTCTAACATATTCAACTCTTTCTTTAGTGAGATCTCATCTATCTCACTATTTTCTTCATCAAACTTGGGCTGATCACTCACAAGGATTACTTGCCCTTTACCTCTTATTTCTTCTTTTCTTAGCTTGTCTTCACATAAACCTACTTCTTCATCAACATCAATATACTTATCAAAAACAATTGCAGTATCCTTACCTTCTATCTCCTTGCCTTTTTCAATCTCTGCTTGAAGCCATCTTGTTTGTTTCTTGCCATCAATGAAGCATTGCCTTGCTAAATATTCTCCCATTTCCTCATAATCCATCCATTTAGAACTTTCTCCTTGCTGCATATTAATCCACAAATCTACTTTCCATTCCTCATTTTTCATAAAAATATTATTAAATGATTCAAACAAATCATTATCCCATTCATTGCAATCAATTGACTTACCTTTCATCCTTGTATCCTCATGCTCAACCTCATTGTTCTTTAAGAAGTTTTCTTTCTTACCTTCATTCTCTTGGCTGTTGGAATCTTCAATCTTCTTCCATTGACTTCTTAGTGTTGTTGCTTCAACACTCACATATTCTCTCTTTGCCTTCTTCGGCACCCCTACTTGTTTTTCTTTCTTACCATTTGACTTCACAAGCCATTTAGGCATCCTGCATCCATGCTTTTGTACCAGCACCTCCTTTTTCTTGGGAGTTTGCTTATTCCACCATTTAGGCATCACATATCCATGGTTAATTGGAAACTTCACCTTTCTCTTTGCTTCTCTAACATGCATATCAACAATTCCATGCTTATAAGACAAATCAGTTTTTGAACTCACCTTTACCTCCTTAACAGGCTGCTCCATTAGTTCTTTGACTTGCATAGCTTCTTGATTATCTGTCCTTTCTTCTTCCTTCATTCTTGGCTGTTCTCTTTCTTCTTCTTGGCCTTCAATGGCATCATGAAATTCAGCTTCCTCTTCTACCTCTTTTCTTGCTTGTAGGGGTTCTTCAACACCTCCATTATGCATTAACCAATGCATCTCTTCTTCTTCCTTATCAACAGCAGCAAACTTACTTCTACCTCTTACACATTCACTTCTGCATTTGGTGTCTTTTCTTGCACCAATTTCCTCATTTTCCAAGGCCTTTCTTTTGACCTTCATAAGGCTGCTCATACCTGCACTTACCCATGCAAAGACAATATTAGAAATAAAAACAAGAGACCACAAGGTCCCTATGAGTGTCCTCTTCACCAACACTCTTATCTTCTCAAGTGCTCTTCTTGGCACTTCATCTTTTCTTTCTTCTCTTCTCTTGTCCTCCACAATGAGAACCTTCTTCACAACTTTTTCCTCTTGCTGCTCACTTGGAAACCTACTCATCCTCTTGCCTCTAGGGGCTTCTCTCTTCTTGGCAATCTCATTTTTCCTTCTCCTCCTCTTCATTAGGAGATCAATTGGCCATTTCAACCTCTTCTTCATTTACCATACCCATGCTTGTCTATTTAGCTACATCCAAGACTCATATTCATCTTTAATATTAGCTAATTCTTTCTTCAAACTAGCAATTTCTTTATCAATTACAAAACTGTCCATACCTTTGATGCTTGCTTTCTTCTTGGTGCCCTCATGTACCTTGCTACTTTATAGTGCCTTCAACAACACTTCCATCTCTGAGATCTTCACCCAAGTCTTTTCCACCTTGGTCTCTTGATCCCTTGTCTCACCCAAGCCTTTCTCCTTGACTGGTCTTTTGACAATCTCCTTGATCTCACCTAGGCCTTTTGTATCCTAGTCTTTTGACCCTTTTCTCAATCCTGTAGCAACTCTTTATCAAACAAAAATCACAAATCCAAGCTTACCTTGATTTGGATCTTCTTCTTGAGCATTCACTTGCTCCCTTACTTTTGAGCTTCTCTTGGCTCTTCACTAAGCCTTCCTTGGCTTCTTCTTCTCCTCTTAAGCATCAATGGCTTTAAACCTTCCTTTTTCACCTGTTTGCTTCTTAAACAAAATAAACTCAAATCAAATAGCAAAGTTGCTCATACCTTTCCTTCAGCAGATCCCAAGAGCTTCAAGCTCTGATACCAAATGATGGAACTACTATTTGTCTTTAATCATTCATGGATTTAGACCGTCTCATAACTGACTGGAGTCTTCATAGTTATCAGTATTGTATACAAATTATGAAGCATACTACAAATTTATTGTCACAATCATCCCTGTATAAGTTCCAGGATAAAATATAAAGACATATTTCACAAGCTCCACTAACATACAGTAAATGCATACACCAGATCTACCCAGAACCATTAGCTCTTCAAACTTTAAAAATGATATGAACCTCCTATCCTTACACTGCTTAGGGACCAAAAATGATGTGCTAACATCAATATACTATAGACAGGCTACACTTAAAATCTACCACTTTGACTGTAATAAGTTTCCTATTGCAGGATACATGGCACTTACTTTTATGGTCAACATGGACCACTTGCACCCTCAGATAAAATCATTAAAATAAATGATGTGGCACAGATAAAATCATTCCTGTTATAGATTTGGCATACTTTTACTACCAAGGGAGACTCTGAGATCGATTAGGAACCCTGTAGTGCTTTGAAATAATGGATATTGATATTCTACAAGGTGTCATAGAGGCGCTACTCAAAAAACATTCAAATTGTAATGAAGAATCATTCAAAGTAAGTTTACGCAATATATCTGACTTAGACATACAAGATTTGCAAGTCATATAAAAAGAATTGGCAATATCAACTTTGATGCATTGTGTTCACTACAGTGTACAATAAGTTTGTCAAGAAACCTCTTTACAAATTGATCTACAGCATACCTCCAATTGTCTACCCCTTGCCAATCATCCTGGTGGCTGCGAATCATAATCTCTTCTATCTTTTAACAGACTACAAATATGTGCTTATAGCTAGATTTTGATCAGATATCTCCCCTGTGCATAGCCTCCTCCATGGCTCAATCAAATTAGAAGACTTTGAGAAGAAATTAGAATACCTTTCCAAAGAAGAAATTGTTGTCCGTGCTCGTTTAAAATGACAGTCCCAAAATTGGAGAAAGATTGCTCAGTTTCTTATAATTTATTCTGTCATCTTTGAGATAGGGGTTCTTGCAATTGGGATAATGTTAACAAGATCTCCAAATTTGACCTGGAAAAAGTGAGCTTTGCGTGTACTACTTATCTTTGCCTTTCCAGGGATATTTGACTCAGTAACTAATACAGAGGTATGACCTTGATCCTGCAACAAAGGTAGCTACTACTAGCTCTTTGATGTCTAAACTGCTCAATTCAAATGCTTGGCTCCCATAAACTGGCTTGGAGTGAAATGGATCTTTCATCGGATGCTAAGCCTGAGATACATTTTGCCAAACTGCATTCTTGTCAACATGCCTACGCTTCTTCCATTTGGCATCTCATTCAACAACAAACTTCTCTTGCTTGGATTTGTCTTTTCTCCTTTTCTCTCTCCTGGAGATCCTCCTCTGAATCAGCTTCCTTTTCCCAAGGCGATCCTCCCTATTTTTCCTCTCTGATTTCTGTTCTCTTTTAATGAATTCACCCAAGGTAGGTGCCAACTATCCTATGCTTAGAAAGTCTTCCTGGAATTTTTCAACAACTTCAACAGCCTAACAATATCCTTCAATCCAAGAATCCAACTAATACACAATAATTATGTTTTGATTCACCTTATTCCATATACGGCTTATTTTGCCCAAAATATCATTTTGTAACAAATTAGAATTTGAATTATAAAGGAAAACTCATTCAATATACTTGAAATAAAATAAAATATATTATGCACCCGTAGATGCTCCTGCATCAGTCATGCTCATAGTAATCATCATATCCATCATTACAAAAATAATCATTATCATCATTATAAATGAAATCATTATCATGTGATAATGTGAAATCTTGAAAATATGAGCATTCATTATTATAATTATGAGAAAATATTATAAATTCATCAACTGGGTGAGGGGCAAGAGGCTTCTTGGATGTCATTTTAAACTTACTAAAAAAATAATGTAAATAATTAATAACAAGCACACAATAGGTAGAATTTAATCTAACATAGGTATATGTGAAACTAATGTAAAATATTCAGCCCAATGTATAGAAAAATTTGGACTATACTTGAAACCCTAAAGGCTAGTATTTGGATGTATAAAGACCTAGTATGTGGATTTAGAGTTTTGGAGGGTTGTTTGGTAAAAATGTAAATTTTATTAAATTAATTAAACCCTAATAAAGGATTAATTTGGATTAGTTAGGTTATGCAAAAATAATAATTTTATAACCCTACTTTAGTGTGCAAGAATATATAAGGTAAATCCTAGAATGAAACTAAGGTTTAGGTAGTATTTGAAGTAAGTTAGGTTCATCAAATAAATTAAATTTTAAAGTTTTATGGAGTGTAAATCCTAAGTTATTAAAGGGATGAGTATGATATATCAGGATATGAAATATGAATTAAGTACAACCACTAATTTGTGAAAGAATTTATTTAAACTAATGTTTCTAAAAATATCAATGAATGAGATAAATAAGTACTTAGCTAGAAACTACCTAAGATGAAGGATATAGAAGTTAAAAATTGGTAGAGGAATAGGTCTAAGTTTTTTAAATAGATTTTAAGTGAAAAAATCCTTTTAGACAATAGTGTCACACCTTAGATAATATCATTATGGTGTTAATGTCCACTTTTGGCACTAATGTCCTCTGTGTAGGGACCAATCTACACTTTTGGGAGTAACTATGCCTCAGTTTACCAAGCCTATTCCTATGTGAACAAAACATTGATTCATGATATCTGACCTATTTTTATTTATTTCTCTCCAAAACCTAATCAACACATGCACACATGAAATAAGAACAAGATCAAATGTAAATGTAAGGAAAATTTGGGTTGTGGGATATTATGATCTCTTAAAATAAAACCCTTATTGTTGTGGATGTTGCCTACATTAATCAAAATGATAGGGGTCTCAAATCACATGTAGTTATTCCTTAGGTAATGTGCATAATCAATGTACATGGGATGATATAATGACTTTCACTTAGGCGCTTCTTTGATCAAGCATGTAAATCTAGGTGTGATAGATGAGTAGTATGCAATATGTTGAGTTGTAATATTGACTAATTTTATGTAATTATGTGTCAAAATAGTAAGTGATAGATGTAAAATTACTTATGAGGCTCTTTATATAAAAATAAACTTGATTTTAATGTAATACCCTTGTTTTTTGGTCGATAAGATGCGAAAGAGAGATAAAATCATAAGAGAATAAAAAATCATTGACATAGTTTTTCCTGATCTAGCATAGTTATTGTCCTTAAAACTAAGGGAACAAAAAATCATGACTTGTGATCTAGGAAGATTTTTTTCATCATAATATTATTTTAGTTTTTAGTTTTTAAAAGGAGTCTAGATTTTTATTTACACCCTTGCAAAAGTTAGCTATCATTTTCTTCTTATTGATGAGATGATAATAACACTATAATCCTCTAATACACTTTTTTTCATGTTGAAACCCAAAATATTAGGGCTCATTAATGGATGTTCCAAAAACTCATGACCATGGTAAATTTCAAGACACTCTATAAAAAATGCCTCACAATAAGGACATGGAGCATAAAACTATAGATTCTAGGGTTTTCATGCTAGTTAAACAATTTCAGTCACATATGCAAAGCATTGTGAATAAATATGATCTAAATGTGATAAAATGGGACATAAAAGTGGTAAAATGGGACATAGATGATGTGAATTCTTAATTGGAAGCTATAAATGAGACATATACCTTTATGGCTCATATCTTGTATCATAATAATCATCCACCATTCCATTCAGGTTCTCCCTAACAAAACAATAACAACCAAATATTAGTTCAAATAACATGCTACCAAAATTATAAGTTAGAAATTCAATTAAATTAATTAAATGGAACATTTTTGGATCTAAATCAGAACCCATGTGCAAAGAATGTTAGAACCCCATTGGGTTTAACTCAAAAAGGGTTTTTTTTTTAATTTTACTTTAATAATCTAAAATAGATTATTATAAAATAAGTTAATATATTTGATATCTAACTAAATTAATGTTATAATAATAAATGGCTATGATTAATTTATATAATTATTAAACTATCTACATTAAGTAGTATTACAAATTTAATCCATCACAAATTATATATATGCTAAATATTATCTTAGACAATGGTTGAAAGTTTAAATAATAAAACTATATAATAAGATTAGCCAACTAATGGTTATCAAATTATAATAATAATAAAAAATTTACATCAGACTGAATATAGATATATACATTTTTCCATGGAAAAAACAAGTATTCACAACCTCACCATTATATATAAAAGGTAATCATGAGTAAAAGTATCTATCAGATTACTATTAGAGGAGAGGGAGAGTATCATCAGAGTTTTTTTACACACCAACCATGGACCATACATCCCCACATAATTTTACAACTAGGTAATGACACTCCCTTTATGGATGAGAAGATGATAACAGTGTAGGTATCAAGAAGTCAACTAGAACCCATGTGGTGTGAGATATTCATTACATGCAGTATATCATGAAGAATTGTATTCTTACATGATATCATGCATATATGCATATTAATCAAATAGGTGAAATGATAATGTTTAACTATAAACATTACTTTGGCCAAAGTGTTCATATAGTTTAAAGATCACATAGATCAAGCATATTCACACACACACACAATCATATTTTATTTATTCCATGTATTAATGACTCCAAATAAATGCATGAGAACCTTCTCACATAATTATTTCTTTAGTGTCATTAATACACAAATTTACTAAATTAGTCATATACAAGATTCCATGAAATTATCATATATATTTAATAACAATACCATAGAATTTAAATACAAAAGAAATAACATGAAATAATCTCATACTTTATAATAACAATGCAAAACCTGTTATCATATTTCCTATGAAATAATTGCATACTTTATAATAACAATGTAAAACCTGTTATCATATTTCCTAAGTTATAATATACCCTATAATCTATTTAAAATAATTTAATATTACATGTAAATTAATTATTAACAATATTTATAATAAATAAGTAATTACCAATTTTATGTATAAACACCCCTTTTCATAGGTATTATACATAAATAATCCCAATTCATGAATTTCACATTAAATACCAAACTACTAAACAAATATAATAACTACAATGTTTATTTGTTCCAAACAAAAATTAATTATTTTCCATTCAATTAATAATTGATTCAACATATTATAAATCATTGAAATACATCATAGTTTGCATACAAATACATTTATTCACTATATATAAACATCTATGTACCTACTAATTTATCCACATATACATATATATTATGTATGTCCACTTATATTTATATATTTTTAAAAATCTAAGCCACTTAGTTCCTAATGGCATTTTATATATATATATATATATATATATATATATATATATATATATATATATATATATATATATATATATATATATATATGCGCACACACACGCACACACACACACACACACATATATGCATATAATTTTTTTAGTAATAACTATATATATGTATATACATTTTTTATGAATTATTCATAAAAAATTTTGTGACATTTTTATATATAATTCGTAATTAAATATATATTTTGAGTTTAATCATCCATCCTAATATCTCATAGTAAGAAAAAATTAACTCAATTTTATGCCAATAACCCAATTAAATGCCTTAAAACACAAATTTCCAAATGTGAAATATTATGTTTATACCATATGGTACATCAACTCATTGGAATTTATTCAAAACAAAATTTGAACCCTATATTAAACATCCATGTCCTCAATATAATTTAACTGCAACTAATTTTATAAATGTTTAAGATCAATCATTGTTCGTACATCTAACACAGCTAATTAAACATCTTTCAATCATTCATCTAATAATATTACACTCAATAATTTTAACATTAGGAAATAATTAAATTCATAACTTATGTCTTTATATATATACTACTTTGTATATATGTTCAAGAAAATGAAAAACTATAGTAATATTTTATATTACTTAGTCAAGCCATTATAGATTACTCAACATATAATCATCACAACCAATTATACAAAAAAAATGTGTTATAAAAACCTAACACAAATTAACAAATTTAGTCATTTTATGGATACCAAACTGACAGTTTAATATCAACTCAGTAGTCATAAGTTAAATAGACTAACCCATTTATTCAAATGGATCACTCTCATAAACAATAAACTCAATTATATTCATTTTAACTATAATAATCTCACTGGGTTTTACCAAAATATAGTAATATTTTTTTAAATTAATTACACATATTCATCTTATAGATTTCTCTAAGAGAAATCTAATTAATGATCTTTAACTAACTGTATTAATTGAGTTAACCACAAGGTTTGTAAATAATCCACTTAGTTAAGGATCACCATGAAAATATATAAAAAATCATGAATATTGTTAAATAAATAATAAATACTACATCTAAATCATTAAAGTAATAGTACAATTTTATCCCTAGCTAATACAACATTACAACCATTGCTATATAAGTATAATGAATAAATATTTTAATTTTTAGTAATAAATAATATCTCAAATAATATTACATGATACAAAGCTCCACAGAGCATGAGTCTCCATGACTCAAGTATCAATCTATAATCTCAAGTGTAGTACTCCAGCTAGGAGGGAGAGCATCATCTGAGTATTTTTTCACACCATGGATCATAGATCCCCCGCACTATCTCTAAATAATAAAATTACCCTCCCTTCATAGATGGGTAGATAATGATGGTGTATAAATTCAGAGTGATAAACTAGAACCCATGTATTGTAGATATCTAATACATAATGTGTACCATAAAAAAATCCATTCTAAAATGATACCTCAAAAATACAAAAACTATATCAACATATGAAATGACAATGTTTGACTATAAACATTACTTTGGCCAAAGATTTTAATAATTAATGATCTATAGGATCAGTTAATTTCATACACACCACTCAATCGGATTACACCTTATCTTGCATTGATGATGCTAATTAATTTAGTGGAATCCATCTACTTTTTATTTAGAGTCATAAATGTGAGATTTGGTCAAATTATATAATAATATAAAAAAATCAATAGATTCATTTAAAATATTTCCCTTTAGCTGATAAAAATATGTTAAGTACATAAACATCAAATACACACATTTAATCTATCAAATGTAATGTAATGAATCTAATATCATCTAATTTATTACAAAATAAAAAATAGTCCTTAATAGAACATACTATCTAGGCAATGATTTATCTAAACTACCAGTTATGCTAATCATAAGTAACTTATACTGTTATTTCATCCCCAAAACAAACATTAAAATATAAACTTATTTATTTGTTCATATTCCATATAAATAACAAAAGCCAGTCAATACATCTTAATATGCTCTATATTTAAAACCCTTAAATACCTTATTTTAATACTTTTATTCAAACATTAAACTATACAAGCACCCATTTTCACCCTATTATGGTAATAATTTTTTTAAGCATATCACAGTTATGAAAACACACACACACACACACACACATGCTATATAAGTATAATGAATAAATATTTTAATTTTTATTAATAAATAATATCTCAAATAATATTACATGATACAAAGCTCCACAGAGCATGAGTCTCCATGACTCAAGTATCAATCTGTAATCTCAAGTGTAGTACTCCAGCTTGGAGAGAGAGCATCATCTGAGTATTTTTTCACACCATGGATCATAGATCCCCCGCACTATCTCTAAATAATAAAATTACCCTCCCTTCATAGATGGGTAGATAATGATGGTGTATAAATTCAGAGTGATAAACTAGAACCCATGTGTTGTAGATATCTAATACATAATGTATACCATAAAAAAATCCATTCTAAAATGATACCTCAAAAATACAAAAACTATATCAACATATGAAATGACAATGTTTGATTATAAACATTACTTTGGCCAAAGATTTTAATAATTAATGATCTATAGGATCAGTTAATTTCATACACACCACTCAATCGAATTACACCTTATCTTGCATTGATGATGCTAATTAATTTAGTGGAATCCATCTACTTTTTATTTAGAGTCATAAATGTGAGATTTGTTCAAATTATATAATAATATAAAAAAATCAATAGATTCATTTAAAATATTTCCCTTTAGCTGATAAAAATATGTTAAGTACATAAACATCAAATACACACATTTAATCTATCAAATGTAATGTAATGAATCTAATATCATCTAATTTATTACAAAATAAAAAATAGTCCTTAATATAACATACTATCTAGGCAATGATTTATCTAAACTACCAGTTATGCTAATCATAAGTAACTTATACTGTTATTTCATCCCCAAAACAAACATTAAAATATAAACTTATTTATTTGTTCATATTCCATATAAATAACAAAAGACAGTCAATACATCTTAATATGCTCTATATTTAAAACCCTTAAATACCTTATTTTAATACTTTTATTCAAACATTAAACTATACAAGCACCCATTTTCACCCTGTTATGGTAATAATTTTTTTAAGCATATCACAGTTATGAAAACACACACACACACACACACACACACATGCTATATAAGTATAATGAATAAATATTTTAATTTTTAGTAATAAATAATATCTCAAATAATATTACATGATACAAAGCTCCACAGAGCATGAGTCTCCATGACTCAAGTATCAATCTATAATCTCAAGTGTAGTACTCCAGCTAGGAGGGCGAGCATCATCTGAGTATTTTTTCACACCATGGATCATAGATCCCCCGCACTATCTCTAAATAATAAAATTACCCTCCCTTCATAGATGGGTAGATAATGATGGTGTATAAATTCAGAGTGATAAACTAGAACCCATGTGTTGTAGATATCTAATACATAATGTGTACCATAAAAAAATTCATTCTAAAATGATACCTCAAAAATACAAAAACTATATCAACATATGAAATGACAATGTTTGACTATAAACATTACTTTGGCCAAATATTTTAATAATTAATGATCTATAGGATCAGTTAATTTCATACACACCACTCAATCGGATTACACCTTATCTTGCATTGATGATGCTAATTAATTTAGTGGAATCCATCTACTTTTTATTTAGAGTCATAAATGTGAGATTTGGTCAAATTATATAATAATATAAAAAAATCAATAGATTCATTTAAAATATTTCCCTTTAGCTGATAAAAATATGTTAAGTACATAAACATCAAATACACACATTTAATCTATCAAATGTAATGTAATGAATCTAATATCATCTAATTTATTACAAAATAAAAAATAGTCCTTAATATAACATACTATCTAGGCAATGATTTATCTAAACTACCAGTTATGCTAATCATAAGTAACTTATACTGTTATTTCATCCCCAAAACAAACATTAAAATATAAACTTATTTATTTGTTCATATTCCATATAAATAACAAAAGCCAGTCAATACATCTTAATATGCTCTATATTTAAAACCCTTAAATACCTTATTTTAATACTTTTATTCAAACATTAAACTATACAAGCACCCATTTTCACCCTGTTATGGTAATAATTTTTTTAAGCATATCACAGTTATGAAAACACACACACACACACACATGCTATATAAGTATAATGAATAAATATTTTAGTTTTTAGTAATAAATAATATCTCAAATAATATTACATGATACAAAGCTCCACAGAGCATGAGTCTCCATGACTCAAGTATCAATCTATAATCTCAAGTGTAGTACTCCAGCTAGGAGGGAGAGCATCATTTGAGTATTTTTTCACACCATGGATCATAGATCCCCCACACTATCTCTAAATAATAAAATTACCCTCCCTTCATAGATGGGTAGATAATGATGGTGTATAAATTCAGAGTGATAAATTAGAACCCATTTGTTGTAGATATCTAATACATAATGTGTACCATAAAAAAATCCATTCTAAAATGATACCTCAAAAATACAAAAACTATATCAACATATGAAATGACAATGTTTGACTATAAACATTACTTTGGCCAAAGATTTTAATAATTAATGATCTATATGATCAGTTAATTTCATACACACTACTCAATCGGATTACACCTTATCTTGCATTGATGATGCTAATTAATTTAGTGGAATCCATCTACTTTTTATTTAGAGTCATAAATGTGAGATTTGGTCAAATTATATAATAATATAAAAAAATCAATAGATTCATTTAAAATATTTCCCTTTAGCTGATAAAAATATGTTAAGTACATAAACATCAAATACACACATTTAATCTATCAAATGTAATGTAATGAATCTAATATCATCTAATTTATTACAAAATAAAAAATAGTCCTTAATATAACATACTATCTAGGCAATGATTTATCTAAACTACCAGTTATGCTAATCATAAGTAACTTATACTGTTATTTCATCCCCAAAACAAACATTAAAATATAAACTTATCTTTTTGTTCATATTCCATATAAATAACAAAAGCCAGTCAATACATCTTAATATGCTCTATATTTAAAACCCTTAAATACCTTATTTTAATACTTTTATTCAAACATTAAACTATACAAGCACCCATTTTCACCCTGTTATGGTAATAATTTTTTTAAGCATATCACAGTTATGAAAACACACACACACACACACACACACACACACACACACACACACATGCTATATAAGTATAATGAATAAATATTTTAATTTTTAGTAATAAATAATATCTCAAATAATATTACATGATACAAAGCTCCACAGAGCATGAGTCTCAATGACTCAAGTATCAATCTATAATCTCAAGTGTAGTACTCCAGCTAGGAGGGAGAGCATCATCTGAGTATTTTTTCACACCATGGATCATAGATCCCCCGCACTATCTCTAAATAATAAAATTACCCTCCCTTCATAGATGGGTAGATAATGATGGTGTATAAATTCAGAGTGATAAACTAGAACCCATGTGTTGTAGATATCTAATACATAATGTGTACCATAAAAAAATCCATTCTAAAATGATACCTCAAAAATACAAAAACTATATCAACATATGAAATGACAATGTTTGACTATAAACATTACTTTGGTCAAAGATTTTAATAATTAATGATCTATATGATCAGTTAATTTCATACACACCACTCAATCGGATTACACCTTATCTTGCATTGATGATGCTAATTAATTTAGTGGAATCCATCTACTTTTTATTTAGAGTCATAAATGTGAGATTTGGTCAAATTATATAATAATATAAAAAAATCAATAGATTCATTTAAAATATTTCCCTTTAGCTGATAAAAATATGTTAAGTACATAAACATCAAATACACACATTTAATCTATCAAATGTAATGTAATGAATCTAATATCATCTAATTTATTACAAAATAAAAAATAGTCCTTAATATAACATACTATCTAGGCAATGATTTATCTAAACTACCAGTTATGCTAATCATAAGTAACTTATACTGTTATTTCATCCCCAAAACAAACATTAAAATATAAACTTATTTATTTGTTCATATTCCATATAAATAACAAAAGCCAGTCGATACATCTTAATATGCTCTATATTTAAAACCCTTAAATACCTTATTTTAATACTTTTATTCAAACATTAAACTATACAAGCACCCATTTTCACACTGTTATGGTAATAATTTTTTTAAGCATATCACAGTTATGAAAAACACACACACACACACACACACACACACACACACACACACACACACACACACACACACACACATGGTATAATCATTTCCAGATTCATTACATAGTCATAATCGTATAACTTCTACCATATATCTATATACTCTAAGTATACATCCAGTTAATAAAATATTTCTAACATTATTTTATATTCTAGATAAATTTCAAATTTACTTTTTTGAATAAAACACATAGACTACATGATGATTTATCATTCATACACAATCAACTAATTTTATCCCAATTCCATTTATTTAAATTACTCAAATAAATTGATTCATATTAATGTTTGAATTTCTTGTATATAAATATCATCAAATACATACACTCATTCATTTTATGTCAAACATTGATAATTATGTGACTACGTATCTCAGTCCTAAAGTTACACAATTCACAAAAAGGTACAGTTGGTAACCAATAACCAATCCATATTTATTATCCTATCTAAATTAATTTGCATAGAAACTAAGAAATTCATCTATATTATGAATTAATTCTTCTATCTCAGACTTAAAATTTTATCATACAAGTAAATATATAGTCATATGATTAAAACATAACTTAGCCTTAATTCATACACAGTCCTTAAATATTAAGTTCAATTGATAAGCGTAATTCAGCCAAGACATTATACTATTTGCTTAACTAGAAACCTACTATTCGCATCCTTACCCGGTTCAAGACTTCCTATGTTTAGGACTTGACCAATAATAAACCCCAATTCTATATATATTAAATAATATATAGCTATAAACTTTTATAATGACACATAATATATATATTCCATACTTGAATTCATAAAATCATGTTAAATCTTTGCTAACATAATTTAATTGAAACCCTGACCTTTAAATTATATATGTGTGTGTGTGTGTGTGTATTTATATATATATATATATATATACACACACACACATATGTGTGTGTGTGTGTGTGTGTGTGTGTGTGTGTGTGTGTGTGTGTGTGTGTGTGTATAATTTATCGATCATTAAGCTTGAATATATACATATATATAAGTTCATGTGTGTGTGTGTTTATATGTAATCAATTAGTTTCAAAAACACATAAGCATTTCACCCAAAAATTCCAACTAGGTATAAACATAGTCAAACCCATGTAACCTATATAGGATTTTACCTAAGTTGAGCATTAAAATATTATGTGCTTAGACTGGTTCAATAACTAAAATGGAATCATAAGACCTTGTAGAAAATTCATTTAAAATATAATAATCAATTAATGAATTTGCTAGGATTTATGAATTGAAAAAGGATGTAAGACATAGTTTCCATAGAGGTATATATAAACATGATGAACCCCTTTAACCCTACCTATTCCATTTGGTTTAATTGGGTTGGATGTAGGGTTCAATGGATGGTCGAGCCATCCACAGGGCCCTACATCCAATCCCCTTCATTTTTTATTTATAGATTTCAAAAAAAATGAAACCCATTTATCCTTTTCACTTCTTTTCCACAAATCCATCAAACACATCACATAAGAATTTAAAATACATTACCATCCTATAACAGTTGATTATTATGCCAAGAAAATTGAATCTCCTCTTTCTTTAGCTAAAATACCTTATTTTTCTCTTTCTACCTACTACTCCCTGTAAGTCATCCTCACAATCTTCCTTATTCTCTCCTTTATTCTTTTTCATCACCTTATTCATCATAAATTTCTCCTCCATTCTTGGTAGACAAAATTGACTAAAAATATGCATACCAAAATAGCTCAACAAAACCCCTACTAAGCTACAGTCTACCACCATTTCTCATGCAACCAATAGCCAAACTTGCATCATTATTTTTTACCTAAGAATGATGGTTAACTAGGGTCAATGAGAGATTAGAAACCCTAATCATCTTTTATCATTGATTAAAATAATCATTATATATCCTTAATAATATATGCATTCCTTTTGACTTAAATCAAATCTAGCATAGACTTCACTTACTTTATGCAAACCAACTAGACAACAAGTCCATCATCAATATTATTATATGCAATGTCGAACATCGACAAATCAATTAAAATAATGAATATAGGGCATGGGTAAAAAATATATGTCTTTAAAATACTATTGTAATTATTACCAAGTCATCCAAATTAAACTCTATGCATGTGGTTTTAAACTATAAGTTAACCCTCTAGGTTTAAATAATAACCATAGACTTTAAAGAATAATCTAATAAGCACAATGATGATATATAATTTTTACACAATGGTATTATCTATAACACTTGCATTACATTATGTTTATTAACTAAGCACTATACCTAAGTCAAAACACAAATTTCATTTTACCATGCCAAAATCATTCATTAATACTTAATAAAGAGCTTATAATTCATTATCTTTTATAGGTTTATATTACTATTAAAATTGATAATAGTAACCTTATAAACATAAATAGTCACTTACAAATTGGCTCAACTAAGTAAGAACATACATCTATTATTTTTAACAAAGAATCCAAACAAACATTGTTAAATGAATATTTAGCTATGTGTAATACCTCAGTAAATCATGTTAAACTTGATAGGTATGCATTTATCAAATCAAGTAACCAATAACATCAACAAAAACTAGTTAAGTGAAATCATGCAATCACAAAAAATTATTTGAAAACACAAAAGATCAATAAGACATTAATAATAAAAAACAAAGCATACGACAACTATCTAACTCAAATAATTTATCATAAAACATGATATACTACTTTGGTGTGTGTGTGGATTTACAGTTTTTCATATTGTCATCCCCCAACACCTCCATCTACACCATCCTCTCTAATTATTCTCTCCCTCCATCATATTCTAAGGGATGGATTTGTCCTATATCCATCTCATAAAAATGAAGGTAGTTATCCTAAAACATAATTATATCCATAAAATAATGTTGTACAATTAAAAAATATGATCATAATGTACAGAGTATAAAAATACAACTATTTCATAGCAAACCAATCATGTAAATTAATCAACACATAACTATCCCATAATCAACATATGGCATAATGCTTAATTAGATAATAGTTAATCAACTAATGATCATAATAATCCATAGATCAAATAGTTTTTTTAGTTTAGAGTGAAATTAGAGTGTGATATCCTTGCCCCCTAATATTGGTCATCATCCCTATGACATTAAGTCAAATACAAGTTTTGAATTTAAATCATTATTTAGCATAAAATAATATAGTATGCAACCATAAATCAAACAAACAAATGTGGAAATAGCTTGTAAAACCCATCATATTCCTTCCATGTGGTAATATGTTCAGAATATTGGTCGTATTAGACCTTGCATTGTAACACTTATCTATTATGAAACCAATTTTTCTAGTGTCAATTATTTTGATTGGTTCCACCATGACCACCTTGAGATCCAGAACCTTCAAAGCATTACAATATAACACATGTGAATGATCAAAAACATACTTTTTAAGATAAGACACATGAAAGACATTATGCAAAAGAGCTAGAGATTGTGGCAATGTAAGCCTATATGCTACAAGATTGACCACTTATAAAACCTTGAAGTGTCCCTCATATCTTGGTGAAAGTTTCACTAACTTCCCAAGTTTAAATGAGCTTTCTAAGGCTTAACCCACAAAAACACTTTATCACCTATATAAAAATGCCTAGCTATTGTCTTTAGATTAGCATAACTTTTTTGTCTATCTTATGCAGAGTAACTTCTTATACAGTCTCAACCCTGCAAGTCACACACACTTATCTCTTCCTTAAAGACCTTCTTGTGGCCTTTTTTTGATTTTTTCCTAATTTTAAAGATTATATAATATATAATAATATAAAATAAGGCTCATTTTAAGTACCCTCTATCAAGTTTCACCTATCCACAAATTTTCTTGGCTCAAAACATCTTCTAGACCACTTTTCTAGCCTTAGGCCTCTTCCAATTAGGTCTCTCTAAGGGATAATTCAACACAACTTATATATATATATATATATATATATATATATATATATATATATATATATATATATATATATATATATATATATGTATGTATATATATATATATATGTATGTATATATATATATATATATATGTATGTATATCTATATATATGTATATATATATATATGTGTGTGTGTGTGTGTGTGTGTGTGTGTATATATGTATATATATATATATATATATATATATATATATATATATATATATATATATATATATATATATATATATGTATGTATGTATATATATATATGTATGTATGTATATATATATGTATGTATGTATGTATGTATATATGTATATGTGTGTGTGTGTGTGTGTGTGTGTGTGTGTGTGTATATATATATATATATAGGGTGTAAACCACTTGATTCTATTATAACACCTTGAAATTTTTTTAATTACAAAGTTTTGACCTTTCTATCTGGATATAACTCTTGCAAATGAATTTTTGGTTTCAAAACCCTAACTCTGGGTTTTCCTATTTTGTACAGACATAAGAGGGGTTATATTTATTTATTGAATTATTAAATACCATAAAAGGCACTATAAAGGATTATAAACCTTTATAAAATCCTTACTCACCTTATCCAATCCTTATAAATTCTCCTTAACTCCTCTGCTAAACATTTCTATCAAGTTTTGTGTTTGACTATGCAGGTTTTGTGTGGTTTCTATAGGTCTGTGAGGTCTATGTTGTGTATTTCATAAATAAACATGAACATATAAAAGTTAAACACACTAATTAACATTAATAAACATTAAAAACCTTACCAAATCACAAAATTTTGTATAAACTTATCTTTATGATGCATTCCTTCCTTGATCAATACACACAATCCATTTCAAAATGCAATACATAGGAAAATATGGTACTTTGTGCATTTTAATTCAAAACTATGAGATTTATTTTTAAATTATTGAAAATTTAACTTCTCCAAATTTTCATCAATCATACCACATGAAAATATAACCTTTTATACATTCTATAACCTCTCTAACTGCCTTTTGGGACCTTCCAATGGTCACTAAAGAGCTAGTTAAGAAATATGAACATATAAAAAGTTGGTATTCCATGAATTAAAGACTTTTTACCCATGACATGTACTCTAGGGGTATTTAATATATAATTACAATAAAAAATTCACCTTGACAAGTTCCTTCACACACCTTTGCAATGCTCATTCTAAACCAAACAATTTAAATTTTCAAAAATTGAGTTTTGGTGGAAAAGTAGAAATTTGAATGTTTATTAAGATAAAACTAAAACTAACTTCTATATTTGTAAAATAAGGATTTTATATGAATCTAAATACCTCATATACCATCATCAAACCAATATTTGAAAAAATAAACCAAAATTGAAGTGGAAACCATCTTATAAAGGATGCTCCTGCATCATACTCCCAGGGAAAGAAAAAAACATAGGGATTATTGTCCATGAGTGTTTATATATTACTTCCATGCATTTTTTATGGAATTTTCAATCTTATATGTATCATCTTCAACTGGTTAGCATTTTCATTTGACCAAATACCTAAATTATTACTTGTCTCTAGTCTGTTTGATAACCTACTTATCTAGTATGCATTCCAATTCCTATGATTTGGCTTAAGGAAACTATGTTTCCCAATATATACCTAATTTATTTGTTCCTTTTATTTTTTCTTCACCTTTGACTCATTATTTTTAAGGGTGAAAGTTTTGAACATTAAATATTGGTGATGTGCCTACACCACTAGGTAAATCCAACTCATAGGCATTGTTAGCAAACTTCTTGAGTACCTTATAAGGACCATTTTTATTCATCGTCATCTTATTATAATCACCTCTTGGAAACATATCCTTCTTTATATGATCCAAAACCAAGCCTCTAATATGAAAAATCACCTCTCTTTTACTTACATTTGGTTACTTCTTTTACTTATCCACACTAGCTTCTAGATGATTCCTTACCTGTTCAGTTCCTCCTTCATTTCCACTATAAATTATTCACCTTCATCACTCCTCTTGTCCATATGACTAATATTTATAAGTTCAAATACTCCTTTAAAATTCATACCATATATTACTTGAAAAAGACTCATGCCAATGCTCCCATTGGTAGAGTCATTGTAGGCAAACTCTGCTTAAGGCAACATAATATCCCACTTATTGGGATTATCCTTAAATAGAAACCTCAATAGGTTCCCTATGATTATATTAACAACCTTAGTTTGACCATATATTTGAGGTTGGTAATATGAACTGAAACTCAAGTTTGTCCCTAGCTTTCTCCATAGTGTCCTCCAAAAATGGCCAAGGAACTTAGTGTCTCTATTAGATACAATTTTTAATGGTAGTCCATGAAGCCTTACAACTTATTTAAAAAACAAATTTTCCACATGGGTAGCATCATTAGTAATCCTACATGGAATGAAATGTGCCATTTTGTAAAATCTATCCACAACTACATATATTGAGTCAAAACCTCTTTGTGTCCTAGGCATTCCCATAACAAAGTCCATGCTTATGGATTCCAAAGGCCTATTTGGGATTGGTATAGGTTGATACAAACCTAAATTAGTGCTCTCACCTTTATCCAATTGAAAAACTTTACATCTTTTAACATACCTACTCACTTTTGTTTTCATCTTAGGTCATTAGTAGTGTCTAATGAGTTGTTCCAATGTCTTATCAATCCTAAAGTGGCATGCCATACTCCCACTATGTTTTTCTTATGTTATATTCTCCCTTATTAAAATTTTTGGCACACATAGTTACACCCCTTTGAAAAATAATCCATATTATAAGATAGTCTAGCCATGGATCCTTATTGAGTGTAGTTGGGTGCTTGCAGGCATTGTATGCTTCCTTAAAGTCTTCATCATATTCATACATATCCTTGAGTGACTTAATACCATCACTCTCAAGTTGTATCTCATACTCTAACAAATCTCTCCTACATAATGCATCTATAACCTTGTTACTTTTTCCTTGCTTATACTTGATGGTGAAGGTGAAAATTTGCATATACTCCACCCACTTCATGTGTCTTTGGTTCAGTTTGGGCTGATTTGTGATAAACTTAAGTTCATGATTATTTGTATAGATAATGAAATCTATTGGCATTATATAATGCCTCTAATTCTTCAATGTTTATACCATTTCATAGAGATCCAAGTCATAGGATGAGTAATTCTTCTTGGCATCATTAAAATTTTCATTTAAATAATCTATAGGTTTTCCCTTTTGGCATAGTATATCCCATATTTCCACTCTACTTACATCACATTCTATTTGAAACACTTTGTTAAAGTCTAGAGATACCATTATAGGATGATTTGTTATTCTTTGCTTCAAGTATTAGAAACTTCTCTCATCTTTCTCACTCCAAAAAAACCTCCTTTTGTTTCCCTTAATGGTGTCTCTAGTAGGAAAACATATCCCATTGAAATTCATAATAAACTTCCTATATAAACTTGCAAGACCATGAAAACTTCTTATCTCTCCAACTGTCCTAGGTGTTGGCCACTCTATGATTAGCTTCACCATGTTTTTATCCATGTTTATCATGCCTTGAGAGATAAAAAATCCAAATTAAAACAATTCTAAATTCATTAATTCACACTTTTTGAGGTTAATTAACAACCTTTCTTTTTGCATCCTCCTCGTGACTAGATGTAAATGGTGAAGATGTTCTTCCTTATTATGTTTGTAGATAAGTATGTCATCCAAATATACCTCTATAAAATTACTTATAAAACACTTGAGGACTTCATTAATCAGCATCATGAAAATTCTTGGTGCATTGGTCAAACCAAATGGCATAACCATCCATTCATATTATCCTTCATTTATTTTAAAAGTGGTTTTCCACACATCTCCTTTTCTGATCCTAATCTGATGGTATCCAATTTTGAGATCAATTTTGGATAATTAGATTACTCCAATCAATAAATCCATTAAATATTCCATCCTAGGAAGTGGAAACTTATATCTAATAGTGATCTTGTTGATATACCTAAATTTAATACACATTCTCCACTCATCTTCCTTCTTAGGAACCAACACTGTAAACACTGCACAAGGAATAAGACTTTATTTGATCAATAGTTTGTATATAATCTCTTTCAATTGTCTCTTTATATCTACATTTTATTTATGGTTTATCTATTAGGTTCCTTATTAGGTAAGCTTGCTATAAGAACAAAGTCTATATGATGAGTGATGTTCCTCATAGGTGGCAATATACTTGGCAACTCATCTAACACTATTTTTGCATAATCCTCGAACATGTCTTAGATTTATTCAGGTAACTATTGATATTTTTGGATATCATAATATTCCTAGGCTTTATTACCAATACAAATCCCAATTCCTCTTCATTCATGGCACTTATAAACTCTTTACCACTTACCAACATCACATTCGACCCAACTTGTTGGTCATTATCTTCATCCTTCATGGGTAGCAAGGTATGACTAACTCCATATTTGACCAAGGTGTACACATTTATCCTTATATCATTAGTGGTTTACCTATCATATTTCCAAATCCTCCCAAGAATCACATGACAAACATCCATGGGGATGACATCACAAAGGACCTTGTCCTTGTACCTGCCAACTTAGAATTCCACCCAACTTTGCTCACTTACAAAGACTTGTTGACCCTTGATCAATCATGATACCTTGTATGGTGTGAGGTAAGGCAACTTCTTCAATCCAATTTTACTAACCATTTCAACAAAAATTGGTTGAGGCAACTTATTCAATCCAAGTTTACTAACCATTTTAATAGAAACTAGATTATCTGTACTTCCTAAATCTATGACTATTTTACAACATTTACCTTGGAATTTATAAGAAGTACTGAAAAGAGTTTTCCTTTGTGGTGGATCATTTTCCTTGTGTGGATTTATTAATACCCTCCTCATTAGCAATGATTATCCTACATCAAGTTCCTCCATAAGTGATGGATAAAAAACACTCTCCTCCTTAACTCCTTGAGTAATTTAATTTCTTCCTTAAATTCTTGGGATCTCTATTGGTTGATTTTCTATGCACTCCCATGATCTATGTCCAAAAAAATTATTATATTTGAAACACCTTCCTACAAATCCACATGATTCTCTACCCTTTGGTGCATATCCACCCTTCCAATAAGGCCTTCTACCTCTAAATCCTCCTCTTGAACTAGATGGTTACTCATGTGATGTACTAAATTATCCTAGGCTCCTTGGTGAATTTCATTTGCCTCATTGTTTTCCCCTACATATAATAATTATACCTCTACCTTTATTCTATTGGTTTTGTTTCTTATTAAGTTTGTTTTTATCTTTTAATAACAAGTAGTATCACTCTTCTAGTGTCTTTGGACTAGCAAGACTTAACTTATCTTGTAAGTTGTATCTCAAGCCATTAAGATACCTATCCATTATTTCATTGTCATCTTCCATATGACCTAATCTAATGCTCAATTTTTATAACTCTTCAGTATACTCTCTTACCCCCATCTCTTTCTATTTCAAATTTTGAAGTTTCCTATACAAGTTCATGATATAGTCACTAGGAAAGAATTTTCTCTTCAATTTTGTAACCATCCTATCATAATACCTGATCTTGTCCTTTCCTTTCTTCCTTATATAATATTTTATGTAATCCCACCATAGGTATGCATGAACCTTTATTTTGGTCCTAGTAAACTTCACGTATTGCTCTTCTAGTACATCCTCAAAATTAAAGTGCTTATCCAAATCTCCTATCCAATCAAGGAGTTATTATCCACTAAGGATACTATCATATATTTAAATATATAATTTTGTATTATATCCCTACCCTTTCACCACCTTCAATAATAACTCAAAATTTTGTTCCTCAATCTCTCTCTCTCTCTCTCTCCTTCATCTACCAATTTCGGTGCCTATGGTTCTTCTTCCTCTTGGTCACTAAAATCACTTATGACTACTCCCATTCTCTGATTAACCTAAACTACTATGAGTCTAAAATAAAATTTTAATCTAAGGTTCCTAAAATATTTTAATATTTCATCTCCCATCTATATGGTTTCTACTCTCTCACCTATTGCATTCCTCCTTGGTGGCATCTTATCTTCTCTCAGGTAATTTGTTAAATAACATCTAGCTTCTCTTCCTCTCAAGAAATCTCACCTTATCCACATAATTACAAGTGTATTTTTTTATCTTAGATACCAAAATTATGTTGAGAAACTTCTTATAAAGTCTCAACCCTGCATGTTACACACACTTATCTCTTCCTTAAGGCCTCTCTTATAGCCTTTTTTGAGGTTTTCCTAATTGTATAGATGATCTAAGATTAAATAACATAAAATGAGGATAATTTAGAGTACCCTATATAAATTTTCACCTATCCACAAGTTTAATTGGCTCAAAACATCTTCTAAACCACCTTTCTAGCCTTAGGCCTCTTCTAATTAGGTCTCTTTAAGGGCTAATTCAATGCAAACTTATATATCCATACATAAGCTTTATGTATAGGGTAAAAACCACTTGGTTATATTATAACACCTTAAAAACTTATCAATTACAATTTTTTGACCTTTTTGGCATGATACAACTCCTACAAATGTCTTTTTGGTTTCAAAACCCTATCTTAGGGTTTTCTTATTCTGTGTAGACCTGAGATGGGTTATATTGATTTATTGAATTCTAAAATACCATTAAATGAAATATAAAGGATGAAAAACCTCTATAAAACCCTTTTTCACCTTATCCAATCCTTATAAATTTTCCTTAACTCCTTTATTAAACATATCTATCAAGTTTTATGTTTGACTATGCAAGTTTTGTGTGGTTTTTACAGGTTTGTGAGGTATGTGTTGTGTCTTTCATAAAGAAACATAAATATATCAAATTTAAACACATAAATTAACTTAAATAAAATATTAAAAACCTTACCAAATCATAAAAAAAATCATAAACTTATCTTTATGATGTATTCCTTCCTTAATCAATACACACCGTCCATTTCAAAATGTACATGCATAGGAAAATAGAGTACTTATGTATTTTCCATCAAAACCAAGAGTTTTCTTGATAATTTATTGAAAATTAAACTTATAAAAATGTTCATCAATCATCCCACATAAAAATTCAGCCTTTTATATGTCTCATAACCTCTCTAACTGCCTTTTAGGACCTTCCAAGAGTCACTAAAGAGTTAGTTAGGAAATATGAACATATACAAAGATGGTATTATATACATTAAAGACTTTTAAACCATGAAATAGACTCAAGGGCTATTTAAGGGACAATTATAACATGATTTTACTTTTACAAGTTCCTTCACACACCTATACAATTCTCATTCTAAGCCAAATAATTTAAATTTTGGCAAGAAAGTAGAAATTTTAAAGTTTGTTAAGTTAGGACTAAAATGAAATTATAGATTTGAAAACTAAGGATGTCATAGGCATCCAAATACATCCTAGACCATAATTAAACCAAAATTTAAACAAATAAACCAAAATTTATTTGAAACCCATCTTATAAGTGATCTTCTTGCATCACTATCATTGGCCTTGGCTAACTTTTTCCTGATTGTCTTGAATTTATCTTTCATTTATGAAAGCATCTTAAGTCCAAAGACTACCCTATATTTTAACATATCCCAATTAATTGGTGCTCTACACCTCCTTCTATAAAATGTCTCAAATATATCCATCTTCAATGTTTATTGGTATGAGATGTTGTAAGCAAACTCAACCAATTTAAAGTAATCCTTCCATTTATATTTTTGATCCATGTAATACATATAAAGCAGATATTCCAAAACTTGGTTAACTTTCTCTATCTATACATCATTTTATGGGTGATAAGCAATTCTAAAATTTAATTGCGTACCCAAATCTAAATTTAGATTCAACCGAAAACTATAAGTCATCCTTGGATCTTGATCTAAAATGAACTTCTCTAGAAAACCATGTAATTGATAAACCTACTTCACAAATATTTTTTCAAGCATAGGTGCATCATCTATGAAGTTTCCCAGTATGAATATGTATACCTTGGTTATTTTATGAATTATAACTAAGATCATATCATGTAAATTCCATGATAATGACAACCCTTATATAAAGTCCATACTAATCATCTACCACTTCCATTCCAGCATATTAGTGGATATAGTAATCCAGCTAGATGCATATGTTCAACTTTCACATGATGACATTCCAGATAATGAGACATAAAATCCATTACATATTTATTGATTCCTTTTCATAAATAGAGTGGTATGAGCTCAGCCATGAGTTTGGTTACTCCTAGATGTCCTAATTTTAGGGCATTGTGTAATTCCTTTAACACTACACTCCTTAGATTCTCTCTATCAAGTACATACATCCTAACATTTACCATAAAGGACCATCACTCTCTATTTTGAATCCCTTATACCTAAGATTCTAAGCATTATCAAATAATGCTTTCCTAACTTGATCATAAAATTTATCTCCTAATGATAATTTGATTACTTGATCCCAAAAAGTACTCTTGATAGTAGTCACAAATGTTATGTACCTCCTATAGCTTAGAGAATCATCTACTCTAGTATCCTTGCCTTTGATATAATTAATATCAAAATCATAATAAGATAAGAACTCTAACTATCATCCTTTATGAGCATTTAAGTTTGGTTGGGTAAAGATGTAATTAAGTCCCAAGTTATTAGTCTTGAGCTCAAATAGTTTCCCTAATAGATAATGCCTCCAAAATTGTAATACATGCACAAATACCACAAGTTATAGGTCATGAGGGGAATAATTCACCTCATATGGCTTCAATATCCTAGATTCATAGTCTACCTCTGAGCTAACCTGCATAATAAATCCTCCAAGTCCATCCCTATATGTATCAATGATCACTAAGAATTGACCATTAGGTTTAGGAAATCTTAGCACTGGTGTTGAATTAAGCCTCCTTTTAAATTACTAAAAGTCTATCTCACACTTGTCTGACTAGACAAAAATCTAATTATTTTTCTAAAGAGAGGTAATTAGATTATCTATCTTAGAGAAATTCAGAATGAATTTCTTGTAATAGCCTATTAATCCCATAAACCTCCTTACCTCATGCACATTATTTGGTGTTGTCCACTCTATTATAGATTTTGTCTTTGGTGAATCCAATGAAATACCATCCATAGATATAATATGACCCAAATACTACATTTTATTTTGTAAAATGCACATTTAGACAAATTGACATATAACTTGTGCTTTTCTAAATGCTATAAAACTAGTTCTAGATGTTGTAGGTGCTCTTCTCAACCTAGAATAAATGAAGTTGTCATCTAGAAAGACTAAAACAAAATTATCTATATAGTCTCTAAATACATTGTTCATAAGATTCATAAATATTATTGGAGCATTTATCAATCCAAAAGGTAACATTGTGAACTCGTAGTGTCCATATCGAGTTTTGAATGTTATTTTTAGGATATCTTCTTCACGGATTCTCAACTGATCATATTTTAATCTATTATCAATCTTAGAAAATATCATTTCCCCTCACATTTGATCAAATAGATCATTAATGCATGGTAATGGATATATATTCTTGATCATTTCTTTATTCAACATCCTATAATCTATACATAGATGAAGAGTGTCATCCTTCTTCTTAACAAAAATAACTAGTGAACCCCAAGGTGACACACTTGGTTGAATAAACCCTTTCAAAAATAAATCCTAACTTTGTGCCTTAAACTCAACCAATTCATTGGTTTTCATTTTATACAGTGACTTAGACTATAATATTGATCTAAGTATGATATCAATCGATAAATCAAACTCATGCTTGGGTGGTAATCTTTGAAATTCTTATAGAAACACATCATAAAAGTTTCTTAGAAAAATATAATCTTCGATGAATGGTTCCTTAGACTCCATCTCATTTATATTAATGATAAATTATTTTCACGCCTTCCTCTAATATTTTTTGAGTTGAATTGCAAAAATTTGCCTTATCTTCAACTCCCTTTTCTCAACTTGAAGTTGTGTTTGATTTCCAAAATCATCTTGACACTCAACCTTCTTTAGATAATAGTCAACCTTGGCTTTATACTTTACAAGCTAATTAAATCCTAGGATCACATCATAAGACCCCAATGGTGCAAAAAAAATTCCACTACTATAGTGAATTTAGGCAACCTAATCTCCACTTTGGCTAAACATTTGTTAACTTTGACCTTAAACTCATTCCCATACTACATCAACCATTCATTTTCCATAACTCCATCTTTTCTAGCCAATTTACTAATCATTCTTGGATTAATGAAACATTTTTAGCTCTTGTGTCAATCAAAATAGAAACTAGATGATCAAACAAAATAAATAATAGTTCTATGGGTGAATCTTGTTACTCAACCTGATGATTGTCAACAACTGCATGAATCTGTTGCTGCTAGAATGTACCTTGTTGAGAAGTAGAACCCTTGTTATTTGACTTGTCACCTCTAATTATGAATAAACCTCAATCATAATGGTCACATCCACATATAAAGGAACCTCCAACTAGTCTTTTATTTTTAGACTATTGGTTTCCAGTGAAATGACCCTTGAATTTGTTACTAGGTTTCCTATTCCTTGAACCACTATTGAACTTGGCATTCTGATTCTTGAATTGACTCTTGGAGTGTCCACTTCTTTGCTTCTAGTTCTTATTTTTTATAGTTAGTTTAGAAATTCCAAATTTATTTTTTAGCTTATATCTGACTTGGGAAAAAAATTAGTTTCTATTCTTGCTTTACTTCCTTTTATAAAACTCGATCCATGGTATATGGACCATACACATCTACTTCATAGATAATTTAGGGTTTTAATCTCATGATGAATTTATTGACTAAGGTACATACTTAAGGAGATTGGTGAATTTATCCAAGTATTCATTTATTGATAAGTCCCCTTGCTTAAGATTTTATAAATTTATAAGCTTTTGATTGAAGTACAACCATGGCAGCCATTGTGACCTAAATAATGTCATAAATTATTCCCAAGTGGTGGTGGTTGAGTTGAGGTTCATCTTGAGCTTCTTATTTTTTGACCAAGTTATTACTTCACCAACAAGCTGATAAGCTCCCCAAATTGATTTCATGACTTTAGATTAATTTCAAATCTTAAAATATTTATCCATTTCTATCAACCATGCTTTAGCTCCATCTCTAAATATAGTTCTATCAAACTTGAATGGATTTACCTTTTTCATATCTCGTGCCAAATATGTAGCTACTTAAGATCTCAAATCTTATGACACTTCATCATGTCTCTACTCTTGAGGATGATACTAATCAAAAATATGTTCTTCAGGTTCCCTCTAATTATTATCATCTTCATGACTATGCACTTCCTTTTCTAGGGTTGTAATTTAGTCCCTTGTCTCTTGCATGGTTGCGAGGATTTGGTCAAACTTTGTAGCTTTGCTTAGTAGCATATTGATTTGGATCAAAAGGGTGATTGGTATTCGAATTACCCTCACCTCTTGGTCTAATGTGCACCAATGTTCTTTGTTATTAATAGGAGAATATGTTTATGTTAGTAGACAAATTAAGTTCTAGATTTTGAGCTTCAGTTTTGATACCACACTATAACAACCCCACTAAGTTTTACCAGAATATAGTAAATTTTTTTAAAATTAATTACACATTCATCTTAAAGATTTCACTACGAGAAATATAATTACTGATATTTAACTAATTTCATTAATTTAGTTAATAATAAGGTTTATAACTAATATATTTATTTAGCTAAGGATCACCATAAAAATATATAATAAATCATGAACATTGCTAAATAAATAATAAATACATCTAAATCATTAAAGTAATAGTATAATTTCATCCCCAACTGATACAACATTATAGCCACTAATATATAAGTACAATGAATAAATATTATAGTTTTTAGTAATAAATAATATCTCAAATAATAATACATGATACAAAGCTTTATGGAGCATAAGTCTCAATGACTCAAGAGTCTTCACGACTCAAGTATCAATCTGTAATCTCAAGTGTAGTACTCTAACTAGGAGGGAGAACATAATTCAAGTTATTTTTCACACCAATCAAGGACCATAAATCCCTTACACTATCTCCCCAAAATTAAATGTCCCTCCCTTCATAGATGGGTAGATAATGATGGTGCAAGAATCTAGAATGAGAAACTAGAACCCAAGTGTTGTATATTTATAATACATAATGTGTACCATAAATAAATCCATTGTAACATGATATCTCATAAATATGAAAACTATATCAACATATGAAATGACAATGTTTAACTATAAACATTACTTTAGCCAAAGTTTTTAATAATTAATGATCTTTAGGATCAGTCAATTTTATACACTTCTCAATCAAATTATACCCCATATTGCATTGATGGTGTTAATTAAGCAAGTGGAATATGTTCACTACTTATTTCGACTCATACATTCAATATTTTGTTAAAATATATAATATTATTAAAAAACTAATAGATTCATGGGCATGATTTTCTTGAAATTTTAGAAATCTGGATTTCTATAGATAGTTTGAGATATCTACACTCCAAATTTGAAGATGGTGTAAGAACATGAAATGTATAATTTTGAGTCTAATTTCCAATAATTTTTTTTTTTTTAAATTATTAAGTATAACTAGGTCAAACATCTAAAATTTTAAGAGGAACTCCTTTTTTTAGAAAACATAGTAGATAGACGACCTGCAGTGCACCATTTTTTAGCAACATGTAATATTATTTAAAATCCTTTGGGGAAATTTAGATAAGATATTATAGTTTGTGACCTATATTTTTTATTATTTTTCAATGAATACTTTTTTTATAATTTTTTAAAGTAAATAGAGCCTAAAAATTGATAAATGGATAGCCATCCATCTAGCGTGCATAACTACCTCAAAATAAAATAAAAATCATTTTTTTAATGTGGGTATAATTAGGCCTAGTTTGTGACCATATAAATTTTTTTAACTTCGATGAATGAAATAAAAATTTCATGAACATGTATAGGCATGTATGTTTGCATCATGTAGTGGCCTAAAAAAGTATAGTTAGAAATCAACATAGTTTGAAACCTTAAATTAATCCAAAAATTATAAAAATCACATTTTTGGAAAGAGGAGAGCATGCTCGTCATGATGGTATCAAGTTTTTGAATTTTCAAATTGAAATTCATAGTGTATTTGGCAATAAAATTTGAATTTTGTTGTTTTTTATCATAACTTTCAAAACTTAGCTATACATTGACAGTTCAAGCCCTAGGCTCAAGAATACAATCCATTACCAATACAAAAGACACAAGAATTTAATTCAAATTCAAATACCACAATCTCATTATTAAATGTGTTAGTAAGTGATCACGTTACTTAATAACATGATCACATTATATATTCTCAACACCCTAAAACTCAAATTGGCATTTTGACCTACTAAAGGAGCCATTGGGCCTAGTAATCTTAAGATCAAAGTTTGGTTGATGAATATTGTTGTTTGGGACCAATGTTCTTGTTAATATTTGATAGCATTGAATGATAATTGGAGATGTATTAACCTATGAATCAATTTATTGTTCATTTGATCCCAATATGGTGTGCAATTAGGACAATAGATCTGAAATTGACATTATATGGATATATTTCCTTGGATGGATCTTGGTTGGCCTTAATTACATATCAAACTAAACTAAATACTTGGTTTTTTATAATATGGTGGACAATTAGAGACCCAATTGACATCATATGGACATAATTCCTTTCTCAGGGCTCATTTAACCATGATTATGTATTAGATTGAACTAAATATTCAATTAGTTTAAGATGGTGTGATATCAAAGCCCTAATTGACATTATATTTAAGGAATTCCTTACATGGGGACTGATTACTCTTAATTAAAAATTATATTGAATAAAATACTTTATTGGTTAAATATGATGTGTAATTAGGGAAAATATTCATAATGGACATTAGATGGACACAATTCCTTGCATGGGGTGAAATATGAATCGATTCATATTAGGTGGAAGAAATTAATTACATAGGACTTGGTTGTCCCCAATTGTTATATTATTGAAAAAATATTAATTGAATTAACATGGTGTAATTAGAGCCCCAAATGACATTAGATGGATGTAATTCCTTTATTAGGGATTGAGTGGCCCTAATTGCATATCATATTGAACCTAAATACTCAATTGGTTCAATATGGTGTGAAATTAGGGATAATGGAACCCAGCCAACATTATATGGAAAAAAATTAATTTCATGGGGATCATTTGGCCTAGATTATGTATAAGATAAAAACAAATACATGATTAGCTAAATATAGTTTACAATCAGGGCCAACAAAGTCATAATTGACATTAGATGTATTCAGTTAGTTGCATGAGATTAATTAGCCATAATTTCATATTCAACTAAACTAAATACTTGGTTAATTTAATATGTTATGTATTTGGGACCAAAATAGCCCCCTGTTGATAGTATAAGGATGAAATTTCTTACACAAGGCTTGTTTGGACTAAATTTCATATCATATTAAATTAAATATTCTTTCAGTTAAATTTGGTGCACAATCAGAATCCCAATTATTATTAGATGGATGTAATTCCTTATTGAGGGTTTATTTGGTCCTAATTTCATATCAAATTGAATCAAACACTCAATTATTTGAATAAGGTGTGCAATTAGGGCCCTAATTAAAATTATGTTAACACAATTCCTTGGGCAAGCCTTGATTGGCCCCAATTATGTATCATCTAGAATCAAATACTTAATTGGTTTAATATGGTATGAATCAAGGCCAAGTAAGAACTAATTTCCATTATATTAATCTAATTCCTTGCATACGTCTCCTTTGGACTGAATTGCATATCAAATTGAAAAAATACTCATTTTTTTAAATATGGTGAGGACTTGGTGATATCATATGGATGAAATTCCTTACATTAAGGCTCAGTAGGACCCTAATATCAATTTATCCCCAATTAATATCATTTATATATAGTAATAATTAGGTTCATAGGGATGAACTTGGTTTAAATTTCATCACTCATTATCAAAATTGACTTTGTAGGCTCAATTTGTGATGATGTGGGCGATAATTGATCCTAAATTCACATTCTTTACTCACATATCTAGTTTCAAGTAACTCAAATCTACCCCAATCACCATCATGATTATACCTTATATACCTTAAAACCTATACCCTAAGGCCTAATCCCTAAACTCTAAGACATAAATATAAACTCTTTAAACCTTGAACCAATCATTTTAGCCCAAATTAACATCATTTAGACTAAGAATTAAGTTCACAGTGCTCATTTTGGCCTGAATCACATGATTGATTACCCTATTTGACTAATTCACTCAATACGCATGATGACATCCAAGGTATAATGACAACCCAAAAGCACAATCTATAGTCACAAATGGGTCCAAGTGATTCAAATTATTCTCAATTATCTTTGTGATTTACCCTATGTACCCTAAACCATATTTATATTAAAACCTAATCCCTAAACCATAAACCCTAAATACTATACCCTAGATTTTAAACCATAAACTTTCCTTATTTACTAATTGATTTAGTCCTAATTAACATCATTTATAGTAAGGATTAGGTTTGAAAATGGCATAGATCAATTAGACATTATATATAGGTCTTTAAACCTAAACCTTATGCCTAATCCATAATCCCTAAAATATAAATTGTAATCCCCATGCCCTAATACCCACTACATGCCACAAACATACATGCCTTATGATATAACTAATTTTATCATGAGATGGCATAAAATGCACTTTTTAAACCTATGGCTAAAACTTAGCCTTTGGAGTACCAATTTACTTGAGCATCTAAAGTAAATTAAGGCTAATTCAATTCCCTTTAAACTAATCAACCAAAGGGGAGGGTAGTTGATTATTTTAATTAAAGAGGAATTAGAGGCCAATTTGAACCCCTTCAAGAGCAAGATATGATTTGGGTCAAAATCAAAAGATTGATTCTATCATGAATTGATCCAACTAGTTATTTTGTGCAATTAGGGGCATGATCTGGGCAAAATTGAGCCCCTAAACCAAATTTATGGCTCAATTTATTGTATAACATGCATATGGCATAATTGACCCTACTTTTATCAAAAATGTAAACATGAAGGTAATTATCATAAATAGGTGAACAAGCAACTCAAATGTTCTTCAATTACCTTAGTGATTAGACCTTATATCTAATATATTGAACCCTAAACCCTATACTATTTAACTTTAACCCTAAACCCTATACCATCTATGTTAAACCCTAATCCATAAGCCCTAAAACCCAAACCCTTCAAATTATGTACCTTAAACTAATCAAATTAAGCCCCAATTAACATATTTTATATATATAATAAGAATTAGGTTCATAGGGATAAACTTGGTCAAAATTTCATTACTCATTAAACCATAATTGACTTAATTGGCTCAATTTGTGATGATGTGTGGGCTAACTAAGCTCAAAATCACATTCTTTACTCATAAATATAGGTTTAAGGAGCTCAAATTTGCCCTAATTACCATCATGATTGTACCTTATATACCCTAAAACCTATACCCTAAGCCATAATCCTTAAATTTCCTAATCCCTAAACTCTAAACCATAAATATAAACTATTTAAACCTTAAACCAATCATTTTAGCCTAAATTAGCATTATTTAGACTAAGAATTAAGTTCACAAGGATTAGTTTAGCCTAAATAACATGATTGATTTCCCCATTTGACTAATCCACTAAATCAGCATGATGATATCTAGGGTATAATGACAACACAAAAACACATATTATAGTCACAAATAGGTCCATGTGATTCAAATTATCCTCAATTATCTTTTTGATTGACCTTGTGTACCCTAAACCATATATACATTAAAACATAAGCCCTAAACCATAAACCCTAAACATTATATCTTAAATTTTAAACCATAATCTTTCCCTATTTACCAATTAGTTTAGTCCTAATTAACATCCTTTGTAGTAATAATTAGGTTCACATGACATAGAGTGATTAGACATTTTATACAGATCCTTAAACCTAAACCCTATACCCTAATCACTAACCCTTGAAACATAAATTGTAAGCCCTATTCCCTAATTCCCACTACATGCCTCAAATATACATGCCTTAATAATTTATTTTATCATGAGATGTCATAAAATGCATTTTTTAAGTTCTTATGGCTAAAACTTAGCCTTTGGAGTACCAATCTAGTTGTGCATCTGAAGTATATTAGGGCTATTTTGAGCCCCTTAAAACTAATTACATGACTATAAAATGTGATTGTGGGTTAATCATCTCTAACTATCCCCAATCACCATCATGATTGTACCTTATATACCCTAAAACCTATAACCCAAGCCCTAATGCTTAAATTTCCTAATCCTTAAACTCTAAACCATAAATATAAACTCTTTAAACCCTAAACTAGTCATTTTAGCCTAAATTAACATCATTTAGAGTAATAATTATCTATATTATTGACCCTATGTACCCTAAACCTAAGCCCTAAACACTATACCCTAAATTGTAAACCAAAAAATTTCCCTAGTTACCAATCGATTTAGTCCTAATTAACATCCTTTGTAGTAAAAATTAGGTTCACATATTGTATAAAGTGATTAGACCATATATACACCCTTAAACCTAAAACCTACATGACCTAATCCCTAAACCCTAAAACATAAATTGTAATCCATAATCCCTAAAACATAAATTTTAATCCCTAAACCTTATCCACTAATGCCTTAATCCTTAATCCATAATCATTAATCTATATTAAGTATAATTGGATCTTGTTATTTAATAATGCAATCATATTATCCTTAATATAGATAACACTCAATTCTTAATTCCAATTGATAACCCCAAACGAGTATTAAGAATGACATGATCACATTATTACATAATATGATCATGTTATTGTTAATATACACTTCTCAATATGTTGGATGAAGTAAAATTTTGTACAAAAAATAACACAATCATGTTATGATTATTATAGACTAAGCTCAATTTTCAACATCTATTTTTAACCCAAATCAAAAATTCTACCCCCACAAACATTCTCTACATACTTTTATAGGACCTATGGTACCTTTGTACTTGACCCCACCTTTGAAAAGTTTTTAGTTGTCCTTGGTGGGTGATGGATCACATTTGATGAAGAGGAATATGTTAAAGAACAAAACACCAAAGGAATTAAAATATTTTAGAGAGAAACACAAGATATGAATGTAAAAGCTTCATGGTAGACAAGGTACAAACCCTAATCCTGATGAACCAAATGCCATAGATAATGAGCCAATTAATAATAATGATGAAATTGACCATAATGAATTAAATAATGATGAAATTGGCCATAATGAAATCAATAATAATGAAAGTGAAAATAATTAATTACTTAATGTTGAAAGTTTACATTTAAAGTTCCAAAATTTTTATTTTATTGATAATAAGTCTATGTATAATGCTTCACCCCCCATGAATGAAGAAAATTTTGATGGAAACAAATAATGATAAACTTAACCATCAAGAAAATTTCATGGAAATATATAATGAAGAAATAAGCAATGAATAAAATGCCATCCCACCTCTAAACAATGAAATTAATAACAATTTTGAAACACCCTCTCAACAAATTACACCATTACCAACCCCTCTAATAATTGTGCATAGAAAAGATAAGTACCTAATTGAAGTTGATGAAAATATTATAGAACCAATGCATAACAAAATGTCTGATCACCATTCCACAAGATTGGCTCAACAAATTAGGGATAATGTATTTCATAATTTGGATTGGGATAATTTATTTCATAATTTTGATTATGATAGTCAAAGATGTCAATTATTTGTTTCATTGATAAAATTGATTAAGATGAGACCTATACTGTATACATTAGGACTAAGAACATCTAACATGGATGATGAAAACAATGAAATTGTTAAAAATATACATGATGTATATCATACTTTAGGCCCAAAATCATGCACCAAAAATTGTAATGTTGCCCAAAATATACCTACAACTTGTGTAGTAAGTGACAAAATAAGGAAAAAATGAGTGTTTTCAAAAACAATCCTAACACTTAATATAAATATAAAAATAATAATGAAAGAAATTGAAAGATGTGAAAAACTTAATAAACCTAATACCATAGAGCTAAGGGCATTTTCTAATAGACTTCCATGAAAGGACAAGGATATAGTCAATACTCTCAAAGAGTTGCTCAATTTTGGAAAGATAGTACAAGAGTTTCACCTAATGCAAGAGATGTTGTGATAAGAAGAGTTGGTTCTCATAACTGTGAACCACATCTAAAATATTTATTGGATATGACTCAAATATACATGTACTCTAAATTTTTGGGAAAACATCCATAAATTTTTATTTGTCAAAGATATTTTGAGATGGCCAAACCTTTTTATGTAAAAATAAATCACACATGCACCACTTGTTGTTATAGGCAACATGTTGAATTTTCAATGCACTATGATATTTTTCACCATATTCATTATACTTTGTATACTAGCAACATTATACAAGAGTGTGGCACTGAATTGCCACCAAAACTAGCCAAGGAATTTATTCCAACTATCTTTTACAAAAGATTGGATGGACAATTATTTGACAACAAATCATGTTTAAATGGAAATTATAGTATTTATGTTGGATTACCAAAATTAAAAAAATGTATCCATGAGGAGATTAAAAGTGTAATTGGACATGAATTAGTTGGTTTAAGCAAATATAAATTAGTGACTTATCAAGTGAAAGATGACAAAGAATCTAAAAGGTGTGAGCTTGTTACAAAAATGATACATGTTTCTGAATTTTTGGTCAAATTTAGAGAGAAGATTATTTATGAGTATGTAGGCACACACACAAGGTTAGATGGTTGGATGAACATTTCAAGATAAGCAATGATACAATCCCACTTAGTTTGATTATTTCAATAGTTGATTTTGCTAAAAATTACACATTCAGACCCTAAATGGAATTTCAATCTCAATATTACAACTCATCACAAGTTGCCATATTCATGCATATAGCATTCATGAATGCACATAATAGTATGGAGTAACAACAAAAATATTAAGGGAGTACCATTTATATATCAGTGATGATAGATCATATTGTTTAAAGTATGTGCAAGGTTGTTTTCATAAGTTTTATGAATAGTTGAATCAGAGGAACATTACTTTCAATCAATATTACATTTGGTCAGACAATGCACATCATAATTCAAAATGCATGAATGTTTTATTGGTTGAGTAGGATGCATATTATCACTAGTGTATAACACATTTGGAGTTTCATCGATGTTGGACATGGAAAAGGGGAGCATGTCTAAAAAGAGCTATTACAAGGGAGAAGTTAAAATTTGAAGAGGATGTTCATTTGATAAATGAGAAAAATATGGTTAAAAGGTGTAATCAGAACATATGTCATAATGCTCAACTAAATTCTACTATTTGTAGACATTTTTGGTTAATGGAGAAAGAACACTTGGAAAATTATGAGGATTTTATGACTCGAATGGGTTCAAGTGACCTTCACTCATTTCATATCTCAAATACAAGTTTTTGGCCTATTCATATGAGACACTTGGCATGTTTCTATTCTGCATACATGGACTCTATTTGGAATGAGTGTGAGTTAAAAGAGTGGGTGGATGATTGGAGTTCTAAACCTATAATTCCAACAACATTACAACTTAAAAATATGATATCATCAAATGAATTTGACCATGTATCTGATCTAGTGCAACCAGGTAGAATATTTTTCATTATGTATAATTTATTCTCATTATATATCTTTGTATTGTCACTAAAAATGGTTTTTTGTGATACAAGGCATGTTTTTGTAGTTATTATAGATGAGGATAATGAAGGGGGCACTAATTACTACTTGTGTCATTGTGTAGAGAGAAATAAAAAATTAACTTCCAAAATTATAGATGGGGAAAACATTGACTATCCCATTGGGCCAGTGGTAGTCAATGGAACTTAGTTTCAATGATATCCTATAAAATATTCATATTAATGGTTGTTTGAAGAGTTTGAAATGCATAGGAAGATACTGCACTATTAAAATTTGATACTTGAAATGAATATTCAATTACAAAAATATTATGGGAGGCCATTAAACAAGAAACTATGGAAAGTTCACAAGTCAGACCATGAAGCTATTCTTGATACTATCAAGGTTAGAGTAGATCTTAGTGGTTTGTTGGATTGAAATACGTAGATATTTTGACTTTTCAAATGTAGGTCTAATCAATTTTACCAAGTGATTTTTTATTTTATAGGTAATACATACAAATATCATTTTTAATTACTTACTAACAATTTCATATAGGTTAGTGGTACCAGATAAGCTTCCACCTTCACATGGTTGGAATTGTCAATAAATAATTATATATTATTAAAGATAAGAGAAGATCAGGTTGGATTTGATCAAATATTAGGTTGGAAATGATCAAAGATCAATAAATGACTTACAATTTTCATTTTATGGATGTTTGAACTTAGGTTAAAAAATGCATTTTTTATGTATTGGGAAGGGTGTTCTTGAGGCCAGAATAGGTGGTGGGTTTGTCGATCAAGCCTGATGGGAGGCCAAGAACCTATTAATATATTTTATTCACCCCAAATATGTTTTTAAAATGTCATTTTTTAGTTAAGAAGCATCGAAACTAGAGTTTTATAACCACAACTTAAACTTTGACAACATTTATTGTCAGTGTTTTCATGATCCAAAATGGTAGTGAAAATGCACTTATGAGTGGATTTGAATGTTGCAGAGGTGTGATAACATGTATTTTGAATATTTGGATGTGATTTTAGTGAGATATTTTGAGTTGGAGGTCTTTTAGGTAGAAATTCCAGTTGGATATCAAGAAGTTACTTATTTAATGCCAAAAAGTTGCATTTTTGGACCCCTCATTGCAACTTGTCCAATAAATTGATCTCAAATATTCCATCTAAGTGATATAATGTTTGATTATAAGTATTAAATAGGCATGGGATAGATCTTATGGGTCATATAAATGACTTACAATTTTTTTACGTGTGTTTGAACTTAGGCTAAAATTTGCATTTTTCTTGTAACGGCAAGGGTATTCTTAAGGCTAGAATGGATGGTGGGTTTGTCAATCAGGCTTGATGGGAGACCAATAACCTAGTCCTAGATGTTATCCTCCCCATATATGTGTTTATAATGTTATTTTTTAGTCAAGAAGCATCAAAACTAGATTTTTACAACCATAACTTAAACTTTGACAACATTTGTTGTTAGTGTTTTTGTGCTCTAGAATGCTAGTGAAAATGCTCTTTGAGGTCAATTTGAATGTTTTGGTGGTGGCATAACATGTAATTTTCATATATATATATATATATATATATATATATATATATATATATATATATATATATATATATATATATATATATATATATATATATATATATATATATATATAATGTGTGTGTGTGTGATAAAATTTATATATTTTTAGGTGGAGGTCTCAAAGGAAAAAAAGCCAATTGAAGCTTAAGAAGTTACTTGTTCACTACCAAAAAGTTGCATTTTTGGACCCCTCACTATAACTTATCCAATGGATTGATATCAAATACCAAACCTAAGTGATATGGGGTGTGATTAGAGGGATTAAATAGGTAGGTTAAGGATCTAATGATTCATGAAAATTATTTATAGTTTTCATTTTATGCATGTTTAAATTTAGGCTAAAATTTTACATTTTTCTTGTATTGGGAAGGGTATTCTTATGGCTAGAATGGGTGGTGGGTTTGTCAATTTAGCCTAATGGGAGGCCAAGAACCTAGTCCTAAATTTTATGTTTTTTTAATGTCATTTTTTAGTCAAGAAGCATCAGAACTAGAGTTTTGTAACCACAACTTAAACTTTGACAATATTTGTTGTCAGTGTTTCTGTATGCTAGAATGGTAGCGAAAATGCACTTCCAAGTGGATTTGAACATTTTGGTAGTGTGATAACATGTAATTTTCCTATATATACATTATTTTAGTGATATATTTTTTGTTAGATGTCTTGGAGGTAGAAATCCTAGTTGGAGCTTAAGAAGTTGCTTGTTCAATGCCAAAAAGTTACATTTTTGGACCCCTCATTGTAACTTGTCCAATGGATTTCTCTCAAAGCTTCCACCTAAGTTATTTTGGGTGAAAATATATGGATTAAATATTCATGGGATGAATCTAATGGTTCATGAAAATGAATTATATTTTTTCATTTTACACATTTTAAACTTAGGCTTAAAAATTACATTTTTCTTGTATTGGGAAGGGTGTTCTTGAGGCCAGAATAGGTGGTAGGTTTATCGATCATGCCTAATGGGAGGCCAGGAACCTAGTAATAGACGTTATCTACCCCTAGGATGTGTTTTAAATTCCATTTTTTAGTCAATTGGCATCAAAATTAGAGTTATGCAACCATAAATTAAACTTTGACAACATTTATTGTCAGTGTTTTTGCGTTCTATAATGGTAGTGAAAATGCACTTCTGGGTGGATTTAAACATTGAAGAAATGTGATAAAATGTAATTTTCCTATCTAGATGTGATCAAAGTGATATATTCAAATTTTTATCTCTTAGAGGTAGAAATGCCAATTAGAGCTCAAGAAGTTGATTGTTCACTACCAAAAAGTTATATTTTTGGACCCCTCACTATAACTTGTCCAACAAATTACTCTTTAAGCTTACACATTAGTGATATAGGGTATAATTAGAGGGATTAAATAGGCATGGGAAGGATTTGATGGTTCATAAAAAATACTTACATTTTTTATTTTACATGTGTTTGAACTTAGTCTCAAAAATTGCTTTTTTTGTATTGAGAAGGGTGTTCTTGAGGCCAGAATGGGTGGTGGGTTTGTCGATCATGCCTGATGAGAGGCCAAGAACCTAGTCCTAGATGTTATCCACCCATATGTTAGTAGTGTCAATTTTTAGTTAGGAATAATTAGAACTAGCATTATGTAACCATAACTTAAACTTTGACAATTTTGATAACTTAAACTACAAACATAGAAACTTAACATGATTAATTGACCTATTATCTTATTTACCTATTAGGTGATATAAGGGGATGATATAATGTGATGTAGGAATATAGTTAGAAATGGTTAGGTGAGATAATTTTTATTAAAAGGTCCCATAAGTCATGTAAAAGGGGGTTGAAGACATGTCATGTCAAAGTTATAAAGGTGATTACCCTTAAGAATCATGTTTAGTCATATTTAACATCATCCTCATGTTGGATGTAAGAGAATAAATTATGTAACCACCCAAACTAACATTTAATTGGGATGGATTGGAAATTGTAGGTGTTGTGTGGCATAGAAGGGATAGATAAGAGAGAGAGGTGATAGAGAGCTCCAAGACCAAAACACAAAGGGGGAAATGAAGAGAAGATAACATACCTCTTAAAAGATGATGATCTAGTCCTTTTCATGGGCTATGTTTTGTAATAAATATTTTTAAAAGTGAATAAATATGGAATGATTTTGTGTATCTATATTTCATGGAATAGTATTGGATTGTCACCAATTTATATATTATCTTTGAAAAGCCTTAGAGACCATGATCAAGTCACTTTTGTGTGTATTGGTAGGTTTAAACAAGAGATTGTAGGTGAGTATTTGGATGTCTAGGTTGGATTTAAAACAATAAATAAATGTTAATTACCCTATTATTTCAAAGGTTTCCCTACTTACATAGTTAGTACTCTATTTGGTAGACAGTCAATGCCTTGTTATGTAATCAAACACCAAGAAATGTTGATGTGTGCCTAAATAAGGTAAATTTCCATGGATTTGGTATAATTTGGTGTAATTGATGAGATTATAAATCATTAGAAATATCTTTTGGGATTTTGGAATTATTGAACACAAACAAACCTAACACAATAGACCCTTATTTTGCTCTGTTACCCTGTGTCTATTCAGTTAGTGTGCCAATGAAAGGATGTGTATGGTTGAGAAATTGTATGGTTGTGAACTTAAAATTATGATCACATTTAGGAGTAAAATGGATTGTGAGAATATTTTATTGTGGGTTTAGTAAACTTTAAAGTGTAGACAATCCACTAAAGAGTGATAGATTCTTGTGTTTTGAGTTGGTTGAAATGAGTGAAGGTTGATAAAAGGCTCTTACCTATTGGGGAATGTGGATACTAATAACACATACCTAAAGAATGTCTCAAGTTCCTTTTAAGGACTTAAAACTAAAGAAATTTAATTATGAAGCCTCTCGACCTCTACAGATAGGTAGCTAGGGTTTCAAACCCAAAAACCCTATAATTCCCATTCCAACTATGTAAAATTATTTAAATTTGGTATTATGACATATTTTTATCCCCAAGAAGGATTAAAGTGGTTTCGACTCTATATAGTATGGATTTATATGGTTTTGATGACTATGTCATGAATGGAGGGCTAGAAAGGCCTAATTAGACAAGGGATTATAAAGGAAAATGTACCTACATAGAGAATTAAAGAATGAAAATTTAAGGAGAGTTGTATAAAAATAGAGGGTGGTCAAAAATACTTTTGTATATTTATTTTAATTGATATATTTTTATAATAAAGTGAAAATGTCAAAAAAAAAGGTTATAAGCCTAGTGGGGTCATTAGTAGATTTATATGTGAAAATTAGTATTAAAGTGTGATTCAGGGGTTTAAGGAGGTTAAATAATGTATAATATGATGATACAAGATCAGAAATGATAATATATTATACTAATGAAAGATATATCAAGATTTGGAATTTGAAACCTAAGAGGATTGCCTAGTGAGAAGATAGTGAAAGAGTGAGAGGATGTTTGTGAATGGAATGAATGAAATGAGTTAGAGAATGAATGTGAAAAGTTCTTAAGAGTTATAATGAAACCAAGAAGTGTCTCTAAAGTGTAAGAAAATTAGGTAAAAAGAGAATAAGGCCATTAAGCCTAAGTGATAAGAGTGTCATTAGTCATTTCCACTACACAATGAAATAAAAACTTTAATTTAAAAAAAATATGGGAGATCCAAGATTTATAGCATTGAAAAGAATAATTTTTAAATCCTCATTTGTATACAATATTAAATATGAGATTTGATAGATAATATTTTTTAATATCAAAACAACATTGTACAATAACACACAATGAAATAAAAGCTAAATATAAATTAGATAGATTATCATGATAGGCATAAAATATAGGCACATGTGTGCAATGTCAATAATACATAGATTGTCATGATAAGAATACAAAAAATTACCTCTACCAACATAGTATCTAATGTTGGGTTAATGTCATATATGCATATACAATGCCAAAAATACATAAATTGCCCTATAGGCATATAAAAAAGTACATCTCATGTAAGACATCATATTCATCAAATAGCCTCCCTCTCTTTTCCTTCCTCAAAGAAGACTCTTCCTGAGATGCCCTACTAGTAGATGGACACCCCTCTAATCTCTTGAATTACTCCAAGGTCCAATAATAGATCCTACACTCATAGTTCACTTGTAGATGAACCTATTCAAATACAAGAATTATTACAAAATTACATAAAATACATTCAAACAATTGTTAATAAATTAATTTTAAATGAAAATAAAAAATCATTTAAACATGCACTTACTGTAATCTCACAATCCTACTCAATCTATTTTTCATGATTAAACAAGTTAATGGTAGGCTCAGTTGTTCAAATAGGCATCTCAAATATGGGAGAAACATGAGAAGTTTTCCTACTAATCATTTGATTGGGACTATCAAATGTCATAGGACAAAAATGCATACACAATACATTTACATAAGTTATATTTTACCCAAGTACATGTAGTAATTTTTTTAAAATAAGTATATTTATTAAAAATTATAAGTTAATATATACCTCTATCATCACCTATGAAGATGACATTGTAGTAGTAATGCCTATGTCTATCTCAACTCATAGAGAGGGAGGAGTGTCTAATTGAGCCATCAATTGTTCATGTAAACAAGGTCTCACTTACTTTTATATAAAGTTTCAAATATTATATATGGAAACCATGCATATCATGAAAAGATAGTGTAAACCAAGAATCATGGAAGTGTAAATTCCATACAACATGCATATCATGAAAAGACACTGTAAACCAAGAATCATGGAAGTGTAACTATAATACAACATGCATATCAAGAAAATACAATGTAAACCAAGAATCATATAAGTGTAACTGTCATACAATGTGCAATGGCTAATAATAGCAAGTAGTTTGCATGTTGGAGGTAATATAAAAATTGTAATACATGTAGGAAGTGTGAGTGGAAGAATAAGAAGTGGAAAAAATAGTATAAATTTGATAAGGTAAAGTTATGGAGACAAAAGAAATAAGAGACATATCAAGAACTCTGCCTTTACTTGTAAAGCTTCTTTGGATAGAGTAAAATGCCATTATATATTTACTAGGGAAATTTTGTGCTACACATATATGGCCATCATCATTCTATTATATGTGTGATATCAATAATCTATATCTCTATATATAATACATAGATTGATATCACATTCATTTATAATAGATGGATGACAAGTGATTTTTGGGAAAACATCCAACCAATGGAAAGGAGTGAGCCATAATGATTCCACCTCTTGACTAAGGTGTGTGTAAATAACATTCTACCAATAGGTCAAGGAAGGGAGGTCCTTGTCTAATATATCAATTTTGATCCATCTAAATACGTTGTCTTGTTTTGACTCAAGAGAATAAAATTGGAAAATAGTTTGGATGTTAAAATGGAAGAAACTGCAAGGTGTAATTATTGAGGCTGGCACATATTTTAGTACCAACATAAACTGTGGCTCTCCCCCTAAACTTGTCAATAGGGATACAAGTTGTTGAGACCCAATTAAATGTTTTATGGCATAAGGAATGTTTATTAGAGAGGTTGTCTACCCTTTAAACATTTGGCATAGCTAAAGAAAGAGGTGTAATGAGGTATTACAATTAAAATCTAGACCTTTATCATGGCCAAACAAAAAGGTGTAATGAGATATTACAATTGAATTATCATGTGTATTACAAGTTTATGGTTTAAACATGGAAAGGTAAGTTGACACCAAAAATTTTAGCCCCCCTTTCCCTAACTCTGCCCCTTCCTAAAAACCATACCTCTTAAAGTGGTAATCAAATATTATAAACATGTATTTAAGATCTTATAATAAAATGAATCAATATTTAAGTCCTACTTCACTAGATGTCTTATGTGAAGTCACTTAATAAAATATAAATTTATTTAAATAAATATTTCATTAACTTTATTTAAATAAGTAAATTTAATGTTTGGGCCTAAGTCATGATCCTTTATGTCTAAGAAGACTCTTAGAGTTACATTATCAAGTTAATGATCCACTAAGTATGGTTGTTAATGATACACATTTCTTCTCTTTTACCTTAAATTACCTTGTTATTATCACTCATTTTCAAGGTAACATGTGGATTTATGTATAATGGTAATGGTGACATAAGTCAAAATGAGAATATGACTATATTGAGCTTAGTAACTTTATTTTCAAGATAGTGTTACCTATAAGGACCCCTAGATATGTGTTCTTCATTTTATAAGTATCCTCATGGCATGTGAACTACCCTTATCTAATATTGAATGAAATTATTTATGGTATCTTTGTGGAATTTTCCAAAAGTAGTTATATAAATATTATTGAGCCCATTCTCATAGCTTGAAACTAGTGTGGTTCATATTTAATGGTTTATGATACCTCATAACAACTTCCAAAGATTCCTGTTGCCCCCAAGGTGATCAACCCATCTCCAAAATTTGTGGAAATGTGTATTTATATAGGATTAAGATGATTTTGAAGGTTTAAAGTTGATTTGAGTATGTATGGTATGATTTCATAGTTAGTATCATTTAATTAGGCCTAGGATACCTAATTAGTCCTAAGGGGTATTGAGTTAGGTGTTCTTTAAAGAGATTTAAATTATGAGATTTCCTACATGAGCTATGTGATATAAAGGGGTATCTGAATGTGGGTTTGGTTTGATTAGGATCTTTGTAGTTTACTCAGAATAGGGAAATTTGCCTCAAAAAAGAGCTAATAGAAGGAACGTGTTAAAGAGAAAAGAAGAAATAAGTGAAGAGTTGAAGCTTGGGGGTTATGTGGAATGGTTGGATGCATAAAATGAGATTTAATTGAGTAGGTAGATTATATTATGAGTATTATGGAAAGACAAAATCAAATTAGTATGTAGACTTATGCAAACACATAAAAATATTGTAAAGAACAGAGTAAGGGTAAAGAGAGAGAACATGAAAACAAAGTATGAAAATAGAGAAAGATAAATTTAACTTAAATTTACAAGGAAAATATACATAGACTAAATTTACATAAATCATAAGATTAACTCAAAATATTACCTCTATATAATTAAATTATGTCATCCTAATAGAGACAAATGCAATAGTGGATGGGCCAATAACTAGATCCAAATATGTAAACAATGACCATAATAAATCAAATGTTATAAATGTTGACTATGCTGATGAAGGCACCATCACCTCTTATGACATAAAAAATGACATATATTATTCAATTTATATGTAAATTAATTTTTAGTTAAATTAAATATGAAAACATAAATTTAACATTACATTTATATAAAATATACCTGCATATGTGTAGTAACTGATGTCTGCACACCAAATGTGTGTGCCAAAAACTCATTAATCATAAGAATATTATCCAATACCTCTAAACCTCTAGTATCATCATCATTATAAGGTCTAATTCACATATATCCATAATAACTACAAGGTTTGGGTCAAGTATGCACACTAGGTGCCATATCTCTAGCATCACTCTATGAGAGCCTATTCATATGTTGAATGAATGTATTAGTGAGTGAATTAAGAGCATATGAAGTGTCAATTTCCATGACTTATTGAATTTTAGAGGGGATCTCGAGATCAAGTGTATTTTGGATACATATCTATGTAAGTTAATTAGGTGTATGACGTATACCTAGTTGATCCTATGCAGAGCCTTTCCTTCAGCCCTGAAACTCACTAAAATTAAAATAGTTCAGAATCTCATTAAAGACAAACTCAAAGTAGAGTTTTCTCAAAAACTATAATGATACCTCATGGTTGTTACATGGTGTATATTTAAACACCATCCACCATTGATACTAAAAATTGGCAATGATTAAGTTATATACACAATGATGGATTGGAAAATGTTTAATGGTTATGGGAAATGGGGCATTGGTGGCTGGGTCAATGAATAGGGCACAAATGGAGGCTGTTGATATTTTTTTGTATTTGGGATTCAATTTTTAATTTTTTTGTGGACATAGGTAATGTGATTGAGTTATTAACATGATTATGTTATTGAAAATAAAAATAACACAATCATGTTAATAACATGATTGTATTATTATTTAATACAACATGATCGTGTTATATAATAACACGATCATGTTATGGCTCAATAATTACCAAGCCATAATTTAAATAATGTGATCACATTAATTAAATAATGTGATGCATTATTAATTAATGTGATCATGTTACTTGAAATTTCCATATAATTATCCCCCAACTCTATGGAATTACCCTCATTCAAAATATTTCCCTTTGGCTGATAAAAAATGCTAAGTATAGAAATATAAAATACACGCATCTAGTTTGTCAAATGTAATGTAATAAATCCAATATCATCTATTTTATTATAGAATAATAAACATAATAAAAATAGTCCTTAATATTTTATTATTATTAGATAGGTAAAATATGGGTTGAAGGGCCCATACCCTTTACAAGGATAGCCAAAAGATAGACATGATAAAGTAAACCAAAAAAAGGGGGTAAGGGAGAAAAATTGATGGATTAACCCAAGGGTAGCCAAACATTAGCCACCTAGCAGCTAAAAAACCAAAAAGAAACCAAAATAGGAAACAAGGAGAGACGGGCTAATCTAACTCGGAGTAAGTGACTAGCTGATTGGTCTCCACACTAGCTTTTTTATTTCTTTTACCCCTAGTCTAACTCCTGATGAACTAATCCTCATTCTTATCTATTCTCTTCCTTTTGAGATCTAAATGGAGGGTCTCACTATTTTCTTCCTTGGAAGCCTCAAAGTCTTCCTCCTCTTTGTCTTTTTGGGAAGATTTACCTATGGGGGTATGGGCCAAAGGGGCCTTTCCATCATTGTTGTCAGTCTTGTTAGGGTATAGAAAATCTTTAAGCCTCTCAAATTCTTTAGTAATTTCTCCACATAAGAGTTTTTGGAATGTTATTTTCATGTGGATTTTTTGGAGAGAATCCTCAAATCCCTTGTTTACATATATCCCTAAGGTTGTCTTTCCTTTGGAAGAAGTCAGATGAAAATAAGGGCTTCCCTTATCGAGTTTGGGGTGGACATTCACCCAAACATTTGAGACCCCCAAACCTTGCCCTTATTATTCTTCTTCAGAATCTACCCTAGATTGATACTCTCCTTCTCCCTCCGAGACCTCATTTTTGCTGATAATGTCAATAGCCTTGGAGATAATTTTAGACCAGACTGGCTCTCCCCCGCTTGATGAGTAAGTGGATAAGGCCATGGTGGATTAAATCAACCACCAAAGTTTTCTTGAAATTCAAGATAAACACCTCTAATTATTGAATAAGGTAAAAGTGATTAATCATATAATTTCCCTTGAAATTATATAAAAGAAGAAATTGATGTGAAAAGATAACTATATGTTTACCCTCAAGCATGATGTATTTCATAATTTGAAGACAAACCTCCAGCCATTTCCTCGACAGGTCTGCTCACATAAACCCTTTATTAGAGGCATACTTTAGTTTGTGTTTTTCCTTCTTAAAGAAGACATTCATGATTTATTCCTTACATCTCTTGTCCTTGAATGCCTTAAATTCATGACAAACCATTTCAGTGGTTTCACCAATCAGTTCCTCCATGATTTGAATCTTCAACCCATGCATTCTCACCTCATGATTTTTCCACTCATGGGTAAAATCCTTAGAGTGTAGTGTTATAACCCACCAAAAATTTCATGAATGGATAAAATGTCCCTTTAACCATTTTATTCTAGACATTCTCATTCTTTTTCACATCTAAGCAATAAATAGGCTCGACATGATCTCTATCCCCTCCCATTTTCTTTCTCTACAATTTTATTTTGATAAATGTACCAAATGCTCTTTGTTAGAGGGGAAAGTGAGAAATGGGGATATAAGACCTGACATGATCATTAATTGAAGTCTCAAAACCTTCCACTTAAATAAATCCTTGGTAATAAGAGCATCACACCTGTAAAAAACATCACACTGTACACTCAAGCTAATCATAATAAAATTAACCATCATGACTTTATGTGGCATGTCCTTTATCAATCTTGACAATTTAGATGATGTCATCTGGGGCTTTGCACTCATGCCAAGTGATGTTATCAATTCTAATAACTTTGATTATTGCTAAGCAATCTAACCCCTATTGCCTTTTTTGTAGACGTGCTTAATGACGACTCTTTTGAAGTGACTTATCAAGTTTTTAGCATCACTAATGATTCTAAAAATATTCCATGAAGGTAGAGAAATCCCTTTTAGGAATTTTATGATATTCATCAAGTCCCTCTCTATATGGATGAACTCATATCCAAGTCTAACTACTTCCTTAATACCCCACAGTGCTATGGTAGCTTCAAAAACATGGTTAGTTTGGATCCCCAAGGACCCCATGTAATTCAATCTAATATTTCCTTAAGAGTCTTATTGGGCTCGAATTCCCCTTTACTACCCCCATCAAAATTCAATTTAACCCACTGAGGAATAGGAGGTGACCATTTAATAAGAGACATATCAACCCCTTTAACTTGGGTTGTACCAAGATTGATAAGGTTAAGCTAGGTCATAATACCAGATAAGAGGGGAGAGCTGGGCTAGCCAAATGAAGAGGCATAACTTGACTAATTTTCCTAGATAAAATTCAAGATCCTTTTAAATGTAAAAGTGGGATGAGGAAGATGATTCTTGAATATACATGAATTTATGGCTTTTTATATGCCCTAGAAAATGTGGGGGAGCTCCAGGTTCCACTAAAAGGACAACTGGGGAGCCTCCCAAGGGGGCTTCCATTGGGTAATTAAGTCCATGATAGATGCAAAGTGAGAATATATTTGGGATGGTAATACCTCTTTTGATCAAGTTATCCACTATTAAAATATTATTTTAGGTTATAAGCCAGAATAAAATACTAATTTTAGGGATGAGGTTTTATATCTAGAAAGACTTCCAATTGAATTCTTTAGCTTCTTGGCCCTAAAGAGAGGAGAAAATAGAATTAATAGAGTATAAACATTGGGCTCATGTTTCTAGATAAGAGAATCCTCCTTAGGGAACTAGCTGATATGAATATGTTGTATATATTCATTGAGATCTTGGAGTATGTAGGATTTATTTTGATCCAACCTAGTTTTAGTCAAGACTTTCTAGCACTTCCTCCTATTCCTTACTTCCCAATAATATGACACCTTGTGACCATAGTTTTCCTTGAAAATGGAGATCAAGTCTAGCTCAAGAAAAGTGGATTCAAGGGGGCTTTAACCCATGGGTCACCCCAAAATTCAACTAGATTACCTTTGCCTACATTCCACTTAATGGCTTGCCACTATAGATACTTGCCCACCTATAATGCTTTCCAAAGAGCTGAACCATTATTTGGATCAAATTTTGATAGGAAATGATGACCTTCTATAGAAAGAAGATATTTGTCTCTAATTATATTGGTCTATTGATTCTCCTCTTTGACTACCCACTAACCTTTCTTAGCTAGTAGAGCTTGATTCATGGATTTAATGCTTCTCAAACCTAGACCACCTTTAAAAATAAGGTGATAGGCTTGGTTCTAGGAGATAAGTAGAAAGATGAATCTATCTTCTGAACCTCTCTAGAGGAATGTTTTTTAAATGTGCTCAATCTAATCAACAACTCTACTTGGGATAGCAAAGAGGGACATAAAGTAAACTGGGATGATTTGAAGGGAGCTTTTTAAAATTTGGAATTTCCTAGCTTGGGATATGAGGTTCCCCTTCCATCTTGATAGATTTTAATAGATTCTATTGATGAAGGGAGTCTATAAATCAAATTTTAAAGGGCCATCAAATAGCGAGCTACCAAGATATATAGATGAGATATTCCTTATGACACAACCCATAATCTTGGAAAAAAAAATTGAAGTTCCAAGGGGGTATTGATGAAAAAAATGGAGCTCTTGAAGAAGTTCACATTCTAGCTGAAGACGTCTTCATAAACCTCAAGGATATTTTTGAAACACCTGGCTTCTAAAACTGAAGCCTCCCCATCATCATTATGTCATCAGTGAATTTTTTCTGAGTGATCAAACTTATGTTAGGGGAAACAATAATACCCTTGATGATATTGGTGGTTCTAGCCAAAGAAATGAGTCAACTTAAATCTTCTACTAGAATGATGAATAGCTACGAGGAGAGAGGGTCCTCTTGCCTTAACCCTCTCCTTTTTGTAAAAAGCCACCTAGGGACTCCATTGATTATGACTGAGAAAAAAGTGTTATAAATTCAAGAAGAAATTAATTTTTTGACCAGGGTATTGAAACTAGATCTTTCCAAGATTTTATCAATAAATTTCCAAGAAACCTAGTCGTATGAATTATTCATATCTAGCTTAAGGACCATACCTTATGTATTTGAGTGAGAAACTGAGTGGATAGTTTCATGAACCATAATGATCCCATCCAAGATCTATCTACCATACATGAAATCACCCTATTTTTTCACTATAATTTTGTTCATCAAAAGCTAAAGTTTGAGCAAAAGTTTTTTGTTACAAATTTTATAAAAAGTGGTGCACAAGGTGATGGGTCTAAAGTCTAACACTTTAGAAGCTCCTTATTTCTTGGGGAAGAGGACCAAAAAGGTGTAATTGAATTCTTGGAGTAAGGTACCTACTCTAAAAAATTCCTCAACCACCAAGTAGATGTCTTGATCAATGATATCCCAAAAAACTTGGAAGAATAAAGGGGGGAAACCATCAGGTCCAGTGGCTTTATCCCCTTATAAAGAGAAAACAATCACCCTGATATCCTCACTTGAAGGGGGGTGAGGATGGATGTGTTATATTTTTATCAATAAATTACTAGGAAACCTAGTTGTATGCCTTATTTATATCTAGCTTGAGGAACATACCTTATCGATTTGAGTGAGAAACTGAGAGGATAGTTTCATGAACCATAATGATCCCATCCAAGATCTATCTACCATACATGAAATCACCCTATTGTTTCAATATAATTTTGTTGATCAAAAGCTAAAGTTTCAGTAAAAGTTTTTTGTTGAAAATTTTATAAAAAATGGTGCACAAGGTGATGGGTCTAAAGTCTAACACTTTAGAAGCTCCTTGTTTCTTGGGGATGAGGACCAAAAAGGTGTTGTTGAATTCTTGGAGTAAGGTACCTACTCCAAAAAATTCCTTAACCACCAAGAAGATGTCTTGATTAATGATATCCCAAAAAACTTGGAAGAATAAAGTGGGGAAACCATCAGGTCTAGGGGCTTTATCCCCTTCTAAAGAGAAAACAATCACCCTGATCTCCTCACTCGAAGGGGGGTGATGATGTATGTGTTATCTTCCTGAGATATAACTTGATTGAGGAGATTAGCCACTTAATCCTTGAGAGCTAATTCCTGATTGGGAGAGAAGGTGAGCAAGGATTTGAAATAATCAATAAAATAATGTGCAATGTCCTCTTTCATTTTGTACTAGGTACCATCTTCTCCTTGAACTTACATGATGAGTTTCCTTTATAGGTTCCTAGAATCTGAGGTATGGAATAATTTTGTATTTTTTCCCCCTTTTTAAATCCATAACTTCCTAGATTTTTGCCTCCAATACATTTCTTCCTTTGCTTCAAGATTATGGTGTCTATTGAGGAGTTATTTTTCCTTCAATTGAAGATCAGTGGTATAACCTGAGGTTGAAATTTCTAACTTCACTTTATGAATCTCCTCTTATATGAAGTTATTTTGGATGAAAATGTTTCCAAACACTTCTTTGTTCTATATTTTAAGCTTATTTTTGACATGCCTCAGTTTTATAACTAGGGAGAACATTGCCAAACCTTAGATTGGGGTACTCCGCCATTCCTTAACATGTTCTTCCAATGTCTAGTTGGATAACCACATTTTTTTGAAACTAAAGGGCATGGCCTTTGCTTTAGAGACTCTGTCACTTTGAAAACTATAGGATTATGATCCAGCCCTATCTTAGGGAGTGATGAGAGGGAAAAAGAATAAGAGTGGATCTAGTTTAAAGGTATTAGGAACCTATCTAGTCTCACTATAATAAGGTTATCTCCTATCCTTCTATTTGACCAAGTGTATTGATTGCCTTTAAGTTCCAAATCATAAAGACTTGCATTAGTAATGAAATCATTCAAGTTTTACATGCTATCAAAATGGTGATAGGCACCACCCTTCTTTTCCCTTGGGGATAGTGGAGAGTTAACATCCCTAACAATAACCCAATTCATGATGTTTAAGTGATTCTTGAAATTAATCAAATTATCCAATAACTTCTTTCTATCAGTTCTTAAATTTGGGGCATAAAAATTAGTTATAGTCCATTTATTCTTATCATATAGTTCCATAAAGGAAATTGAGATATGATTTTTGATAATAAAGAGGGGTTCACCCTCCTAAACCATAGGGTCCTAGAGAATTGCATGCCCCTCTAGCACTACTATAGCTATAGTTTGAATTCCTCCAAAAATTTGACTTGGACTTTAATAATCTATCAGTAGACATCTTTGTTTTTTGTATCAAAAGGATATCTGTCTTGTGTTTTAAAACTAAATTTATGACTAATCTCTATTTATCAGGGTTGTTCAGGCCCTAAATATTCTAGGAGAGGAATTTCATCTCTTGCTATTGGGATAGTGCCTCATGGTCATTTAGGTACCCTTAGAAACCTACCTATTAGTCTCTATTTTATGAGAGTTCTACGACAAGGGTCTACCTACATATTTCTATTCACAACCAACCTCCACTTTCTTCCTTCCCATTTTATTATGGGATTTTACCCACTTATCATTATCCTATTTAGAGGGAGTACTAGAGCTTTCATGTATGGTGACTGAGGAGGATTAACCATCATAGAAGTTAAGACATTTAGGTTCACACTTGGGGAGGACAAAACTAGAATTTCTTATAAGATCAGATTGTCATCTAATAAGAAATTAGGGCAAGGTAAGCTATAAGAAGAGAAAGGGGGGAGATGGGGGGAAGGTAGGGAAGGGGAGATCCCATTGAGGAAGCAAAGGTAGCCTTAACCAAGATGTCAGGTAGAAGGGGAGAAGAAATAGGATGGGGAGAAGGGTAGGGAGTAGGGGGAGACCAAGGCCAAAGAAGGATGGGGGGATGATAATCATGAGTGAGGGGTAAGGGGGGAGGGAAGCAAGGGGGAGAGGAGAGGGGAGAGGAGAGGAGAGGGGAGGTGGGGGATAGGGTTCAAGGGAAAAATAAAGGGGGAGTAAGAATA